>LPNX010885815.1:122144-138518 GCA_001517045.1 Pseudotsuga menziesii
TAAATGACATATTACCTTCTCCATGCTGAGAGAGGTAGCATAGTTCTGAAATCTTGCGGATGAACCCTTGAGATTCAACAGCTTTCCATCTTCATATCCAGTCATGATGACTTGGTTGTCAGAGGACTTTCTTATTTCAACGATTCCATCAAACATGTGGATGGAATGGCCTTGCTATCGAATCTCCACTAAGGACAGCAGGCTTCTCTGCAACTCTAGAAGATAGAGAATGTTCTTCAACAAGAAATCAGGGAATCCAGGCATCTTCAGTCGAATGGTGCCCATTCCCTTTGGTTTAATACTTGACTTATCTACAAAGTAAACTATGCCATCTATTGTTTCATTCAGTTCTTCAAAACAGTCTTTTCTAAATGTCATGTGTGATGTTGCACCAGTATCAAGCAGCCAACAATCTTTATAAGATGAAAGAGAAGTCATTTCATTAAATCCAAGATTACAATGTGCAACAATACAAGAATCAGAAGATTTACTAGCATCTTGGTCATCTTTCTTCTGGTTGTGCTTGTCTTTGATGGAGTCCCAAGAAGCCCAAAACTGATCTGATGTGTGCCCATTCTTTCCACAACGTTTGCACTTTGATCTTTTTCTGGATTTGTTTCTGCCCCCTCTGCCTCTCTTGCTGCAATATCCCTTGGAAGGTTCTTTGGATTGGTCTTTTCCAGCTAGGCCAGCACCAATACTAGATGCCAAAGAGTGCATCTTTACAACTGTTAGTGTAATTTACAATAATGAACTTAATATGACAAAGGGAAAATCAATAACCTTGCAGGTCTATAGTCTCTGCCAAGGTAGTTTACAATCTTAATATTTCAACTTCAAGTTTTAAAAAATGATACAATGACAGAGAAAATATGCTGTCAATAAGTTCAAAAGCAAGTCATCTCAGCTCTTTGCAGATTTCAAAATCCAAACCTTTATGATGGACAGTCTCAGCAATCTACTTTCACGTAGAATGTGGTCACCACTTCAGTCTTCAAGTGGATGTTTGTAGCAGTATTCAACGTAGCATTTACATAGGTTATGGTGAGAGAGAGGCACAACTCTCAATTAGAAGAGCCCATGCTCTGTGCATTCAGTCTTCACAACGCAACATCCATGCAGTCTTCAGGTATTTTTTATTTTTATTTTGTTCAAGCTATATTGATATTATATATTGTCGTGACCCAAGCTGGTTGGTCAAGCTTGCATGATCCAGTACAGAAAAGAAAACATGGAGAACTTTTTATACAAGTCAAAGACCATCCCACCAGAAATAGAACGAAGCTTAAAATATTATATAATATGCTTATACCGATGTCTCCAATGGCCAGACAGAAATTTATGTCTGAGCATTCAAAATGGAGACCATATAGCAAAATTGAATAGTAATGGTTGCATGGACATCTAAAAATATTGATTGATTTGCAGTACTAGCCAAAACGCCTGGAGAAATAAGCTGGCAAAATTCAAGAAAAGGAACTAAAGGACTGTAGACAGCATATACTATTTCTCCAACGCAGTCTCAAATAGCAGCAATTAATACACTCATAGCTTTCAATGGTGACGGTTCTCCATACTGAAAAAAATTAGGGTTTCCACCCTCCACGCTGGTCTTCAGCAGCAGCGAATGCATAACAAAAAAATCCATGTATATACTCAACGCAGATCGTAGCAAGCATAATATCATTCAGCAAAAACACTGATAGGTCTGCATGCTATTATGAAGAGAACAGTCTTCATCTCCACGCACTTCACGCACAAGAGTGCCTTCACGCACAGGTCGCAGCTCCACTTCCAGGAGGAATCTTTACCAAAGACACTGAAAATAATCAGTTTTCACCGTCAAATAGCTCCAAATCACCAATTTTCTCCCTTCAAATCACCAGCTTACACGCACAGGTTGCAATCTCTCCACACAGCAGTCTTTCAACGCAGTAATATTAAATAATAATAATACTGTTTCTATGCTGCTGCAGCAACATCCAGAGCCCAGAGATCGCCGAAGCTCCAAACTCTGGTTCTAAGACAAGGGGGCGAGAAAGGAAACCCTACTAAACAGTAAGTGGCATATAGATCATTTGATCATGTGATCTAATCACGGTCATACCATATCTGAAGGTTGGAGTCGAGTCATCCATGGAAGATAAGAGATGAGGTTACAGCACTGCAATATGACTTGAATTGGAGAATATAAAAGTGTATAAAGAATGAAAGGTTGGGGGCTGTGACAGTCACGTGAGATAGAAACATAAAGGTTGGGGGCTGTGACAGTCACGTGAGATAGAAACATAAAACTAGGTCAAACTATATCGCAACTGATATTCACACAATATTCACGTGAAAACTCAGCACTCAGGCTTATACAATAGATTTATTCCCCACGCAGGCTCATAATATCTCCAACGCAGCCTAGTGTAGCAAGTCGCAGCCCACCAAAAGAAAGCCCACAAAAATTAGGGTTTAAGACAAATTCTAAACTCCCTCATGAAATCGCAGCTCTATGAGAAATTTTGCAGATGATATCATTCCTCAATGCAGGTTGAGAGGAGAACAATATGGAAAAAGAGAAGAGAAACGCATACAAATGAATGTGCACAGGCTGGCAGGAGGGAAGAGCAGAGGGCATACTGGCGATGGGCAGGCAGTCTGAAAGAGCAGACTGGCAGGCAGAATGCCAGGGCTGAAATGCAGCAGGCAGGAGTTACGGCAGGCAGGTAGCCAAGCTCTGTTACCACTTGTTGGTAATAACTCCCGATTCAATTCTATTCATGGCTAAAACATTTATTTATACATTACAATGTGGCGGTTGAGAACCGGCCGTTTCACCTTCCTATCTATTCATATTCCTATTTATTATTTATTTACAATAATCCCGACGGATTATTCTAACACATATGTCCAATCCATTTGAATGTACCCACCAAGAGCTGTGTCCCACTTTCTGGATAGCAACATACCCCAATTATCTGGCACATCAATCACTACCGCATCCATCGACATGTCGATGTAAGGATACTTGGCCAACTTAACATGTAGATTTAAGATTATCTCTACCACTTCAACTTCTCTTGCATCCATTGCAAAAACATTGTGGTAGGGTTGGGTGATCCTTAGATTTAGCTGTTCCATTAATTTTCTTGTCATGACATTTGATGAAGCACCTAAATCTAACATGCAGTTATGAAGGAGAAGGTTATCAACTAAGAGAGAGACATAAAAAGGCGGGTGGTATTCTCTTTTTAGAACAACACTATTGAGGACAATGGGAATATCCAAAGGTTCAATATGTTCCTCTTCAAATATAGCATTATTTCTAGGGGGAGGATCCTCTTTGACAACATCATGAGTTTTATTTTGACTATCCTCTATGGCTTTAAACAACTTTTCTTTTTGACCAGGAATTTTAAGGATATCAGTTGCATAAATAGAAGCCTTAACACTACTTAACCATTATCCCATGTCAATCTTTGATTCTGGTATAACAGGGGGATATGGGAGAGGAGTGGTTACCTTAGGTTTGTACTATTTATTGGTGAAGACTTCTCCTTTCTTTGATAAACTGCACCCTTGAATCTATCCTTCTTCATTTCCTGAATTTTTTTTGGAGTAGGAATTTCACCATAGAAGTTGGAAAGGAGGTCCTTCTCATAACTGTAATCTGTGGTCTGTTGCCAATGCTGGTTTGACAAAGGGTAGGTTTGTCCTACCATGTGTACATGATTAGGCTCGCTTGAATTTGTTTCTTAACAACTAATCTCAGGAATTCCATGTTCCATGACTTGATTTGCAACATAACAAGTACTCTCCTGGTGGAATTGTTCACAGGGTCTACACCATTGAATCATTTCCTCTACAATGTTAGCTGAGTCTAAATGACTTGGGATCCTAGGTTCTTGATGAGGGGTTTTCTTCTGATACATCTGATTTTGCTTGGGTTGAAATTTCCTATGTCCATTATTCCTTTCCACCGTGATCAATCTATTTTGCATATGATTCAATTGTGCAACATGATTGACCATTTGTTGGTTTTGACTAGTAACGAAGTTTTTTATCATGTCCGCTACCTTTTCCATGGGATCTTTAGAGGTTCCCTTTTCTTCTGATTCAACAGCTTTACCCTTGGTCTATTTTTTGTAGGAAGTGTTTCCCCTAGTGTAACCTAGAATGTTGGACTTTCCTGAAGATTGCATATTCTTTTCTATTTTCTTGGCCAATTCTTGGGCAGTTTTTAGATCAGCCATCTCTTTATCTATCAACTGGTACCTTAAGTCACCAGTGAAGGATTCAATGTAGGATATGAGGATAGAGGAATCTTTTGGCTTGATGTCTCTAGGAAGGTCTGCAACCACACGCTTGAATTTAGTGTTAAATTCATCCATGGTTTCATTCTCCATCTTTTTTATGCTATGAAGGGAAGCAAGCGTATGTCTTGGTACCCTCTTTTCTCCCCATTTCTTCCTAAAACCATCTTGGAATTCACTAAGAGTTTTATATGAATCATAATCTAGGCTGAAGTACCATTCACCAGCATCATCTTCTAAGGATAAAGAAAAGAGCTTCATTTTTACATCGTCATGTTCATGGGAAGCATCATTGCAATAACTGACCAGGTGCTTTTCAAACATCCGAAGGTGAGACTTGGCAGTGATGGCATTATTGCCCTGAAGTATGGGGAGCTTCTTTATACCATCATTTGGAATGGCATGGGGAGCACCTGCTATTTGAGAAAAGTCAAGGGGTTTGAAGAATTCTGTCATTTCTTGAGATTGGTGAATATGACTCTCTATAAATATGTGATGGATATGTCAAAGGGATTGGTCTCCTAAATCGTCAAGGTTTCTACGAGAAGTCTGCCTATTCAATCTCTCTCTAATAAACCTTTCGGGATCAGGGAGAGGATTGAATAATTGCTGGTGGTCTCTTTGGGTAGAAATTCTTGGAGGGATGTTAGACAGCGGAGTCTCCAGATGGATCAAGTTTTAATTTTTATGTTTTTTAAAGACAAGATCAATCATTTTTTTTTATCTTTTTAGTTGTTTAGAAAAAAATTAAGCTAAGTTGTACTTGGGAATAAAAATATTTATCCCCGGCAACGCAGCCAAAAAGTGTTTCTTCCTTTCACACACCTAGGGGGGATGTGGCAGAAATATTCAAGCCACTTGGTGTGTCCTTGGGGGAAAGTCTTGAGTCAAGGTTGTCATCTTGTTCTTGACTCCTCCGTTTAGGCTCAATTCCTAATGAATCCAAGGCGGGTAGACCCTATTAAGTTACTAAGGATAATTAATTTAGTATGATGGTATTAAATTGAATAAGTTGCTTAGGATTTTGAAATTAACAATTGAGAACCATAGATGATAAGATGAAAAATAAACACAAGTAAGCACAATGATGACACACAATATATATATCCAAAGAAGTAAAAAAATAACCAGTGCCTTAAAATGGAGTCACAAAATGATTAAATGTGCTTGCATGTGCTTGGAGTGAATGTTTTTCAATTGTCTCTTGGTACATTTTAAGTTAATATGAAAAATAAGTGGATTAAATTAGGCTAAGGGGGACTCCAGATATACCCGAGGGGTACTTGGAGTATGTCCAAAAATAAAACCTTCACGGCTACCCGCAAGGAATGTGTGGGCTGAATGGAGTCTCTGAGACTGTGTTCATAATACATCCATTAGGGTGTAACAGAGATCAGTGCCTCGATTTCACTGTCCAGTAGTTCCCACTTCCTTTGGTTATTTTTCCACCGTTTATAGTTTGAGCAAGGCGTTGGATTTTCGCCTGATGGTAGTTAATTGGGGAAGGTGAAACTTAATTAATCCAGTCACTCACATTGCTTTTGATGTAGCTTGACTGATCAGACAAACCACAGCCAAAATGCAGAGCATAGACATCGGAGTCTTTGTAATTTTTAGTAAATTTTACTCGATGTGTTTTTATTAAAAAAGAAAACCCTCAAGGAACCTATTTTGGTCCAAGTGGACCTCGATCAGGGAATCAAGGAGGGGTTTGATTTTAAATGATTTCTTACAAAAATTAACAGTGAATAATGAAGCATCAAAAATAAAACAAACCATAGGTTCTCTAATTAGATCTACCACGATCCTCTTTCACCTTTCGGTTCAATCGGGATTCGTGGGGTAAGTATTCAAGTTAATTTGAATTTATAATATGGAATATATGATGAAATTAATCAAAGTACACTATTTTTCATAAATGAAACTAATCTAGAGAAAAAAATAGGAAAAATGCAAAAAAAGGAAAAAAAGACGCGAATCCCCCAGGGTGGATGGGGACTGGGCTCGAAAGAGCCTATTCGAAATTATTTTTTATTACCAGTGGTTAAAATATCAGAAATATGATATAATGCCTCTTGGTTCTTATATATAATGAACTCAAGATCTTACAAAGTGCAAAAATTAAATATTTCGGGAAATGCGAAGACCCCTAGGGGGTTCCGGATGGCCCAAAAGTCACTTTTCGGACAGCACCTTATCCTATTTTCTGTTATACCTGAAAAAAAATAGCAAGATTATTAAACTTAAATATTCCCAAAATCACTTCGAAAGTACCTTTGGGTCAGCTGACTTTTAACTGAAAACAACTAAGTTAAGACTAGTTTAAAAAAGGGTGAAAAAGGAACCAAGGAAAGCAAGCTTTCCTTGGGATCTTGACCTGCCTTTTGGGCAGACAATATGATGTGCACTAATTCCTAGATTTATCTTTTAAATTACGAAAACGAAATCTAATACATGCAAGCTACAAATTTTCTATAAAATGCCAAGCAAAAAAGGCGATTTCCCCAAAGCTAGATCTAGAATGCTTATGAAACCTTTTTTAAGAACAAGATCTAGATTATGAGATTTAACAAGACAGAACTATGTTAAATGTCACTCTATGATGATAAATCTGAACAAATCAAAGCTAGGAACCAAGTAACTAGGTAAAATTTTAAATTTTAGAAGGAGGAAGAGATCTGGAGAGAAAAAACTTGTTGCTGCAAGGAACCAGCCAAAAGGATTTGTAGTAGGATGCCGAGGGGCTATGTCATTTAGAGATGTTGAAATTAATGTGGATTCAAACTATATCCATGATTCTTCCCAACCAAGCAACCTGTAAATCAATGAAAGACTTGCAAACCCGTGAGATCTGGTGATTACACGTAAATCAAGGCTAAAGCTACATGTATATAAATTTATAAACATGTCAGATATAGATATTTAGGTACATGTATTCAACATAGAATAAACAAGTAAACTTACTTATATCCCTCTATTTCCAATGATTGGGAGCAATCTTTGTTAAACCAGATTCATAATTCAAGATGCAAAAATTTGAAACAATACACAGATTACCTCATGAAGATTAGAAAATAATGGCCCACACATAATTGCACCACACCATTAGCCTCCAAAGATTTCTTTATTGCAACAAATTTACAAAATACTGTATCAATTACAACTAGAAAACCCTTCAATCCAACTTTAACTAGATTGGAAAGGAGGAGACTGTCCTTTATTTATAACAAAAACTGGAATCCTAGCCTAGAGGGGGTGCAATTCCCAAGGAGAGAGAGATTGTGGTTGAATGAGGAGTCAAGATGAGATTGATCTAAGTCTAACTGAGTCTGATCTAAGTCTGACTGAGTGTAACTCGCAATCGAAGTGCTGATCGGATGTACACCTCAACCAGTTAGTTGAAACATCAACCAAATCACATCTAGATGAGCTCACACGTGTGGAGGAGAGAGAGAGAGGGTGCAAATCTCAAGGATGCATGTTGTGGTGTAATCCCTCTTCAACCCAGATCAACTCCTTCTATCAAGGCATGGTCAGCTCTAGTCAATCTGAAGCCGATGAGATTGACTTCAGTCAAATCGGAGAAAAATCCTCTAATTTAGGAATTTGGATTTTCTCCATTATTTAATTAATTTGTCAATTAAAATAATCAATATTTGATTTTTAGGGTTTTTTGACCTGAGTGATGGGAAAATCACTCAAAAATTCAGAAAATTGGGTTTATGGGTTTACTGGGTGCTCTGAGTTAGAAAATGAGCACCCCCATGACTTAAACTGATTTCTGAGCCCAGTTTTATTACAAAACCAATTTTTCCATTTAGACTATTAAAAAATAGCCTAAATTTTGGAAAAATTAAAACCTTAAAAAATATTAAAAAATTAGAAGAAATTAAAACCTAGGGGGACTTAGACATGTTCATATGACTCGACCATAATGCCTAGCATGTTTATACATTGACACATAGACTCTAATAACCTCAATAGGCCTAAATGCCAAGCCAACCACCCCATCTTTGGAGGTATTGAGTGAAAAACTCAGAAATTATCAGTCATTTTTTCAACAACCTATAATAACGAAGGGAAAAAACACTATGGTCTGATTGGATTGAAAAATGAAGTCCAAGAGACTAAGTCTTTTACAGAAACCATCATGCTAGAACATTTTATTACAACTCCCCTACGGGGTATGAACATGTGATATAGTACAACAAGCACTTCCCAGAAGCAATTCTGAAGGTCTTCTGAAGTCCGAACCATTAGAGGAAATTTCAACTCAAAATGGGCCTCCTAAAATGAACTAATAAAATAATATTTATTAATTTTGGAGGAAGAAAAGAAAAAACTACTTTTTTGTTTGTATTTTTGACATATCTCCCTGTGTTTTTACTGAAATTTCGATCGGGAGAGCTCGTTGGATGCGGAATTAAATTCCGCATCCAACGAGTACCCACTCAACATACTTTTGATGGACCCCGCTACCCCAAAAACAAGAAATACCTGAAAAATGAAATGATGACATCATCATTCCATTTTTTCAGGTATTTCTTGTTTTTGGGGTAGCGGGGTCCATCAAAAGTGTGCCGAGTGGGTACTTGTTATACACCTGATTGGCACCTCTCCATCCGAGTGCTAACTTCCCTCAGGTCAGCACAAAAAAGGACACTTATGGATTGAGGTTTTCCTAGTTTCATTATACCTTGGTTGATGATGAAATACATTGCCTATATGCCCAGCTGATTACTTTGCCATTTGAATATTTTGAGTAGCATGCGTAACTATCCCTATTGACATCTCGTGCATCATGCACGATTTTTATGTTCAGCAAGTCGCGTATACTTGTATGCGCGGGTTGCACTTTTATGGAGTCGCGTATCATGCGCGGGTTGCTCTACTACAGACCCGCGCATGGTTTCCTCAAAATTAATATTTAAAAACACGAGTTAATGGGAGATTAGTTTATTCATTTACCTTAATCCCATTAACTGCTGCAACCTCCCTAACTTTTGAGAACTGCCTCCTTTCATCCATATAAATAGAGGCCTTGGGGAGGGGGTTGGGGCTACATACTTGGAGAGCAAAGTTATGCTGGTGGATTGTCTACAGAATCTTTGGAGCAGAGAAACTCAGAGTCCTTTGGTGACAGAGGAGTCCCTTGTTCAAACATTGGGTTGTAACCTAAACTCCCTCTATTATTGTTAATAAAACAGATTACTTCTTCCATATTGTGTTTCATGTGTTGTAGATTGGTAAATGTTTACACTTCATTATAATATATGATTTGTCTAATATGCATCTTTATATATGAATCATACTGTATTTGGAAGAATCTTTGTTAACAGGTGAAGGAGGAATTATCATGGAGACTTTGGAAGCGGATCAGAGAGGAAGAAGCTAGCTTGGATCAACCTTCGTATTTCACAAGTAAGTTCCTGCTACTTTCCTATTTCCTATTCTATACTTCTAAAGTCAATTTGTCTGCAAGGTCAGAGTATGTTGGTAACCCCCTAGACCTAGGTTATTAGGTGAATTATCCTGTACAACAGAACTGGCGAATCCGCTGGGGAATCCTAGTCTGCTTTAGGTATTTTTCTGTTGTCCTGACCAGTCATTGCTCGAAGTTTTGTTTGTGATCTTTTGTCCTGTTTTCTTACTTACTGTAGCATTTGAAAGTCTTAGGTTTTTCTCTGTTTTTGAGAAGTTTTCATGCCCATGCATGGGTTTTCCTTCTAGACAGTCGCGCATACTGAGTTGCATACGCGGGTTGTTATATAAAATAGTCGTGCATCATACGCGACCTGCACTACTACACAGTCGCGCATACTCCTGAAAACTGTGATTTTTTGTGTTAAAGTTTGCTTGTTCTTTAGCCTGCTCTAAGTCCTGTTTTCTGTTGAGACTTTCTTTAAGAGTGTTGCAGAGTTATCTGAGTGTATCAGGTGATCACATCTTAGTGCTTCCCGAAGCCCTTGGGTTCTTTTTACTTGTGTTATTTACTGTCTGCATCTTGAAACTTTCTGGCCTGTTTGGGTTGGTGGTGAGTTCCTGGGTCTAGATCAGTGATCAGGGTCTTAGACTCTATCTGTCCAATCTGCTGTTTATCAGTTTGTGGTTTGCACTTGCCTGTTTAAAAGTCTACAGTGATCTTTTGGTCATTGTCTGCACCCAAGTTGAGGTCCTAGCCTGCTTTTCTTGCTAGTTTTTAGGTTCTGTTTGCCTGTTAGTTTCAGTTTGTGTTTTTTATACAGTCTATAAGAGTCAAGTTTACTCAAGCATTGCGTTTTATACATGCACAGTAGCTTTTTGAGCATTTTTTAAAGTGAAAAACAAAACATAGTTAATCTTTTGCATTGTAATTTTTGCATTAGAGTAGTGTTTGTTTCAGTTTAAGAAATACTATCTCAGAAAAATACAAAAACATATAGGCTTAGTTTCTCTTTTTGCTACATATAGTTCATCAATATTTATTTGAAAAAATGAAAAGAAGTTTATTTCATAGTGTTAGTTTGCTTTAGATGCACTTTTGTGTTCATTTATTTTCTGTTGAGTCATAAAATCATACAGTCCATCACTTCCACTTCCTTTGAGTAAAGAACAGCCCTTAAAATTAACGCTTAAGTTTAAAATCTATTAGTAAGTTTTTATTTTTAGGGCCTTCCATCTACTAGCTTAAGCTAGGTTTGTGGGCTAGGGAGTGTACACTTCCCACAAACTATAAACTCAGACGTAGTGGGCTATTCATTAGGTAAATCCTTGGTTCTACCGCTGTATCTGGGAAGCTCCTCTCAAAAGGGAGTTAAGCACTAGGCCACGTGGAGGCTTGGACAGAGGGGATAACCCCCCGAATCCTTGTCAAAACGTAACCCAAGACTTTTACGCATCTGGGGATTCTGTCTAGGCAGAATTTCGGGCTCAGCTACCCTGCCCATGCGTATGAGTTCGGCTTACGACTGTCCCCCCAGACGGTAGGTATTGTCAAGGTAGCCTTAGTCTCTTGTCTTTTTAGGGCTCATACCCAAGTAAACTGGAAGGTTATTTTTGGTTCACGGACTTGGAAGGTAACCCTTTTGGAAAGTGTAGGAGGGCGGTTGGGTGATTCCTCCGCTTGTGCCTAAGAACCCCTCAAGGACGCCAAGTAACTGTTCATCAACTTTCTTCGGGAAAGCATATCTTTATAGCCTGTTTTGATTGCTTGAGACTTAGGATTTCTTTTTAGTGTGTGCTCTGTGGATCTGCTTGTGTTTAGTTGGCCTTAGGGTGTGATTTTTTAAAGTCTTAATTCTGGAGGACCAACTTGTTAGAAGGTCAAGAAGGTTGAGAAACCTTCCTCCTCTCTCACCACTGGAACCTCCACCTTTACCTCAAAGGCGGAGACTAAGCACAGGTGGTTCTTTTGAACCAGTAGGAGTAAGTGAGGTTCTTGGTGAACTGGAATTAATAGCTAACCGCTTTGACTTTGATACAGTCGAGGTAGAAGAATTGCAAGCTGATGAGTTTGCAAGAAATTATAATACCCCCTTGACTGATTTGAACGATCCAGTGATCGTGCAGGTTAGGCCTTTTAGTTCACCAATGCTAGGTGTACCTGTAGGTAGAGCTATGTCTTCTGAGGGAGAAAGTTCATTTTTTTTCACCTCAACCCTTCCGGTTGAAGGGGTACTACCTCCCCCGGTTAGTACCCCTAGATCTAACTTACCTTCCACACCCTTAACTCCAGCAAGCCGGGTGGTCCAACCACCGATTTACTCGAACATAGGAAGTATATATGGTGATATGGCTACTGGGATTCCCAGTATGCCTACAATTCCTTCTTCCTTCCCTTACCCTACCCACAGTGGTCCGGTGGGATCCTCGGCCTTTGTCCAAGGATTCCCTTGGAATGGGGGGCACATACCCCCTTCCAGTCCATACGTAGGTCCACCTCCTGCATATGTAGGAGTGCAGTTTGGTAGCAACACCTCTTATGGGCAAGGCTACCAAACCCCTATTTCGGTCCCATATACGAGCTCCCCCTTCTCTTTGTTTAGTGGAGGGATACCTGCTCCAGTCTTTCAGACCCCAACTTCTATGGGGACAACCCGAACCACTTACACTGCACCCCCTACCCAAAACCCAGTGGCTTACGGATGGAACCCGTTCCAAAGCAACCTACCCACTTCACAATCGGTGTCTGGGGGCAACCCCACCTTTACCTATGGGCATTCAGGGGCTGGACCCTCGAATACCCAAGCTAGTACATCTACTACACCGGCTAGGCCAAAGCTTCCTTTTCTGGCAACTTTGAACTTGCCAGACTTATCGAAATTGATGAACGATCCGGTGAGGCATGACCCCTTGTGGCCACCTGTTCCCACCAAACTGCCTTCGGACATCCCTATGTTCGAAGGTAAGGCTGGTGAAGATCTTGGGGCACATGCCACCACCTTCCATCTTTGGTGTTCTTCCAACTCATTGAATGAATATTCAGTGAGACTTAGGCTGTTCCAGAGGACATTGATAGGAACTACATCAAAATGGTACATTGAGCTGCCTTCTGCTTCTTTTAGCAGCTTCTGGGACTTGGCTACCTCTTTCCTTAGCCACTTTAAGCTTCCAGTTCGTTACGATTTCGGAACGGACTTGTTGTCCACCTTTAGACAAAATAAGGAAACCCACATCTCGGATCATATCCAAGAGTGGAGGAGCCGAAAGAGCCTTATTAAAGCCACCATCCCTCCTGAGTTTTTACTAGAATGGTTCCTTAAATATTTATTGCCCTATATATCTAAGGATGTTTCTACATCAGGAGTGACTAGTGAGGAAGAAGCCATACTCAGGGCCCAGCAGTTTGACTTGATATATTCACAGTCTGGGATTTTATATGAAATCATCCCTGAGGCACCAAGGCCTTCTCATGAGGCCGAGAAACCCAATCCTGGACCCCATGCCGATGGTGTGGTTGGGTCCGTAAACTCTCCCACTATAGATTCTTTGACAAAACAACTTCACCAATTGTCTGTCTAACAGTCTACAGCGGAGGCAGCAAAGGCTGCCCCCTCCTCCCAAAGTGCAAATGTTTTTGCACAAACCTCTTCGAAGGGCAATCAGCAGCCCGGCGGGAAGAAGAAGCAAGGAAAAAAGGGAGAGGGAAACCAAAATCAAAACAAGCCCAAGCCCGCAAACAATGCTGATGGGGGAAAAAAGGAGAAGAAGAAAGTCAAGTTTCCTTGTAAGTTGTGCCAAGGAGACCACCTCACTCACCTTTGTCCCCTCATGGAACAAGCTCAGAAGCTGTTACAAATGCAACCACCGGCTATCCTGAAGGATCCATTTCCCCAAGGGCAGAATTCTGCTTCAGCTTCTACTGTAGCAGGGGGCACTCAAGCTGCCCCTGACCCCAATTATATCAACATGGTTAGATCCTCAACCTTGTTACAAACCAGGAACAAGAACTATGAGAATGAGACCGATGAGAAGGGTAAAGCTGTAGTTGAAACTTCTAACCCTCTCACTATAGATAAACCTGTGGAAATAATGCCAAAGATACCCAAAGGTGTCTTTAAGAAGACTTTGCATAACCCAAATGCCAGAGCCGCTGCTCACTACTCTGTGGTTGAAGACTTGGCTCAGAATCCTTGTGCGATGTCAGCTTTGGAGGTGCTACAAAGTTGTCCTGCTCAAAGGGATGCCCTCTTAGCAGCTCTAGGTAGTATGGATTCTTCTGGTCTCACAGCGAAATTTCAGTTCTCTGATCTTAAAATCCGCCTCCCTTACCATGTAGATTTATCAATAGATGTAGTCTATGGTGGTAAGACCATTGGACGGGCAGTTATTGATGAGGGAGCCTCTACTTGTGTTATGTCCCTGGCTTGTTGGAAAGCTCTAAGATCCCCAGAGCTGGTCCCATCAACCACTTTACTTACTGCTTTTGATGGAAGGTCTTTCTGTCCACATGGTATCCTACCGGCTTTCGAGCTTAAGCTGGCTGGAAAAGCAGTCTCTGTTGAAGTTGAAGTGATTGATGCTCCATTAGACTACAATTTGCTTATGGGTAGGAATTGGACTTATGCAATGTCTGCTATTGCATCTGCTGTCTTTTGTGTCGTGGTATTTCCACATGAGGGCAAGCTGGTCACTGTTGACCAACTTGATTTTACTCGTAAAGGCCGCTTAGAGTCTAAATATTCCACTGTGCCATTGGTTGATCAGGCAAAACCTGCTGCACAGAGCTTGGGGGCTGGACTATATGCATCATTGATGGGAACATTCGATATTCCAGCTCCAGTCCTTTATCTCGGTTCTACTACTGTAGGGCAGTCCATTGATTCGGTGGTCGATAGGACTGATCCTTGGGTCCTCCCAACCCCTCAGGAACCGGAAGTGCCCTTATCTGCAGTGGAAGCGGCGTATCAAGCTATTACCCAAACCACTGTAGATCCCATTCCAGATCCTCTTACAGTATCGGATGATCTGGAAGAAGTTTATATGCCTGCATGGGCAGAAAACTCTTTACATTCCATAGATTGCTTAGACACTGTTTTACCTTCAGACGAAGCTATTCTGGAAGCTATGTGTTCACGTGATAAGATATGTGAGGATCTTCATCACCGATCTTATTTCCTTCCAGAGCTAAGCAAGATAGAAAACCAAGAGTTCCATGTGAGACTGTCGGATGATGTTGATACACCTGTCAACCCTTTACCCAGGGAAGGAGTGTTTTCCGAGGGGAATATGGAAAACATTTCCGCTACTATACCGATCAACATCTCCGTAAAGCCAGATGTCGTGGAAAATATCTATATAGGTGCAAACTGCTCTCCGGAGGAAATTGCCATTTATACTACCCTTTTCAAGGAATTCCGCGATATCTTTGCGTGGTCATATGAGGAGATGCCAGGCATTGATCCATCTATTGTTCAACATGAGATCCCAACCTATCCTGATGCTAAGCCGGTTCGGAAAAAATTACGCTCCATGAACCCGCGTAAAGCGGCGGCTGTGAAGGCAGAGGTAGAAAAGCTGTTGAAAGCAGGCTTCATATATCCCATTGCTTTTACTGAGTGGGTGTCCAACCCAGTCCCCGTTGATAAAAAGCAAGGGGCTATTCGTGTTTGTACGGACTTTCGATACCTTAACAAAGCCTGTCCCAAGGACAACTACCCTACACCGTTTATTGATCAAATCATAGATGCATGTGCGGGTAGTGAAGTATTTTCGTTTATGGATGGTTTTTCTGGCTACAATCAAATACAAATCAAACCGGAAGACCAGCATAAAACGGCTTTTATTTTCCCTTGGGGTACATTCGCGTATAGAAAAATGCCCTTTGGATTGAAAAATGTAGGGGCAACCTTTCAACGAGCCATGAACTTTGCTTTTCACGATATAAAAGCCATTGTCGAGCCCTACCTGGATGATCTGCCTGCTCATTCTCACAAGAGGATCCAGCATCCAGAGCATTTAAGGTTGATTTTTGAGAGATGTAGGTACTATAAAATTAGCTTGAATCCCCACAAGTGTGTTTTCTGCGTCGAATCAGGTAGATTGCTTGGATTCATTGTCTCTAGTAGGGGCATACAGGTGGATCCGTTAAAAGTCGAGGCCATTGTAATTCTGCCTCCTCCTCGTTCACTTAGGCAACTTCAGAGTCTACAAGGTAAGTCTAACTTCCTTCGATGTTTTATAGTGAATTATGCCAAGATTACAAAAGGTTTCATGCACCTGCTTAAGCAGGACACCCCATTTGTATGGGATGAAACTGCACAACTCGCATTCGAGGCATTAAAGAAAGCTTTGTTGTCGGCTCCTTTATTGCGTCCGCTAGATTACTCTAGGGATTTCATATTATATCTGGCCGCGTCGGAGTCTACCATTGGGGTAGTGCTAGTTCAGGAGGATGACAAGCTTGTTGAGCATGTTGTCTATTATCTTATCCATGCTTTAGTGGGGCCTGAGCTTAAGTACTCCCATGTCGAGAAGTTAGCCTTAGTGGCTGTTTATGCTGTACAGAGGTTACGGCACTACATCTTACTGAGGACCACTACTGTAGTGGCGGATGTAAACCCTTTCCAGTATGTTTTATCCCGATGGATTGTTG
>LPNX010885815.1:142268-262658 GCA_001517045.1 Pseudotsuga menziesii
CTTTAAGGACTCCCCGCCCTTATGGAGTTTCTTTAGGCCCAGGTCTGACTCCTTAAAAATAGACTTTACTTCCGAGTTATCTCATCCGTTCAAGCTCGTTAAGAATATGTGAACGGGCATCCGCATTGGTGGTAGGTTATCTCTTTCTCGGACCATGCGGAATAATACGAGAAAGGATCACTCTCTTTTCTTCGGAATTGAGAAGAGTATTCTCAGGTATAGGTTTATCACTTTTCCGGACCTGAGGGACTAAATTTACGGAAAAGGAACACCCGGTTTGAGCTTACTTTTTCTTTTTCGTGCTCTGGACCCAAACATGAAAAAGATTCCGAGTGTACTTTGTGTATTTGTCATGCTCGTTAAACACTAAAGAACAAAGCAACGAGTTTATTGTTGTAAGCCCCATTTCTCGTAACCAAATGGATCTTTCCGAGTGATCTTGCTTTCCTTCACACTCGTAAAACTCAAGCTATTTTATGCTGTTATGGAAGGAGCGTTGGGTAGGTGGTAATTTAACCTTTTTCGGACCTCCCCGACTAAGTACGAAAAAGGTTCACCTTTTCTTCTTCGGAAGTTAAGAGAGTTCTTTTGTGGTTTGTTCTATACTTTTCCGGCCTCAAGAGACTAAATTGGACGAAAAAGGACCCCCCTGGAGTCTTCTTGGCATTTTCAGACTCTCTAAATATGAAAATACCACATGAGCATGTACTAGTTCGGGCTCATTAAATCCACGGATCAGTGTATCAAGCATTATTTTCCCATCTCTTCAAGCTTGTTCAAAAATGAAGAGGGAACCTAGTTGGCTTTCCTGGACTCGTTAAAACTTAACAGGGAAGGTAAGGAAGAAGTTTTCTCTTATTCTTAGTAATGGCAGCATGTCATCCTTGAACATAGCACTCTTTGCCTTCCGATATCCATGTTTCAGTATACACTTGTGGTCAGCTATCACTTTGAGTTTTTGACTCCTCCTCTTGTCCATTATACCTGGGGAATCTGTTCATGTCTCCTACATGAAAGATAAGTCTAGTTGGTCTATCTATCTGTTGTATGCTGCCTTGGGTCATCTCTGTGTCGTGCTCACTGTTCAAGGATTATACCTAGTGTCTGATCTATCACCTGATCCTATACTGTTATATCTGTTGTCCATTTACTTGTGTCTACCTTCTTTTGCCCAGTTCCTAGTCACTTTTGTGATCCGTTGGAGGATCTATTTCCTTCCCTATCATAGTACGGTTCCGTTTCAGTACCTCCTGATGACGATGACCTAGAGCTTTGACGATGGTACCTCTGGATTCACTTTCATCATTGGTGAACTCCTTTTCTTCAGTTGTCAATTGTCATCTATTGGTCGACAAACTGTTGAATCTTTTCCATGTTCGACTTCAGCTTACCCTTATTCACATGGCTTGGATTGTACTGGTTCTTTGGGATATTTTATGAAGACCTTAGTTCCTCATTCATGAACTAAGTTGCGCAAGACTGTGTTCCATTTCTATATCCAGCTTCCAGATCTTTGAAGACTCATCATTATTGTATTGTGGCTTCGATCCACCTTTGTACATACGTGGTTTTTACCCGTATCATATGATGTACTCAAATATTGTAAAGGAGCTAGTGTTCCAGTAAATTGAACATAGCCTCCTCAGATATGACTTTGTTTATGACATTACTATGTATTTGTTTCAGGTACTCCTTCTGCTCCACTGGACTTCTGAGTTTCTCCTGAGTTATATATTATAATGTATTTCGGCCATCGTTCCCCTCTGACCTCACACATTAGGGGGCATCTGTTATACACCTGATTGGCACCTCTCTGTCCGAGTGCTGACTTCCCTCAGGTCGGCACACAAAAGGACACTTATGGATTGAGGTTTGCCTAGTTTCATTATACCTTGGTTGATGATGAAATACATTGCCTATATGCCCAGCTGATTACTTTTCCATTTGAATATTTTGAGTAGCATGCGCGACTATCCCTATTGACATCTCGCGCATCATGCGCGAGTTTTATGTTCAGCAAGTCACGTATACTTGTATGTGCGGGTTGCACTTGTATGGAGTCGCGTATCATGCGCGGGTTACTCTACTACAGACCCGCGCATGGTTTCCTCAAAATTAATATTTAAAAACACGAGTTAATGGGAGATTAGTTTATTCATTTACCTTAATCCCATTAACTACTGCAACCTCCCTAACTTTCGAGAACTGCCTCCTTTCATCCATATAAATAGAGGCCTTGGGGAGGGGGTTGGGGATACATACTTGGAGAGCAAAGTTATGCTGGTGGATTGTCTACAGAATCTTTGGAGCAGAGAAACTCAGAGTCCTTTGGTGACAGAGGAGTCCCTTGTTCAGACATTGGGTTGTAACCTAAACTCCCTCTATTATTGTTAATAAAACAGATTACTTCTTCCATATTGTGTTTCATGTGTTGTAGATTGGTAAATGTTTACACTTCATTATAATATATGATTTGTCTAATCTGCATCTTTATATATGAATCATACTGTATTTGGAAGAATCTTTGTTAACAGGTGAAGGAGGAATTATCCTGGAGACTTTGGAAGCGGATAAGAGAGGAAGAAGCTAGCTTGGATCAACCTTCGTATTTCACAAGTAAGTTCCTGCTACTTTCCTATTTCCTATTCTATACTTCTAAAGTCAATTTTTCTGCAAGGTCAGAGTATGTTGATAACCCCCCAGACCTAGTTTATTAGGTGAATTATCATGTACAACAGTACTCGTTGGATGCAAAATTTAATTCCGCATCCAACGAGCTCTCCCGATCGAAATTTTAGTAAAAACACAGGGAGATATGTCAAAAATACAATAAAAAAAGTATTTTTTTTATGATACCTATCCCCAAATTTATATTAAAAAAGTGTTTAAGACCTATACGGTATTTCAAATTTAAAGCAATTGCATTGGCTAACACATGATGACATGGAATTTGAATAAAAGTTAAAAGGCCCATTTTGAGTTGAAATTTCCTCTAATTTGAAATCATCTTTGTCTGGTTCACCAAGCTCACTTGATAAAAAACCACTAAGTACAACTTAGGTGGTAACACCCAACTGGTTTATTACTATCATTGCCCATTCCAGAGAAAAAATGGGACAGTATATCGATGGATTTCATCACCGTTTTTCCCAAATATTTTGGCAAGGATTGCATATATGTGGTAGTGGATAGATTGACTAAGTTTTCTCATTCCTTTGTTGCTATATCCTTGTTTCGTGCTACACAAGTGGCTGACTGTTGTTTCAAAGAAATATTTACATTGCATGGGCTCCCCAAGAGCATTGTGAGTGATAGAGATGGTAGATTCATGAGTTCTTTTTGGAAAGAAATTTTCATATTGGTGGGAATTTAGTTGACTCCAAGTACAAGCTACCATCCCCAAACCGATGGAAAAACAGAGAGGGTGAATAAACGGTTGGAACGATACCTCCGAAACTATGTGGGAGAACAACAAAAAGATTGGACAAAATGGCTACACTTGGGTGAGTTTTTCTACAACACCACCTTTCACATGTCAATCAGGATGTCTCCTTTCAAAGCATTATATGGTTATGATGCAATTACATTTTCTGATATGATATTTGTTGATAGTAGAGCTCCAAAAGCTAAATATTGGGTGGAATAAAGCCAAGAAATTTTAAAGCTTTTAAAAGATAATTTGCAGGTTGCCCAAAATCAGCAAAAACAATATGCAGATAAACATAGAGAGGAAAGGGCCTTTCAGGTTGATGATTTAGTGTATTTGAGGTTGCATACATACAAACAAATATCTCTCAAAAGGAATGGAGGAGAAAAGCTAAAGCCAAGATACTATGGGCCCTACAAGGTAATCCAGAAGATTGGAGAAGTAGCATATGAGTTGGAACTTTCGGAAGGGAGCAAACTTCATAATGTATTTCATGTTTCTTGTCTCAAGAAACCTATTGGTCATCGAATTGTCATTTCAGATACACTCCCTCCTTTGTATGATGAAGGACAACTCACACTTATTCCGTAAAAGGTTTTGAAGACAAGGGAGAGAAGATTGAGGAGCAGAACAATCAAAGAATACTTGGTGCAATGGAAGGATCTACCAAGTGAAGATGACACATGGGAAGAGGAGAATATTTGCAGCTTCTAAATATGAAATTGCTTGAGGACAATAAATATTGGGTGGGGAGGACTGTAATGTCCCCATTCAAATAATTGCATAATAGGAAAATTCTATCAACCCTACTAGTTCCCTAGGTTGGGTGGAAACATTGGGAAGATAATACAGGTGCTAATAAATGGTGTTTAGACACTAGAAGGAATAAATATTTATTTGATGGAGTTAAATAAATGAATTCAAGTGAAAAATTAAATTTCTATGGAGAATGGAGACACATGGAGACTATGGGGCCCTCTCAAGCTATAATTCCTATGTTAAATGGCATCCTCCTCTTCCAATCTCGAATCTATGGGAAGACTAATTTTTTTGGATGGAATATAAGTTTAATATAGGTGTCAATATACTTCATAGGTCTAATTTTGGATGAATTGTAACTTACATGGGGAGAGGAAGAGACAAATGGGAGTTTCGTGGACACTTAGCTAGATACCCCTTAAATTTATGACATCTATGACACCAATGATGGAGATTCTATGACAGTTATGACACAATTCAGATTTGAATGCTGAAATATGACATATCTGACATTTAAGGCCTGAATATAGCATCTTATAGGGAGCTCATGGGAGTTGGATAAGGCCAAGGGGATCCTACTCGAATTTGGGAGAAGAGGGAAGGTGAAGAGAGAGGCCACATGTCATAGCATGAGCAGTCACACCAATTCAAATTTTGTTTTATGGATGGATTTGGAACCTTAGCAGACCAATAATGTTTATAAAATGCATGGATCATCCATTAGAAGTCCCTTTTTGATCATTTGTGAAAATTGTTATTGTGAAGAGAGAGAGCTAGTGGAGGACTAGTTCATTCCTTGGCCAATTTCGAGGGTGAAACATTCCCATCCTACTTCGTGTTTGGAGAGGACACTCATGTATTTCAAGGAAATTAAATGGAGTCATAAGTTACAATTTTAATATACAACAGCTCGTGTACATATCAAGTTCATCTTGTTCTTCCTTTCATCTCAAGTTTTCTCACCATATTTCAGCTCTATGGAGTGAGACGCACTTGGTGAGCTATTCATCTGTTTGAGGGAGGTTATCTTTCTCTATTATTTTTTATTCTGATGTAAAATATCTTCTATTTAATTTTATAAATCTCTCAGGTCGAAAGGGAAATAAATCTCACGTATTATTGCTCAATAATGAAGAAACAATGCCATTTTCCCACTACCTTGTTGTAAACTCTTGTAATCTTGATGGATTCGAATGGATGTATAAAATATTGATGATTTATGAAAATGAATGGAATTTAATTAAATTATATTATGGGTTTCATTTTAATTAACTGATAATTTGTGGCCATTGGGTTGAATTTCATAGCAATTGGAGAAAACTACACCTCATTTCCCCAAGGGTCTAAAACTAGTTTTTTATATCTGATTGAAAGAAGTGATAACAACCATGGGAGGTCGATTGGTTAAACATATGAGTCTCTGATAATTTATTCTGAATATCCCCTGCTTCAATTTAATAATTTTATTGGGTTTCTTCACATTTGGGAAGCTATTTCTACCACTTACCCCGGGGGGGATTTGAGCCCAAAATTGCCAGTAAAATCATCTATCTTGTTCATAATTTAGCACAGAATTCCAGAAGTGATTGGAGGGACATAATAAATCCATGAACATAATAATTAAGTTATTATATCATTCATACACCTTATTTAAATATTTTGGAGCAATTGGGCTGATTTGGAGACCAAGACACTAAAACTAGTCAAGAGCCAAAATTGTGAAAAAATTGGAAAAATGGGCATTTTGGTAAAATTTTTTAAAAAGGACATTACATATATCCTTTAGGAAAGAGGGATTGTTTATAGGATATAGAGAGCAGTCAAAATATTATCATATCTAAATCCCATGATATTGTCAAATTGAATTAAACAGAGATGTTACCTTTGATGAAGATACAACCTTCAGAAAATCAAAGAAAGATAAGGAATATGAAGAGTTATGCACTATAGGGTTAAATTGAGATGAAAATTTGGGGAAAATGTGAAAAATGGAACAGTTTATGAAAAAAATTGTATCTATAAAATTCCTCAAGGCTCAACAATTCATTTCTAGAAAAACGCACATGAAGAATCATCTTGGCACTTTGAAGTTTGCATGCAGCTTGATTTCACTGCAATTTCACAGTGGTCATCGCTGAGTGGCCACCGCTGACAGGAATCAATGTTCATTGGGGTCTACAATATGAGGTTATTGAGCCATGATATGTACATATGGAACTGTTACAGGCTTACAGCAGGCATAACAATAACATGTGTCCAAATTATTTTTGCATTTATGCACCTAGTGCAGTTAGTCTTTCTCATGTTTGTTTTCATTATGAATATGCAAAATTAAGAGTTTTTCCAAATTTTCCTGTAGAACACAAATGTATCTAAATTATTATGTATTTTTTTATTTGGGGAGTCATTCTTAAGTCTTTATGCTGAATTTTTTGGGTTTCCAAGTCACTCCTGAATGATCATGTCCTGAATTACTCCCAAGTCCAAGTCTAACAACCTTTGATAATAATTCTCTGAGTAATCATTCTGTCTCTTTGAGTATATTTCAAGATTGTCTTTGATGCTTTCAATGAGATAGAAGAATGAACCGTCGATGTCTCGGGAAGTTAAGGGTTTAGTTGGACAATGGAAGAGGAGAAAGGGTGTAAACATGTTGATGTATCAATGACTTGAAAGTTATGTACCCATCATTTTAGTGAGATAGAAACTGAATACAATGATGTTTCATTTTCTTGGGATTTATCTCATCAACATTTTGACAAGTTAGTGATTATACCACCTCTCGATGTTTTGATGAGTTAAGAGCTTACAACATTTTCACCATATTAACGGTCTAACTTTCTAGTGTTTCGACGCTTTAGGAGCTTTATTTGCCAACATTTCAGCGAGTTGAGCCTATATCCAACCTCTATTTCAGCGAGTGTAAGAGATATCTTTTCAAAACCTTGTTGTATTAGATGATTAAATTTCCGAAGTTTCGACAAGTTAGAGGATAAAATATTCAAAATTGTTTTACATTAAAAGACTAAGGATCCAAAATTTCAGCAACTTAAAGGTTAAGTATCCTAACATTTCAACAAATTAAAGGTTTTCAAAATGAGTTTTCAAAGGAATATGCTTCAAATAAACTAAGTGTTTTCTTCTTTGTATTTCAAGTTCACTCTTTAAATGGTTTGAGGATGAGATAAAATCAATGTTTTTTATCAGGAATGGTTTATTGTCCACCTTTTGTTATACTTCCTTTGTAATAATACCTTGGTTTTGACCCCTAGAACATATTAGCTAAGATTATGTATAAAATATAAATGTGTGACTATAATGATGGGAGCTAATCCATGTGCCCTTAGATAAATACCCCATTTGTAAATGATGTAAATATACTTATAAGCCACCATGTGTTAGGCTTACCATAGTGAACTCTATGATGTAAATATGAATGTTGTAACATAATATATAATGGTCCAAGATAAATCCAATGCAACTTGGCCTCAACTAGGAATACCCCAACGGGGCTTGAGGTAACTCCATAAAACCCCTTAACCTAAATCTAGGTCTCAAATGCCATCAGGTCTTTTGATGGACCTTCCCCAATGTGGATTTGGGTAACTATGTTGAGCCCCTGTTAATAAGGCTAAGCTTCCAATATTTTTGGGTTGGGTAAGGGGCTACCTCACATTAGAATTCATGTAATCACCATCCACCTGATCACTCTGCCATGTCATCCGACATAGGCCAAACATGAAAAAAACATGTTCTTGAGTACAATATTAACCAAAGATTAATTACATAGCTATTTCAATTCTTCAAAGATCCATTCAGATGACACCTCCCAAATGGGAGGATTTTTTTCCTAAAATATTTTCTAAGGAAATATGAAGAAACCTATTTGTAGCTCAATTTTGCTTATACCACTTGACTTTCCTCGAAGTTTGTCGCTTGAGTCCAATTTGGCAAATTTCTTGTTGTCTTCTTCTAGTCACCCAGTGTGTCATCCAAATACTCAAGTATATCTAGTGAAATTTTTTCCATTGTAGGAAGAACTATTGTTCATCTTTCCCATCTAGCGAAGACGATCAAAAAATCAAATTCTCATGTAAGAATGTAGGTTTGACTTAAAAACATTGGCACTTACTTGCTCAGTAATCTAGAAAGGTCTATATCTCATTATATTTAAATCCTTTGTTTCCCCTTGCAAACATTCTTTCTGAGAATATGAGATAAACCCACACTCGATCTTCAACATAGAATTTGTGATCTGTCCTATGTTGATCATGTCTAATCTTGCATTTCTATTAACTCTTCTTATGCTACCATTCAGTTTCAAATAAACTTTCTTGATTTTATCAATGAGATTGTCTACTTTCTTTTCCTCATCTTGCATTTGTTGTGTCTTCCTTCTCATGTCCACATCAAAAGGTGAGGGTGGAAAATAACTAAAACATGTCTGAAAAGGATATTTTTGGGTGGAATAATGAAATTCCCTATTGTAAGAGTGTTGAATATAAACTACATGGTCATCCCATGTGATTGTATGTTTGTCTGTATATCCTTTCAACAATTGGACCAAATTTTTGTTCATAACTTAAGTTTTCCCACTAGTTTAAGGATGAAAAGCAGTTGAATGATTTACCTTTGTATTAATCCTTTCCCACAATGTTGTCCAAAAATTTCCTATAATTTTTAAGTCCTAATCAAACATTATTGAACTTGGAAAACCAAAATGTACTCATACATTGATAAATAACAAATCAACTGCTTCATGAGTTGAGATGACTCCTTACAAGGAATAAGAACACACATATTGTTGAACTAGTCCAAAGACATAACAGGTGGTGATGGACTCTCCTTGATTTAGGAAAATCTCCAACATAATCCATGGATATACTTTTCCAATTTTTTCTTGGTGTAGGTAATGGCATGTACAATTGAAGTCTCCTATTATTTGGATTACTAGTGTTACATAGAATGCAACCTATGGTAAGCTTGGAAACTTGTTCTTGCATCTTAGTCCAATAAATATATCTCTCTAAATTTGCAATGGTCTTTCCAACACCAATATATCCAACAATTTGATAAGCATGAACTTACCTCATCAACTGGATTTTCCTTCCTCATGGTATACACAACCTGCCCAACTTGAAAAATCAAAGCTCTCTATGATAAGTGCAAATGAGGCTAGGACATTGATCAGTGCAAATAATAAATTAAATCCAACTTATCTTTTTTTCCTCTTCATAGCCAATAGGATAGAATTGTGACTGAATCATGTCTATAAACACCTCCCATTTTGTCACCAGTGGTTCATTTTATAGCCTTCTATAAGTGTCATCACTTACCCACAATGTCAAAGCATGACATAGCTTCAAATAAGCAAAGTAGATTCCCTATGTTTCACTAACCTCATGCACACTTTCAACCATTGATTCAACTTCAAGGAATCTATCGTGTTTGCAATTGTCTTGTTGTTAATCATTTCCTTTACCTTGAATGGTGCTTGTGTCTTGTTGCATTCCCCCTATCTCCATCTCTAGTTTCTCCACTTTAGGTTTTTCATCACCTCCATTTTTTTCATCTAAACTATGGTTCTAATCAAGATTATTTTTATTGTCCCTCTCTTATACCCATGTGGAAACCAAGTAAAAAACATTGTTGTTCATTTGAGTCACTCCTCAAACCATCTGAAACATATCCATAACCATTTGAGCTCTCTAATTCTCCAAATAGTTTATACTATGTTGGGTATCAATGGATTCTATTTCATCACCATTGGTATGGTCATGAATTTCTTTTCTTCCTCGTTTAGTACCAATTTCAGGGATACAGGAAACCAACTCTTCACCTTCCTGTTGTTCTCTCAATGTGGTCAACATTCACTTGTAACTTTCCCCTAATATCAGGAACTATGCTCAAAACCATTATGATATGCAATTGTAGGCCTATGACCCAAAAAATCATGAATACAAATCTTTATATGCAGAAAATAAAATTAAAGACTATAAAAACCTATCCAAAATAACATGTTGTGCATTTATAGTGGTTGTTTTCTTTAACAAGACTATGCTTACAGAATAAAAAATAATCAATCACACTTTTTTTCCAAATAAAAAATATCGAAAACTTTGTTCCTCATCGATTAAAAGTTATAACTCTTATAAACCTAATCTTGATCAGTAAAATAAAAAAAAGCCACAAATTGACTCTAATCATGATTCAGAAAAGAAAAGAAAATAAAATGTAAAAATGGGGAGCATTATCACCCTTAAAAACTTGTACTATAAAACTCTATGTAACAGTGTATTTTCTCCATCATTGAGAAATCATATCATAAAACAAGTAACTGAACTAGTTTAGTTCAAAACTGTTTCATGCTGGGGAGTGTTCTCAGCCTTGTATCTTTTTGAGCTTTTTTAAATGGAGACCTTCAGTCTCTTACTAGTACATTTATATCCATCATCAGCAAGACTAAGAGGATATCCACATGAAATTATTACTCATCTGAGATCTATCTGGTAGATATGAGTCCCGATTGGTCTGCAAAATTATTTATCCATTCTGAAGTCCACATGCATGTTTTTCTAGAAAATCTTCCTCCTTCTTGTATTCCCTGTAATTGTGTTGATAAGTGAAACTATTGAGGTATCCCATGAGATCCCATATCATGCTGAGAATATCTGATAAAAAATGTTTGTGTAGGTACTTTTTCTTGTAATCCAGTCAATAGACAACTTGGATTCTGAGAGGATATGCAGTAGTTTAAAGTTTAATGTCTTTGTTTGCAGCCACCAACAAGACTGTAATTATGCTCAGAAATTTTGTGTTATTGTTTGTGTTAATTCCTACACCCCTTTTGAAAGTGATTTTTTCATTTTGTATAATGATGAAACTTCCTGATCCAGATGGCCCAGGGTTCCCTTATGAGGCACCATCACAAAAACTGTATTTCTACATGGAATAAAAAATTGTTGGTTGATTTACTCTTTTCTCCTTTGGATTTTTGAGATTGATCCCCATATCACATTTAAATATGTAGAGATATGAAATAGGATGGGAATTTTTGTTCTAAAAAATAAGATCATTCCTTGTGATCCATATAGACCATCATACCATAAGTGGAATACTCAATTATACATATACATATAACACAATAGATATCATGGAGAAAACTGATTTGGGAAAACTCTAACTTTGAAATGGCTATCTTGCTCTAGATATTAATGGTGCTTTTATAGTCACAAGGATTTTTGGCTGACAAAATCTTAAGGAAAATACAAATAGTACCATCTTCCACAAATCAATACTTCAACCTCTGTCTGGTCATTCTCTCTATTCTCTATAAATTGTGTAGTACAACAACAAACCAACCTGTGGTTTATTCCATTGTTTCTTTCCTCTATTGAACCTCCAATCCAACCTCCTCTTGCTTCTCCTCTGTCAAATCCCTCTTTGTTCATCTCATGATTCCTTTCTTCTTGTCCTCCTCTGCAAGTGGGAGTCCAAAGGCTTTAAGAAATGGTTCAACACCATAGCTCTAAGTTCCCTTCTCTCACTCACATGTTGCCTAAATGACCAAGAATCACTTTTGAAATTATTCATTGACACCAAAAATTCTATGCTCTTGAGAGATGGGATTATATAGAATTTTTCTTGTCTTCCATGTGGTAGTTTTTTAGGATGCAGAAACATTCAAGGCCCCTTTGAAGAATAATTGTTTTAACCCTTAGACATTGGCTCAAAATAATTTTTTTAACCCTTATCCATTAGCTCAACATAATTATTTTAAACCTCACCTATGTCTACCTTCATTCTAATAAAATAAATATCAAAATATAAAACACACTCTGCAATACTATTATTCTGGCTTGACCTATCAAAAAATCCTCAAGCATGTGTTTTATTTATCATCAACTCCTATAACTAATTCTTTGATTTCAGAACCACTAGAATATTATTTCATACTTGGACAGTTTAAATAATCAACTCAAAATTTAAGTCATAATCAGTTACATTAACCATGGATACAAAAAATCGAGGTTACTAGCTAAAACCCTAAATCAAAGTAAATATAAAAACTTCAACTTCTTCTGTCGGGTGTAATTGACTCTATATCGACACTAAGTGTCCTCATAATCAAAGGCCTGTCCTTCTTGGAACTCTTTGAACAAAACCCTTCCTTCTATAACCGTTGTGCCTTGTTTTCGAAATCCTACCTGCCTCAGCATTCAATTCTCTTAAGGCATGATCAAATGGAATTGAGTCAAAGTTGTAAACTGAAGCGTTTTTGTGCTCCCCCATAAATTTTAGAGGAACATCAAGTAGCTTATTATTCCTCTTCATCCAATTGATCACTATTAGTTCAACAAAATTGTTTTAACACTTACCTAGGGTTACCTTCATTCTAATAAAATAAAATTCAAAATCTTAAACAAACTCTGCAATACTATTATTCTAGCTTGATCCATCAAAAAATCCTCAAGCCTGTGGCTTATTTATTATCAACTCATATAACTACTTCTTTGATTTCAGAACTACTGGAATATTATCTCATAGTCGGACATTCTGTTCTTGACCAAGATTCCATATTGAGCTTTGTGTGAGTTATAATGTTTCAAGTTGGATGAATAAACATTAGGTGCAAATCAAATTTCCTAAATAAATACTCCTATGTTGTCTACACCTCTTAACACACAACAATTTACTAATCAAAAATTACTTTGACTAAGGTCAAATTCAAAAACTCAATAGTAAAACTTGCTTTTAAAACCTTGCCAAAAATGCACTCATATTTTGTTAAAAAAAGGCCAAAATGTTGTCAAAAGTCTCTTTCTCTTTTGAAAGAATTTGAATGTCTTACATATAATATAGTTGGTTAACAGACTTTAGTCAAGTTTCAAGCAAGTCAAACTATTTTTCTAATTAGATAGCAACAATTGTGTATTTTCCAAGTTTCGGGCAAGCCAAACTATTCTGCTAATTAGATAGCACTAGCTGTGTATTTGTGAAGTTTCAGAGAATCCAAATTACTGTGCTAAATAGATAGCACTAGATAAAATATACCCTTGTAACCTAGGGTTTGGGGTTACCAAATTACTAATAGACTTGGAGACAATCAACTTTTACAAAAAATGAAATAGGAATAGAAAGAGATTTTGGCTTACCCATTTTATGACGGTNAAGAAATATATTTATTAAAAAATAGTGAATAGGTGAGGATACAACCCAGCTTCTGACACAAGGAATCCTCTGCAACCAAGGACACTTATTTCTACTGCTCCAAGACTCTGAAGGGATACCACCAGCATCACTTTGCTCTTCTAGAATTGATTGATTAGCCCCATCCCAAGGTCTCTATTTATACATTGGTAAATAGAGTGGTTTCAAAGGTTAGGATGGTTGAGAGAGTTGGGATAGTTATGGATTAAGGCCCAAATAATGTCATCTAATAATGATTTATATTTTCTAATGTAGAACTAAGGCACACACAAGTATGTATATAAGCAAGACACGTATGACACGCTTATTGCTCGAAGGAACTTGCGTGTTCAATGTACACATGGGTTGAAATGCAAATATTCGAGTATGACACACGAGTTGCAATTTGAATAGGCACGTGTGCAACTCTGAATAAAAATATATGAAGCTTGTCTGAAGACTATGCATCAATGGTCATGCACATCTATAGTGTTTTAGGAAACCTCAATCGAAATTGTCCTTTTTTGTCTAGACATAGTGAATGTCAGTACTCGAACGGAGAAGTTCCATTTAGGTTGATAACAAATGCCGCCTAATGTGTGAGGTCAAAGGGAAGTGATGGCTGAAATACATTACAATATTTATCTTGGAGAACTCAAATGTTTAAGGAAGCAGAGGAAGTACCTAAAACAAATATAAAAAATCATATTTGAGGATGCCATGTTCAAAACTGTTTTCATGCTGGGGAGTGTTCTCACCCTTGTATCTTTTTGATATTTTTTGAATGCAGACCTTCAGTCTCTTACTAGTACATTTATATCCATCATCAACAATACTGAGAGGATATCTTCATGAAATTAATACCCGTCTGATATCTATTTGGTAGATATGAGTCCCGATAGGTCTACAAAATTATTTCTCCATTCTGAAGTCCAAATGCATGTTTTTCCAACAAATATGCCTCCTTGTTGTATTCCCTGTAATTGTGTTGATAAGTGAAACTATTGAGGTGTCCCATGAGATCCCATATCATGCTAAGAATATCCGATAAAAAAAAATTGTGCAGGTACTTTTTCTTGTAATCCAGTTGATAGACAACTTGGATTCTGAGAGGATATGTAGTAGTTTAAATTTTAATGTCTTTGTTTGCAGCCACCAACAAGACTGCAATTATGCTCAACAATTCTGCGTAATTGTTTGTGTTAATTCCTACACCCCTTTTGAAAGTGATTTTTTCATTTTGTAGAATGATGAAACTTCCTGATCCAGATGGCCCGAGGTTCCCTTGTGAGGCACCATCACAAAAACTTTATTTCTACATTCAATAAAAAATTGCTGGTTGATTTACTCTTTTCTCCTTTGTATTTTTTAGATTGATCCCCATATCACATTTAAATATGTAGAGAGATGAAATAGGATGGGACTTTTTGTTCTAAAAAATAAGATCATTCCTTGTGATCCATATAGACCATCATACCATAAGTGGAATACTCAATTATACATACACATATAACACAATAGATATCATGGAGAAAACTGATTTGGGAAAACTCTAACTTTGAAATGGCTATCTTGCTTTATCTATTAATGGTTCTTTTATAGTCACAAGGATTTCTTTTTGACAAAAGCACAAGGGAAATACAAATAGTACCATCTTCCACAAATCAATACTTCAACCCCTGTTTGGTCATTCTATCTGTTCTTTATAAATTGTGTAGTACAAAAACAACCCAACCTGTGGTTTAGTCCAATGTTTATTTCCTCTATTAAACCTCCAATCCAACCTCCTCTTGCTTCTTCTCCATCAAATCCCTCTTTGTTCATCTCATGATTCCTTTATGCTTGTCCTCCTATGCAAGTGGAAGGCCAAAGGCCTTGAGAAATAGTTCAACACCATAGCTCTACGTTCCCTTATCTCACTCACATGTTTCCTAAATTACCAAGAATCACTTTTGAAAGTCTTCATTGACACCAAACATTCTATGCTATCGAGAGATGGGATTATATATAATTTTTCTTGTCTTCCATGTGGTAGTTTTTTAGGATGCAGAAAAATTCAAGGTCCCTTTGAAGAATAATTGTTTTAACCGTTAGACATTAGCTCAGAACAATTGTTTTAACCCTTATCCATTAGCTCAACACAATTATTTTAAACCTTACCTATGACTACCTTCATTCTAACAAAATAAATATCAAAATATAAAACACACTCTAGAATACTATTATTCTGGCTTGAGCTATCAAAAAATCCTCAAGCATGTGTTTTATTTATTATCAACTCCTATAATTGCTTATTTGATTTTAGAACCACTAGAATATTATCTCATACTTGGATAGTTTAAATAATCAACTCAAACTTTAAGTCATAATCAGTTACATTAACCAGGGATACAAAAAATCGAGGTTACTAGCTAAAACCCTAAATCAAAGTAAATATAAAAACTTCAACTTCTTCTGTGGGGTGCAATTGACTCTATATCGATGATAAGTGTCCTCATAATCCAAGGCCTCTCCTTCTCAGAAATCTTTGAAAAAAACCATTCCTTCTAGAGCCTTGTGCCTTTTTTTTGAAATTCTATTTGCCTCAGCATTCAATTCTCTAGAGGCAGGATCAAATGGAATTGAGTCGAAGTTGCAAACTGAAGCCTTTTTGTGCTCCCCCATAAATTTTAGACGAACATCAAGCAACTTTATAGTCCTCTTCATCCAATTGATCACTATTATGGAATCTTGATATAACTCTCAGGTCCTTACAAATTTTCCCCTTTCTACTTCCATAAAAAACACGAGAACCATTAGTTCAGCAAAATTGTTTTAACACTTACATAGGGTTACCTTCATTCTAATAAAATAAAATTCAAAATCTAAAACAAACTCTGCAATACTATTATTCTGGCTTGAGCCATCAAAAAAGCCTCAAGCCCATGGCTTATTTATTATTAGCTCCTATAACTACTTCTTTGATTTCAGAACTACTGGAATATTATCTCATACTTAGAGATTTTGTTCTTTACCAAGATTCCATAATGAGCTTTGTGTTGAGTTATAATGTTTCAAGTTGGATGAATAAACATTAGGTGCAAATCAAAGTTTCCTAAATACATGCTCCTATGTTGTCTACACCTCTTAACACACAACAATTTACTAATAAAAAAATTACTTTGACTAAGGTCAAATTTAAAAACTCAATAGTAAAGTTTTAAAACCTTGCCAAAAATGCACCGATATTTTGTATAAAAAAAGCCAAAATGTTGTCAAAAGTCTCTTTCTCTTTTGAAAGAATTTGAATATGTTACATATAATATAGTTGGTTACCAGACTTAGTCAAGTTTCAAGCAAGTCAAACTCTTTTTCTATTTAGATAGCATCAGTTGTGTATTTTCGAAGTTTCAGGAAAGTCAAACTATTCTGCTAATTAGATAGCACCGGCTGTGTATTTTCCAAGTTTCAAGGAAGTCAAATTACTGTGCTAAATAGATAGCACCAACTATATAAACATCTTGTGATTGGATGGTTGAGGTGTTGTACATGACAATACACCCTTGTAACCTAGGGTCTGGGGTTACCAACTTACTAATAGACTTGTAGACAATCAATTTTTACAGAAAATGAAATAGGAATAGGAAGAGAGTTTGGCTTACTCGGTTTATGACGCTTGATCCAAGGTTGATCTTCTCCTACTTCAACCTTCTCCAAAGCTTCTAGGGATGCTCCTCTTCACTTGGAAAGAGCCAATTCTTCAAGCAATATCTCATATATATATATATATATCAGAGGTCAGATGAAATGCATATTAATAACAAAATTGAAATCATTCATTAACCAATATACATCAGAAAGTACAATACAAATATTTGAAGAAGAAATCTGTTTATTAACAAACAGTGAATAAGTGAGAATACAACCCAGCTTTTGACACAATGACTCCTCTACAACCGAGGAAATTGAGTTCTGCTGCTCCAAGACTCTGAAGGGATACCACCAGCATAACTTTTCTCTTATAGAATTGATTTATTAGCCCCATCCCAAGGCCTCTATTTATACATTGGGAAATAGAGTGGTTTCGAAGTTTAGGATGGTTGAGATAGTTGGGATAGTTATGGATTAAGGCCCAAATAATATCATCTAATCATGATTTATATTTTTTAATGTTGAATTAAGGTACATGCGAGTATTTATATAATCAAGACATGTATGCCACACTTATTTCTCGCAGGGAACTCATGTGTTCAATGTACACGCAGGTTGCAATGCAAACATTTGCATATGACATGCGAGTTGCAATTCAAATAGTCGCGTGTGCAACCCTAAACTCAGAATAAAAATATATGAAGCTTATCTAAAGACTATGCATCAATGGTCATGCACATCTATAGTGTTTTAGGAAACTTCAATCCAAACTATCCTTTTTTGTCTCGACATAGTGAATGTCAGTACTCGAACGGAGAAGTTCCAATTAGGTTGATAAAAAATGCCTCCTAATGTGTGAGGTTAGAGGGAAGCAATGGCCGAAATACATTACAATATTTATATTGGAGAACTCAAATTTCCAAGGCAGTAGAGGAAGTACCTGAAACAAATACATATCAATTTCATATACAAAATCATATCTTAGGATGCCATGCTCAATATACTGGAACACTAGCCTGTTTACAATATTTGATTACATTATATGATACGGGTACAAGACCACATATATTAAAAAGGTGGATCGAAGCCACAATATACAATGATGATTCTTCAAAATATGGAAGCTGTGTAACTGATCATAACATAGCCTTGCGCAAATTAGGTTATAAAGGTGAACCTAAGGTCTTCATCGAAATCTAAAGGAACTAGTACAATCCCTACCATGTGAATGGATGTGTTGAAGTCAAACATGGAAAGGACTCAACAGATTATCAGTAAATAGGTGAAACTAACAACTGAAGCAAAGGAATTCACCAATAATGGTAGTGAATCCTAAGGTACCATCATCAAAACTCTAGGTCTTCTTCTTCAGGAAGTGCTGATGAGAAACCATACTGTGACGAGGAAGGAAACAAATACTCCAGTGGATCACAAGAGTGACTAGGAACTGGATGTGAGAAGGTACACACAAGTAACACTAAGATAGGATAATGATGGAGTCAAGATAATGGCCAGATGCAGGGATAAATCCTTGAAAAGTGAGCACGACACAGAGATGACCAAGGCAGATTTTAACTTTGCAAATAGGAAAACTAGACTTATCTGTCATGTAGGAGACATGATCAGATTCCCCATGTATAAAGGACAACTGGAGGAGTAAGAAACTCGAAGTGATAGCTGAACTAAAAGTGTAGATTGAAACATGAGTATCAAAAAATACAAAAAGTTATATGTTCAAGGAGGACATGCTACCACTATATATAACCCAAAGAGAGTACTTCTTCTTTATCTTTCCTATTAAATTTTAATGAGTCCAGGAAAGTCAACTCAGGTCTCTCTTCATTTTTGACAATCTTGAAGAGGGGAGAGAATAATGCTTGATAAATTCACTGATTCATGGATTTTACGAGCCCGAACTAGTACATCCTCGTTGGTGTTTTCATATTTTGAGAGACTAAAAACTTTGAAGAAGAATCCAGGGGGGTGATTTTTTGTCCAATTCAGTCTCATGAAGCCGAAAAAGTATAAAACATACCACAGAAGAACTCTCTTAGCTCCCGAAGAAGTAAGGCGCACATTTTTTGTACTTAGTTAGGAAGGTCTGAAAAAGTTTAAATTACCACCTACCCAACGCCCCTTCAAGAGCAACATATAGCTTGAGTTTTACGAGTGTGAAGGAAAGCAATATCACTCAGAAAGATCCATTTGGTTATGAGAAATGGGGCTTACAATAGTAAACTCAATGCTTTGTTCTTTAGGGTTTAATGAGTGTGACAAAGTCATAAATTACGCTTGGAATATTTTTCATGTTTAGGTCTAGAGCATGAAAAACATAAAACTAAGCTCTTACCGGGCGTTCCTTTTTCATAAATTTAGTCTTTTGGGTCCGAAAAAGTGATAAACCTATATCTAAGAAAAATTTTCTCAATTTCGAAGAAAAGAGAGTATTCCTTTTTCATATTATTCCACATGGTACAGAAAAGCGACAACCTACCACCAATTTGGATTCCCATTCACATATTCTTAACGAGCCTGAATGGACAAGTTTACTCAGCAGTCAAGTCTATTTTGAGGAGTTAGACCTGAGCCTAAAGAGACTCCATAAGGGCAGGTAGCCTTATAAAAATGAATAGCTTGTAAAAAGAAACCAAAATGAGGCTCAATTTGGCGTGAAAAATAACTAAGAAGGCTCCCCTAAACCTATGAAAAATGCGGCATGAGTCCCAAAAGACAACAAAGTGTTATAAACTAGGGTACTCATGGAAGAAAATCCCTATCCACGGAAGACAAATGATGTAGACTAGGTAAAAAATGGTTAAACACCATAGTCCATGGTTAATGAAGTCATCCTAGGGTCAAGAGGATTAGGTATAGATGCAAAAATGCATATGAAGGACCAAAATCCTATCCTATATGAATGGACAACAACTTTAAAACACCTTGAACCTATTGCATTAGGAAAAAAGAGGATGGTATTAGTTCAAATATAAAGATGTTTTTCAAACTATAGGTTAAAAACTCATAAATTGAAAATTTTCTTATATATAGTTCAAAAATAGAAATAAAACATACCATTTGAAGTATTTTACCCAATCTGGAAACATTTTACTTCTTTCTTGGATTGCTCATTGTGGACAAACCAGTGAACTATTTCAAAAACCACAAGTGCCAGGTAAACTAGGTGTCCTTACTCTTCCATTTCAACCATTTAATTTTTCAATTTTATGCAAAAATTGGATGTTTAATCTTCCCCTAAGGAGGTCGCACAGTACACACGTGTAGGCAACTTATACAGTGGTGTACACGAGTTATACATGCGACCTGCCCAAAAGAAACTCATTTTTCACACACGACCTATCTAAAAGATAGTCGCGTGTACTGTGCGACATAGAAAAAGTAAAAAATGGCCAAAACTTAAAGAATTTTAATGGATTCTAATGTTAAATCTTGGTCAAATGAGCAGGTTTAACCATGGTGTTGGATTAGAGGGAGAGGGAACACAATAATATGGACTGATATGCACTCCATAATGCCCCCATTGTGCAAGCATTATGACAAAGTGAGCTACTGAAATTCTTGTGCACTTCACCCATGTGGGTCAATGTCCGTTTGCTCGAGTTTTTGATTGGCTATTGGGACCATGACCTTGGGAATTTTGAAATTCAAGGTGAGATCTTGGAGGTAGATTTGGAAGATATATACTTCATCACGAGGTTATCTCGACAGGGAACACCTATCAACCTCAAAGGTATTGGTAAGGGCGATGACCCCATGAGTGTTCAATATTATGTGAACACTTACTACATGCCCGAGAGTCAGAAAAAGGGATCATGCATCCCTATTGTGCATATTACTAACTTCCTCTTAAAGGTGTGAGTAAGTAATATAGTGAGGGTTGCAGGATCTTCATCGCTTCATCTTGCAACTCGGAACCAAATGAGGATTGTTGTAGATTGCTTACAAGGAACTGTGTTTGAACTTTGATTTTTGCTCGGGAATAATCCCGATTATGAGAAAACAAATCTCTATTTGTAAGAGAGGCCAACGCAAGAATTTTGAATAGTCAAGTGTATTAGTGGGATTCTTTTTTGAGAGAGTGCCTGTAATCATCCCTGCGGTACCACTTCCAACATTCTCTCCTCGTTATCCTAGACTGACTAGGTGGGGAGAGATTTTCCTTCGCCATGGTGGTGGTGGCTTAGTTCAAAGTGTGTATGATGATTATTTCTACTTATGGTGGGGGAGGAAGATGCCAGCACTAGAGCAGTTTCCATATGGTGTTTTGGATTTTCAAGGTGATACTAATCTCGTCCTCCCTCTAGGAGCAGTATGGGGAGCACTAGGTATTTTTCTTTTTATTTTTTTTTAAATTTTTATGAATTTTTCATCATAAATATATATACATATGTATAAGAGTTTTTTAATCCATCTTAATGTTTAAAATGCAAATGTTGGGCCTGTTCACCTTGATGGGCATCCCAGGATGTATGTACAACCAGTGACAGGGGAAGACCAAGGTTTGATGAGGGTTCTCGAGGGGAAGCTAGCCAGGATTACCCAAATAGTTGCAACCATATGGATTGAGCATATCCATGTGGTTATGAAGGAATTTGATGTAGGGATTCCACCTACCTAGATACACCTTATGTGAAGGGTAGGCAGGGCCATACTACTCTACATAGAAGCTGAGGAGGATGCTGTAGCTGAAGAAGCTAAGGACACTGAAGATCTGGTGATCAAGGTGACCAGGGTGATTAGGATGACTAAGGTGGTCACGATTAGATCTAGGGGCATTTTATGGATTGTGATCCAAATTTTGTATATTTTTGTATATTTATACAGTTATGACTGGATCTGAAGATCAAAACTCAACCTATCTTATGGACATATTTTTACATATATATATATATATTATGGGTTTATTTACATGTGTTCACAATGTATCTGTTATATACTTTTATAAAATGTGTGTTAAGTGCCAATCTAAGATATAGTTCGCATATGCATCAGTTAATGAATTTTGATTTCATGGAATATGATTAAATGAAATATAATCAAAATTTATTTCCAGCAATCTAACCAGAAAAAATATACATAACAAGATAGGGTTTCGCACCTGATAAGCTCGATTGAGCTGGGAAAACACTAGTTGAGAGTCAAGTCTCACTTCCAACTGAGTGACGCCATGTAACAAGACATCACATAAGAGATCAATGAAAACCCTGTATTTGACCACATTATTGGTGGCAGGACCTAAGCAAGTGCATCCAGAGGTAACTAGTTGTTTCGAGGGTGCGTAAATGACCCATGTAGATGAAGCCAACTTGCAAGTGTGAATACTAGCACCATTTGCAAAAGCTACGAATCACTCAGAAGACATCTATAACAACCAACAAATGACATAAGAATAGAAACCAACTAAATATTGTACATAATGTTACATACAATAAAAAAACAAGAAAAAGTGCTAAGACTAAGCACAGTACTTCTTCAAGTAGAGCCCATTTCTAGGCTCAGGAAGCTTATTCCATTCAAAGTCAGTTAATTCATATGCTCTTTTCTTCAAAAATTTTGACACAATATAGGGTCCTAATCACATAGACCTAAATTTTCCTACCCCCAGGGGTTCTTTGTCCAGATCCCAAAGTAAGACAAGATCCCCCTCAAAGAAAATCCTAGGCTTGACAGATTTATCGTATTGATTTTTAACCCTATTTTTATGAGCCTCGTTTGCTTTCAACGCATCTCTGCATCATTCATCAAGATATTCCAGATGTAGCAAATGTTCTTCTAATTCAGTTGTGTTAGGTAGCACATGAATGGAAATTTTTAGTGATGGGATTTCACATTCAATCAGAGTTACTGCTTCCACCCCGTGAACAAGTTAGAAAGGTGAAAACCTTGTGGTAGTTTTAACATTGGTTAGGTATGCCCGAAGAGCAGGATACAACATAATGTTCCAATTTGACCGGGCTGCATTAATAGTACGCTTGAGAATATTCTTTAAGGTCTTATTGACTGCTTCGACTTGAACATTCGCTTGCGGGTGAAAAGAAGACGAGTGATCTTGTTTAAAACCTAGCATAGTAGCCAATTTGGTCATCATGTTTTTGTAGAAATGACTGCCATGGTCAGTGAAAATCTCTTTTGGGATACCGACACGAGCGATAATTTGGTTGAAAACAAAAAAAGCTACAGTTTCCCCATCAGCTCTAAAGGTGGGCATTTCCTCTGCCCACTTCATAAACTAATCAACATTGACAATGATATTTTTGTGCCCCCCAGCCAAGACTGGGTTGCATGTCATGTAATCTATCCCCCACTTGGTGAAGGGGCTCACTATGATGACGGGAAACAATGGATAAGGATGCGACCACATCTTTTTGGTGTAAATCTGACAAGGATGACAGCGCTTCACGACCTCCACACAATATTTAAATATCATGGGATAGAAATAACTAGCACGCAAAATATTTTGGGTTGTTGCTAACCCAAATAAATGACCCCCACATGCTCCGCTATGGGTATCATTTAGGACAATATCGGCCTCTTCATGCGTGAGGAACTAACGTAAAATAGAGTCTACCCCTCTATGATATAAACTATCCCTGATTATAAGGTAGTTTTTCACATGTAAGCGTAGTTTGCGTCGTTCTTCCCACGAAAAGGTCGTAGGACACTTCAACGCGTGGATATAGATAAGTATATCTCCATACCAAGGATTAGAGGTGGTAATCAGAAAAATGTGCTTATCTGGGAATGAGTATTCTTCAACATCTACATCTTCTTCTACCAAAAATTTTGTAATAAGCTCTACAAAAACTAAGGATTTTTTTGATTTGGTAGATTGAAAATCCAAGTCAAACTCCTAGAGAATGACTATCCATTTGTTGAATTTTCCTCTGACTATGCGTCGGGACAAAACATACTAAAAAGGATTGACATCTACCACTATTGTTGTAGTCCTTAGTAATATGTAGTGACATAACCTCCGTACAACATTAAAAACTGCTAAGGCCAACTTTTCAACATGGGAGTATTGAAGTTCAGGGACAAGTAAAGCACAACTGAGGTAATAGACAACATTCTCTTGGAGATTATCATCTTCCCAGACCAGCACTACCCCAATGGTCAACTTAGATGCAACCAAATACAATATAAAATCATGAGAGTAATCCGACGGACGTAACCAAGGAGTTGACAACAAAGATTTCTTTAATGCCTCAAAAGCAAGTTGTGCAGTTTCATCCCATACAAATGGGGTGTCCTGATTTAACAGGCACATGAAACCTTTGGTGGCCTTGGCATAATTCACGATAAAACGTCGAAGGAAGTTGGACTTTCCTTGCAGGCTCAGAAGTTTCATGATAGAATGAGGAGGAGGAAAATTTACATTGGCCTCACCTTTCAAAGGATCCACCTGAATACCTTTGTTAGAAACTATGAACTCGAGTAGCCGACTTGACTCGACATAGAAAAAAAACTTGTGGGTATTAAAGCATATTTTTTAATGCCTGCATCATTCAAAAATTAAGCACAAATGATCTAGATGATTGATCCTCTTATGAGAATGAGAAAGCATATCATCTAGGTACGGCTCAACAATAGTTTTGATGTCATGGAAGGAAAATTTCATTGCTCGTTGAAAGGTTGCCTCTGCATTTTTCAATCCAAAGGGAATTTTCTTATATGAAAATGTAACCTAAGGACAAATGAAATCCATTTTATGTTGGTATTCCGACTTGATTTGAATCTGATTGTACCTGTAAAAACCATCCATAAACAAAAAAACTTTACTCCCCGTACAAGCATCAACGATTTGATCTATGGCTGGTCTAGGGTAATTGTCCTTAGTACAAGCTTTGTTTAAATCATGAAAATATATACATACATGTGTCATCCCTTTCTTTTTATCAATAGGAATGGGATTGGATACCCATTCTGTCAAAGCGATTGGGTAAATGAAACCAGCTTTCAGCAACTTTTCCACTTCAGCCTTAATGGCTACTGCTTTACGTGGATTGACAGGTCTAAGTTTTTGTCGAACCAATTTGGCATCAGGATAGGTTTGGATTTCATGTTCAACTATAGATGGATGTATGCCTGGAATCTCCTCATATGACCAGGAAAAAATGTCATGGAACTCCTTAAATAAGGCCGTATAGATAGCAATCTCCTCCAGAGAGTAGCTTGCACTAATATATACATTTTTGATGACATTGGGATTTACATAGATGTTGATAGGGATACTAACAAAAATGTTTTCCATATTCCCCTCAACGAATATTCCCTCCCTTGGTAAGGGATTAATCAATAAATCAACATCAGCTAGCAGTCTCACATGTAACTCTTGATTTTCAATCCTGATTAACTCTGGAAGAAACTAGGATTTATGGTGACTATCATCACAGATCTTATCTCGCCCACCCATATCTTCCAAAATGGCTTCGTCTGAAGGAAAAACCATGTCTAAGCAATCATCAGTATACAAAGAGTTCTCTGCCTAAACAAGCAAATATGCTTCTCCTGATTCCTCTGAGACTATAGGAAAAATTGGAACGAGATCAATAGTGGTGTTAATAATAGCCTGGTAAGCTACTTCCACTATCGATAAGGGCACCTCAGGTTCATAACGGGAATGAAATACCCAAGGATCCATTCTATCAACAACCGTAGCGATAAACATCCCTACACTAGTAGAGACTAACTAATTTATCGGGGCTGGGATATCAAAAGTGCCCATTAATGATGAATACATACCAACCCCTAAGATCTCATTAGCTAGTTCGACCTTATCAACCAATGGCACGGTGGACTCATTAGTTTCCATACGATCCTTTTGAGTGAAATTGATTTGGTCAATGGTGACCAACTTCCCTTCATGTGGAAACACTACCACTCGAAGAACAATCAAGGAAGTTGCACACATAGCATAAGTATAGCTTCTCCCCAGAAGCAAGTTATAGTCCAATGGAGCATCAATCACCTCTACTTCAACAAACACTGCCTTCCATTCTAGATTAATTTCAAAAGTAGGTAGGATACCATGCGGACGAAATCATCTATGGTTGAAAGTATTAAGTAAAGTGTTCAATGGAACTAGTTCCAGGGATCCAAGCACCTTCCAGCAAGATAAAGGAATGACACATGTGGAAGCACCTTCATCAACAACTATTGTTCTAATGGTATTTCCACCATGGATGACATCTGCTAACAAATCCACATGATACAACAGGCGAATATTAACATCAGACAAATTAAATTTCTCCATAAGGCTCAACAAATCCATGCTACCTAAGGCTGCTAAGAGTGCATCTCGCTGGGCGAGAACTTTGTAACACCTCCAATACAGACATCACACATGGATTTTGGGCCAAAGATTCAACCATAGAGTAGATGGATGCAACCCTTGCTTTAGGATTATGCAACACTTCCTTAAAGACACATTTCGGTATCTTGGGCATTGGATCAGTAGGCTTCTCGATCATGAGAGGGTTAGAAGTTTCACCTATAGACTTACCCTTCTCTGGAACCTCCATCTCATAGTTCTTATTTATAGTCTAGAGCAATGTCTGGGATCACACCATGTTGATATAATTTTGGTTAGAAGGATCCCTTTAAGCATCCCCAGCTACGTTAGAAACTGAAGTTGAATTTTGTCCTTGGGGAAAAGGATCCTTCAAGACAGCCGATTGTTGAGGCTTAAGCAGCTTCTGAGGTTGTTCCATGAGAGGGAATTGATGAGTCAAATGATCTCCCTAGCACAACTTACAGGGAAATTTCACTTTCTTCTTATCCTTTTCCCCCCCATCAGCTTTATTTGTTGGTTTAGGCTTGTTTTGGTTTCCCTCAACTTTCTTCCCCTTCTTCTTTTTCCCACTGGGCTGCTGATTTCCCATTCGGGAGGGCTGAGCAAAAAAAAATTCATTTTGAGGTGAGTGGGTAGCCTTTGTTGCCTCCACTATATACTGCTTGATGGACAACTCATGGAGTTGTTTGGCTAAGGATTCTACAATGGGAGAACTCATTGAACCAACCACACCATCAGCATGGGGTCTAGTCTTAGGTTTCTCAACACTATGGGAAGACCACGGTGCCTCAGGTATGATTTAATTTCATATAGTATCCTAGATTGAGAGTATATCAAATCCAATTGTTGGGCCCTGAGGATGGCCTCTTCTTCAATAGTTACCACCAAAGTGGATACATCCTTAGATATATAAGGCAATAAATACTTAAGGAACCACTCTAACAGAAACTCAGGGGGGGATGGTGGATTTTAAAAGCCTCTTCTGTCTTCGCTACTCTTGGATATGATCTGTAATGTGAGTGGATTTATATTTCCTAAAGGTAGACAAGAGGTCTGTGCCGACATCATACCGGAAAAGAAGCTAGAAGTGGTTCAAAAACACTTCTACTAAGTCCCAAAAACTATCAAATGTAGTAGAGGGAAATTCAATATACCACTTTGTTGCAACACCGGTTAGGGTTGTTTGGAATAATCTCAACTGAACGATGTCATCGTTCAGCGAGTTGGAAGATAACCATAAATGGAAAGTGGTGACATGGACTCTTGGATCTTCCCCAGTTTTTCCTTCGAATTTGCGAATGTCCAAAGGTAATTTTGTTGGAATAGGTGGCCACATAGCATTTTTCTCCATAAGTTCAATCATTAACTTGTTCAAATATAGCAAGTTCAAATTTGCCAAAAACGAAAGTTTGGGCCTAACCAGATCCTAAAAAGTACGGGTTTGGGAAGTAGAAGGACTTTCCCCCTGGTTCCCAAATGTAAAGGTGGGGTTGTCCCTGGCTGCCAGCTGTGAAGTGGTTGGACTACTTTGAAATGGATTCCACCCATAAGCCAGTGTATTGTTTATGTGTGGTGCAATATAAGTAGTTTGAGCTCCTCCAAATGAAAATAGAGTCTGAAATATTGGAGCAGGTATCCCTCTGCTAAAAAGAGAAAGGAGAGCTCAGGAACGGAGCTAAAATTGGAGTTTGGAAACCTTAACCATAAGTGTTGTTATTTCCAAACCGCATCCCCACATATGCAGTTGCAGGGCCTACATAAGGAGTGGATGGGGGAATATGCCCCCCATTCTAAGGAAATCCTTGAACAAATGAAGAGGATCCAACAAGACCACTCTAAGCAGTGTGTGCAAAGGAGGGGGAAGCAAAAGGTGCACTGGAAATACCAGTGACCACCCCACTATAAGGGCCTACTACATTCATGGAATCCGGTGATTGAACCACCTGACTACTTGGAGTTAAAGGGGTAGTAGGTATAATTGTTCTAGGATTACCAACCGAGGGAGGTGGCACTCCAACCGAAATCGTCGAAATGGGGGTAGATAGACCTTCTCCCGAGCTAGCCATAAGTCTGCTCATGGGAACACCAATCACCAGTGAATAAATTGAAAGATATTGTACGATCACAGGAACGTTTAAGTCAGTAAGACGTGAATTAAAGTTTCTTGCAAACTTGTCAGCCTGCAAGTCTTCTATCTCTACTATGGTTGTATCAACCTGGTTTGTCCTAAGTTTTGGTTCACCTGGAAATTCACTAATTCCTACCAGTTCAAAAGAACCGTCTGTATCTAATCTTCGCCTTTGAGGGGGAGATGGAGGCTCCACTATAGTAGTGGGAGGAAGGTTTTGCAACCTTCTTGACCTTCTAAGGGGTTGGTCCTCAACAATTAAAAATTCACTCTTCACACATCCTAAGGCCGACTAAACACAAACAAACCACACAACACTCACTATAAAATTTCCTAAAGCTAAAGTAGACACAAAGGGTATAAGATATGCTTTCCAAAAGAAAGTTGAGAGACATTTATTTGTCATCCTTGTAGATGTTCTTAGGCACAAGCAGAGGAATCACCCAACCTCCATCCCACACCTTCTACTAGGGTTACCTTCCAAGGTCGTCTAAGGTCAACCAGAAATAGACTTCCAGTGTATATTTGTATGAACCCTATATGTCAAAGAGACTAAAGGCTACTGCAACTATATTGACAGTATTGGGGGATAGTTGCAATCCTGGTTCATACACATGGGTAGGGTATCAAAGCCCGAAACCCTATCAACAACGACACCGCACGGGGCCCAAGAGGTGGTATTGAAAGAAGTCCCCAGATGCGCAAAAACCTTGGTCTAGGATTTCAAAAGGAATCATAGGGTTATCTCCTCAGTCCAAGACTCCATGCAGCCTCATGCTTAACTCTCGTTTTGGAGGATCTTCCTAGATACAATCAACATAGAAAAGGATTTACCTATTGATTGGCCATCTATGTCTGAAATTAAATACTTGTGGAGAGTTTAAACTCCCTAATCCACAAGTCTAGCCTAAGCTAGTTGGTGTAGGAGCCTAGAAAATAAAAATTACTAATAATTTTTAATTATATCGTTCATTTTAAAAGGTTGTTTTTAGTTAGAGGTAAATTGCGTGAAACTAGTGTGATGTCATAGACTCGATAAGAAAAAGAAAAATGATGTATAAAGAAAATTTCAAAGTAAATTATGACTACTGAAACCAAACTTATTTTTCTTTTTGTAAATAGAATCTAATGAATTTATAACTAAGTGCAAGAAAACTAAGACTTATTTTTATAATTTTTGAATTTTTATTTGAAAAATCCTGAAAAAAACAATTAAATGCAACTAAATGCAAAAAGTATAAAATGTTTTTCTTCTTTTAAAAAAAAAATTCAAAAACTATAATGCAAGTAAATGCAAGTTTTGAGCAAGTTCAAAAAATCAAGGCATATAAAAAGTGAAATGAGGTATAAAGAACATCGAATGACCTACTTCAACCAACAGGAAGAAGTCTTGGAAAAAACCTGACTTGGAAAAACTATTGAACCCAAAGAGTCCACTAGATTCACAAAAGAAGAGTGACAAACTGACACCACAAAATGCAGCATAGAGTATAAAGCATCTAAATCCCTATAAAATGACCTAAACACAAGCACTCAAACTTACAGACCAAGTAAGAGGACCACCTACACTTCACAAATGAAAGAAATTCAAACAAAAGGCTCAAAGGCTTGATGAACAAGAAAACAATGTGATACATAGACTTCAGACTCACAAAGTCATGCCATAAACAAAAAACTTCCAAACAACTCAAAAGCCAAAGAGACAGGGACAAGAAAAACCCTATCCAACTTATAAGCTGCTACAGGACACACATGACTGTGTATGTAGGAAAAATGCATACAACACATGACTATCTAGACAACAACTCACGTGTATAATATCACACACATGACTGTGCACAAAGAAACCCGCGTGTACTGCAAAAAAAAATTAAAGAAAAAAGGGATAGCAAAGAATTCTCGGCACTCTAGACTATAAATCAAAAGTAAGATAAAAAGAATCACACTCAGAATAAAAATCAGAACAAAGACTGGTAAAAGGACCTATAGGATGGACCCACAGCAGGCTGGACTCCCCAATAGAGTCGCCAGTTCTGTTGTACAGGACAATACATCCTTGTAACCTAGGGTTTGGGGTTACCAACTTACTAATAGACTTGTAGACAATAAGCTTTTACAGAAAATGAAATAGGAATAGGAAGAGATTTTGGCTTACCCGGTTTATGACGGTTGATCCAAGCTTGACATTCTCCTACTTCAACCCTCTCCAAAGCTTCTAGGGCTGCTCCTCTTCACTTGCAAAGAGCCAATTCTTCAAGCAATATCTCATATCTCATCTCTCTCTCTCTTTATATATATATATATATATATCAGAGGTCAGATTAAATGCATAATAATAACATAACTGAAATCATTCATTAACCAATATATATGAGAAAAGCATAATACAAATATTGGAAGAATAAATCTCTTTATTAATAAACAATGAATAGGTGAGAATACAACCAAACTTCTGACACAAGGACTCCTCTGCAACCAAGGACACTGAGTTTTGCTACTCCAAGAATTTGAAAGGATACCACCAACATAGACTTTCTCTTCTAGAATTGATTTATTAGCCACATCCCAAGGCCTCTATTTATACATCGGGAAATAGAGTCGTTTCAAAGGTTAGGATGGTTGAAACAGTTGGGATAGTTATGGATTAAGTCCCAACTAATATCATCTAATCATGATTTATCTTTTTTAATGTGAAATTAAGGTAAACACGAGTATGTATATAAGCAAATTTCCTATGACACGCTTGTTGCTCGAAGGGAACTCATGTGTTCAATATACACTTGGGTTGCAATGCAAATAGTTGCATGTGACATGTGAGTTGCAATTCAAATAGGTGTGTGTGCAACCCTAAAATCAGAATAAAAATATATGAAGCTGGTCTGAAGACTATGCATCAATGGTCATGCACATCTATAGTGTTTTAGGAAACTTCAATCCAAATTGTCCTTTTTTGTCTCGACATAGTGAATGTGAGTACTCGGACGGAGAAGTGCCATTTAGGTTGATAAGACCAGGAAAATGGGTGTATCCTTTATTTATGTTCATATAATTGTAACCCCGAATTTCTATTGGTTTCCTAAAGATAAAAGTACCAATATTTTCTCTGTATGCTAGCTATTTCATGTCCATTTTTTTATTATCAACCCAAATTCCTTATTAGATATAGATACAAATCTTTTAAAAATGTTGTGCTATACAATTCCTTATTAAATATAGATACAAATCCCTTAAAATCTTGAAATGAATGCATACAAAAGGGTAGCTCCATATATAGCTGATAATAGTTGTCTTGTTACCTAAAAGAGGATCTCCACCATATAGAATAGAGTATATAGGATGCATCTAAAGTAGTGGAATAACCTATTCTTTGAAAACATAATAGTAATGATGTAGACAAACCCTACTCCTTCTCTCTAAACTAAAATAAAAATAGAATACTTAAGCCCTACCCCAGATCCTTCTTATATATCTGAGTAAGAAACCCTTATGCTTTACAAAATTAGCTCAGATCCAAATCCCCAGGGAAAGGGAATATGATGCCAAGGACAAATCCCTGGCTTCTTCAATTACTGGTAAATCACTTTCTAATGAGTTACTAGCCAATTTGTTACAATCTATGATATTTTATAATTTAGGTTGAAGTTGAAGATGCCTACTATGACAACAAGAGTCGTATCGTTTCATAGTGGATTAGTGACATACTTCCTACCATTGCAATACATGTTCCATCTATCCTTTTCCAATTCTATCAAGACCCACATTTCTCTAATTCCATGGTATTTAACATGTTGTATATTGTATACACCCAATATTACTTACATTGATATCTATGTCAAAAGTGTTTCTTATGGGATGGCACCCCTAATGGCCCGATGAAACTTGTCACCCTCATCAAAACCACCTACTTCCCTTAACCCCAATCTTCCAATCACCTTCAGGAACTATAAATCCTCATCAATACTCTGATCGTCCATGTCTCTCCTCCAAGTCTGGAAGCTAACACGATGGATGCCAAACTAATTAACTATAAAGATGATAGCAAGTCCAGGAGAAACATACCTCTTGAATTTCTCTTGAAAGATGAAACTTATATTCTAAAACATGTTGTTTTGCAATACCATTTTACCACTTGTCTACTATACTCCATGTGTCTTTTTTTGATTTGTCCCCTAATATGGCACTTGTAATCTCACCCTCTAATATGATCTGATATGATTATGCACCATCACATTGTTCTTTTGAAGTGATTCTCGACATGGACAGTGGTGACAAGCAACATATTTCACAAACATAGGAATGTAAACAGTGATGAAGAGGGTTATTTAGCAGGAATTGACCCAACTAGGGATTTTGGAAACATATCTTAGACCCAAAATAGCCCTAAAATGACATTCTTGACCAACCCAAAACTATCAAGCCACAACCCTTTCTCAATTTTGGGTGCATAAGAAGCAATTAAGGGTTGATTATGAAAACTGAAAATTGATTTTTTCCCACTAAGATTGTAGTCCTATAAATTATTTCCATTGTAACAACCCTAATCCATGAAACCCATGCTTCATTTTCTAGGTTCTGAGAATGAATAACCTTAAAAAATCAGCAGTATTTCAACTCTTAGTTTATTACATCAACATTTGTTGGGATTGGCAGTCTATGCGGTGATCTCCTTTACAACCTTCAAATTAGATTTGAAAATTTTGTCATCTTAAACTAGCCGCCCCATCTATAAACGAGGTAATACTAACATAATTGCCATGCACCTATCCACAATATCTCTTTAATCATCAACCTTGTACAAAGGCGTTTCCTCTTGAGAAGTGCTTCTTTACACATTTATAACAAAATCCGTTTTGTCATTAAACAAAATTGTTGTATAGGTTCTTAACCATGGAATGATTAAATGTTGTTGGCACAAACCCAACCAACAAAACCAGTTGATAGGGGTTCCTACTCTGTCGATGCTCAACTCACCGCGACCTCCTTGAGCACTGGCCCAGATAGGTATTACCTTGCCCAGCAACACCCGCGAAGTGGATGAACTCTCACCCAAGATGTTCAAAGGAGAGCTTTCGAAACCAAGTTTCCACATAATAGAAAAGGACTATCTGCATCGACAATTTATCAAACAGATCTGACCATTTACTTAATCATTAACATGACCATTCATAATTTCTATGTAACAAATCGCATCATTCATTTACAACTAACATAAACATATTGTGGCACAAAGAGATCTAGAAATATAACCTCATTCAGAAGCAAGAAACATTGCATCATAGGTCCATGTTGCAAATTTAGTTAACATTTGTCATCGGATTGCAGAAACAACAAGATGAAAAAAGATAAAAAGGAACAGTAATTCACATCAAGATATGTCTTGTCATATTACTTCCATGCAATGATCCATATATTTGAAAATAGTTCAAAACCCAACCGATGCTCTTTAATTGCCTCCTTAAGTCTCTTGATATCTATCCATCCAAATCTATCTCTACTAACACTTGTAATTCTACTTCTATTTACAGGCTTACACCTTTACATTCAAGGTCGACTTCCAACTAAATTTTAACCAATTATTAACTGAATCTACAGAATCATGACCAATATCCATAAAATATGGTCCAAAGTACAAAATATGACATAAAAAATAAAAAATATTCTATTCTCTACTTGCGTGCCATTCTCCACTTGAGTGGTGTCGTTTGACCTTGCACATCACTCGTGATGTTGCACAACTAATGTACCCCAAAACTCTTGCCAACAGCCCCCCAACACAATCTTTTGGATCTCCCTCGAGCCACATCAACTGGATATGGTGTGCTCATTTATTTTCAACTTGAAGTCATCATACTGCTGAGTGATCTCCTCTACTTGCACTTGAATTATCTCATCAATGTCCTGAATTCCTAGCAAATCCTGCTTCAATGGGTGCTCCACCATATTTTTGATAAATTATTTCCTTCCTTCGTGTACAACTTGTATCACAACAACTTCCTTCGCAGACAGTTGCGAAACAATATCTTGGAACTCATCTAGTTGTTCGTTGCGCTTTGGTTGTCGCTCCTGAGCCTTTCCAACCCTCTACTGCAAGTCTTTAAGTTAGGCCGACCGTGTAATCAATATGACTAGTGGCATTGTTTGTAGTGCAGTCTTTAGTGTCACTAGTTGGTATTCAGTCTCCTACAACTATTTGGCCAGTTTCTCTAACTATGTATCTTGGATGATGCTACCCCAAAATTCATTTGTTGCTACAATGACCTTTTTAGCATCGTACTCCAGCTCTTCAAGCTGTGTCTCCACTTCCTCTATGGTAGTATTTCGTTCAAAATTTTTCTCAGGAGGTGTGTCAGGGTACACCAGAGGATTCAAAATGTTGTTATCCTTCTCCAACTGCACAATAATATCTACAAGTTTCTTGTATTTCGTGAATGCATCAAATTCCACGGTGTTTTCACTGGCGTTCTTAAAGGCATCCGCCAATTCAACTTCTACTTGCACTCGACTATCAAATAAGTGGGAATTTTCGACGATGAGACGATCTGTCTCTTTCTTCAACTCCATGATCTCCTTGAAAATCTTTGTAGTTATCTCTTCTTGTGATTTCTTTAGTTCTTTTATTACCTATGCTTTTTCTTCAATCAACTTCTCCTTGGCGTGCCGTAACTCATCAACTTATTTCTGCATCACCTATATTTCCTCCTGCGATCGTAGAAATTGATTGCTGATCTCTTTCTGCCTGTCTTCCAACTCTTAGTTGGAAATTTGATGCAAGCATACCAACGTCTAGGTAGACAGCCTGTTGATATCCATTGATATTCTCTGCAACTAGTGCAGGGGGGTATTAAGTCCTCTCTTCCAGCTTCAATTGCAGTCGAGGGAATTTGGACATTCCTGGCCCGTGGCTTGATGCTGATTGACGCGTACTCTTGCACTGTCACACTCGTTGGTGCTCTTCTCAAGACAACATCATATGCAAAATCCAAATTATCTCTTATCTTTGCAAATCCCTCTAGTGCTGACTTCTTCATTTCCTTTTCCTCCACATCAGTTGCATCGTTCACAACCTTGACAAATTGGTTTAACTGCACTTCCATTGCTGACCTGGTGCTACTGCTCGCAGCCTGATCCCTACACGTCTTTGCTCTGAGTTCTTGGAGTATGCGTTGCTCCTCTGGGTCAGTAGGTGTCTCTTTTGATGATTCTTCATCATATTGTTGGTCATCTTTGTGCATAGGCTCAACAGGTGCATCTGCTGGAGGTCCTATCGAGAATTCTGCTACACTGAATGGTTCTTGCCATTCCACAGGCCAATCATTAATCATTTCCTCCATTTCTGCATTTGTCACCTTGTACCTCATTTGCAAACATTGCTTGGAAGGGTCCCTCCACGCTTGAACATGAATAGCATGGGGTCCAATTGTGAACTTCCCAATCCTCTGATACTTTTTCATGACATCCTTCGTTAGTCATGGAACTTTTATTGCTGCCTCTTGCAGCACCTCCTAGTAGACCCAAAATTGGATCGAGCAATCTACCATTCTCTCTCCTTCTTTGACCCACCATAAATTCTGATATCTCACACCCTTGCATACCTCTATTGATTTAATGTTCATTCCCTAGTAATCACGTGGATCCATCCAAGCTATTAATGCAATCAAAATGAGCATCCACTTGTATGTGGATGATCTTTCACTCACCTACGCAGCCACTGCGTCCTCCGCTAACTGGTTCAAAATAAAAAGGGACCAATTCATTTGTGTGCCTTGTGCACACAACTCAACACATGAAACCACCCTAGAATTAGATTGAATCAGGTGGTTCTTTCTTACGATTTTACTCGTTAAAATCCTTGCGCCAATACATACCGCACGGTCATTGATACTATCAATGTGGCATGCCCTCCTGTCATGCTCTAGAGCATAGCGCTTCTTCAGAGTCAATGCCAACTTCCGGTCATTATATTTGTTGTAGATATATTATGAGGGGTCTGGCCCATCCTTGGGTAACCCCGTTATCTCTAAAATCAATCCCACTATAACTTCAATTGGCTCATCTAACCAAAAAAACCCACCATGGAAGCACACCAAAATATTCTTCACACATGCATTTGCTTTAGTCGTTCGCCCAAAGTGAGACATGTTGATCAATCCAAGTAATCTAACTCTAACCAACCCACTCACCCAATCCTTTGGGATGCGCTCTATTGGTCCACCAGGGACCGCTACCATTGACACATATGGTTCATTTGCAATATTCTCTAGTGCAAGCAGGTCATGGTATTCATATTTAAGATGCATCAGCGCAGGTACGATGTCAAAAGTAAATACCAACCTTTTGGGATCAGCGACATCCTTATCTGATACTTCAAATTCTTTGTGGGCTTCCTAGCCTGTGCACTGGGTCAATTAGGAGGGATATATCTAGGGATATCCTTGAGGGACACCCCTGCTCTAGCTGTCGACTCCACCACTCCTAAGCTTGATGAACCTATCTATGTGGGGCCTTATATGTGCATCCTTACTGATGTTCTAGTCTGTCTCTTTTGTGGTGCCAGAGAGCTAGGATTTTGCGCCTTCCTCTTCGTGGACGATCCAAATTGCATATTGGCGATTTCCTCCACAATTGCTACTGGTCTGAGTGGTGAATCTCACTCACTTGAAATATCCAATGTATCTGGGTTATTCTTCATGCCACACCAATTCCACTCAAGACTTAATAAACACTCCCCCTTGCTGGACTTATCAACTCTCTCACTCATCTTCAACCTTTCTTGACAACTCACTCTGCAATTTGACTCAACTTTGCATAATGGTGTCTTCTAACTGTGTCAAACTCATGCTTATAGTTCCAAATAAACTCATACTCATCATTACCACATCAACGGGATCATCATGACCAAATCGTTCATTGACTACCTGAATCTGCCGTCGATTTTTCCCACCCGATGGTCAGATTCTCCATCATTACATGTCATGTCCATCAGTGCCACTAGTTAACTAATTTTAACTTTCTTTATTTATTACTGATTTGACGTTTGTTCGTAGCCGTACGACTGTCGCAGAATGACCTCCTAATTGCACTAAATACTCCTACTCTTTCGCAACCACTTCCTCTTGGTGCACCTTCCCATCATCCATCATCCTAATTTTTTTTTGTGCATAGTGCCTCAAGCATTGCGCGGATCTGATCCAGTGTTGTAGGGATTCAGTGTGCTACCATTCACAAGATTTGGTAGCATTGCTCCATCTAACTATTGTATTTGAACTGCACCTCCAGAAGTAATAGAATTAACAAGATATGGGCCTAACCAATGCATCTGTAACTTACCTAGATGATTCATGAACTTGTTTTTGTACAAAAACACCAAATCACCTTGCTAAAACTATTTATTCTTTATGTGGTGATCATGCCAAGGCTTCTGTCGATCCTTCTCGACAAGTTGATGGAATTCTGCGTTGGCGCAAACCCAACCAACAAAACTAGTCAACAGGGGTTCCTACTTTGTCGATGCTCATCATACTGCAACCTCCCTGAGCATTGAACCAGATAGGTTTTATCCTTCCCAGCAACACCCATGAAGAGGATGAAGTCTCACCTGAGATGTTCAAGGGAGAGCTGTCGGAACTAATTTTCTGCATAATAGAAGAGGACTCTGTGCATCGACAATTTATCAAATAGATATGACCATTTACTTAATCATTAACATGACCATTCATCATTTCTCTCTAACAAATCACATCACTCATTTACAAATAACATAAACATACTATGGCACAAATATATCTAGAAATATAACCTCATTCAGAAGAAAGAAACATCGTACCATAGGTCCATGTCACAAATTCACTTAACATTCATCATCGGATTGCAAAAACAACAAGACAGAAAAGAAGATAAAAAGAAACAGTAATTCGGATCAACCTTGGTCTTGTCATATTACTTCCATGCAATGATCCATAGATTCAAAAATAATTCACATCCCAACCAGTTCTTTTCAATTGCCTCCTTAAGTCTCTTGATATCTATCCATCCAAATCTATCTCTACTAATACTTGCAATTCTACTTCTATTTATAGGCTTGCTCCTTTACATTCAAGGTCCACTTCTAACTAACTCTTAAGCAATTCTTAACTAAATCATGACCAATATCCATAAAATATGTTCCAAAGTACAAAATATGACATTAAATATACAAAATATTATATTCTCCACTTGCGCGGTGTCTTTTGACCTTGCACAACACTCGTGATGCTGCACAACTAATGTACCCAAAAACCACTGCCAACAAATGTTCAGAAAAAAATTGTGATCTACATGTTGATCTCTTAAAGAACTATTGGATTCATGTTTATATCATTCTAAAAATATATTGTTATTAAGGGGAAATTCTTGTTAATTGTGCCAAACCTATTCACAACAATACCCTTTATAGTTTTCCCAAGGAAGCATAACTGGCAAGGCATAGAACTTTTTCATGATTTTATTGCTTGAAACTTAGCTACTTCTTCTCTTTGTTTGTTTAGTCCTTAGCCATTGCTTCTGAATATATTCTAAAAATTTTCTCGATTTGGTAAAACTCCCCAGGATTTGCACAAATACTATTACAAAGCCTTTTCAAAGACATCTTGGATGTGCCAAGTTTATCTTTAGAGATATCTCCTTAAATTGCTATATAAACTAGCATATGTACAGTGTGTTGCTTTGTCTTTGTGTTTACACTTCAATGTTTCAAGTTTTCCTGGATTCATGACTTCATTGCACATTTGCTTCCAAGCATCATCATGGATTTTCTCATTTTTTTTTATGAGTCCGCATTTAAACACACTCAAACTTTGTTCTCTATCTGTCCAAAAACCTATCTTCAACATTTTGCGAGCATTTTGACTGATTGGAGAGCATTTAAGTATGCCTTTGGGAATTTTTAAGTGACTTTGCAGGCATTTTAATTTGCATGGAGGGCATTTCCTAAGGCCTGTGAAAATTTTTTACTTTCCTGGCGAGCAATTCCTAAGGCCTGCGGTCCTACGTTCATTTTTGTTGTGCAGGCATGTTTGTCACCAATCCTATGCATGCATTTTCTTTTTCCATCTGCATGCATTTTCCTTTCCAGCTGTAGGAATCTTCTTTACCAACCGCATGAATTTTCTTTGCCAATGTGGGAATTTTACTTCTTCATTCCAGTATTCTTCATGCATGCTAAGATATTTTCATATTTAATCTTTTATCATATTTTCTTCATATTTTAATCCAATATAAATACTGGAACTATTATCTTTTGAGACAGGATACGACATGCCATAGTTTCGTTCTCTATTTGAAACAGAAGCATACTTGGAATATACAGATATAAGATCAATTTCATATAGAAATCAAAGTAATGTGAAGTCTTCCAACAACTAAAATTAATTGCACTACTTTACTACTTCAAAGATTCCATAGACAGAGATAGAGATCTGAGAATACACTGTCGTCATGGAATTCTGTTAAAAGTTAAGAAAGAATCCCTAAAGCCGATATCCAATTTCTCAATGATCCACAAAGGTCACCATGCATGACCCAATACATTGTTGTAGATGCACACTTCCTATTAATTTGCTGACTAGTTTAGATCACTCCTTTTTGCTGCCAAGGTCATGTGATCACTTCAAAAATTACCTTCGTTGGGTCTGAAAATCACCTTTTTGCTGCCACAACTATTGTTCAAGTAGTACTATAAAATATCTTCAAAAACTGTTGCAGAAATCACCTTCATATTTGTTATCTTTCCTTTATCATGTAGGTACCTTGGTTTCTGTCCATCCTCATGCCATAGTTGGGCTATGTCTAAGTTTCCATATTCCTATCATGTGACCTATTCTCTCAATACAAAATCAAGAATTCAAAATTTATCAAATAATGTTAATATTGTTGCTCTAATTTCCTCATGCTCTGCTGCATAGAAACATTCATTATGAGGTTGTAAAAATAATTACTCAAAACCCAAGTCATAGAGATTCTACAGGACTATCATAAATACTCTTTAATTCATTTCTCCTATCCAAATCAATGATGTGAATATTAGCTAGCTCATACAAAGGTCTTGTACATGTATGGAAGTTCATTGTTGCCTTGCCTATTGTCCTCAAGTCTTTGAAAATTTCCATATCAAATTTTAAAATGCGCTAACCCTTCAATCATCTCTTCCTACTAAAAGGAAAGTGGATGTAGTATACAAAATGGACAATCCCCAAACTGCAATCATAAGCACTAGCTAACTGATTGATAAGTTACACCAAGGTCACTAAGAATGAGGTTTAAATAAAAATGTATTGTAGCATTTGATTACAGGAAATCATATTCAAGGATCAACAAATCTCAATTCATGGAATAATTTCACACTTTTATCATCCTTGAGACATGCTTCAACCTTCCAATTTAATTTACAAAACTATCTTAAACTCATCAAATTATTTTATTTTATAGCCCAACATCTCCATTACACATAAGTACCATAGTACATAAGGTTCACCTCAAAAGTGTGTTAGTGCATGTTGTTACTCATCAAACTCTATCCTAGGCTATATTTTGAATTTGCAGTAGTAGGAATCAGAGTAGAAAAATTGGAGAGTTATCTCTCACATGTTCAGCATGTAAAGTCATCTCTGTTGTGTCTTGAAGACTAATAATTCCTTTTCTTTTAGACATCAGAATACCCAGCTTCAAGATAAGTGTCTTTCTCCAGTTCCTTGTTATGATCCTTGAACCTCCATATCAGCATAGAGGACTAATCCATTGACTTCTTTCTTCGGTTCTTCTAACTTCTTCTTCACAACTTTTGAGCACTTTTCATTCTCTTACTTAACAATAGCACTCTCTTATTTACTTTGAGCAATTAGAGCTATCTAAATTATTTCACTCATTAAGGGGGGAGTGTTGGAATTATTAACCCCTACTTGTCTTCATTATGTGATACTTATAATCATACTAGTGGACTGTTGTTTGTTATCGTAATGGTCATTATGATGTATCTTTTATCTCTACATGAGTAGCTTTATTGTGTGATTTTAGGAGGATGTTCGATCTTAGTTGGATGATAGAATGTCTCGAATACTATTATTCTAAACTTAGGATGAGTGGTTAGAGGGTTGAGAGAATTTTTCAACCTCTCTCTCTAACTAGTTAGAAAGTGGTGTGATATGATGTTGTATAAATATGTAATATCGTTTTATGGATAGATCAAACAGACACAATTTTGGTGTGTGGAAACAATTTCTCCTATAATGTTTATTAACATATTTATGCTTTATCCTATGAAATTGTGGATACAATGAAGTAGTATAAATATTTTAAATTTGAAAAACCTCTTACATCAGAATGCTAGAATAATAATAATAATGATGTAGACATAATAATAATAGGCAAATATGGAACCTTTGATCAACCATGAAGCTATATCCAAAGAATAATGTGGAACCTTTGAACAATAAAGGAATAGGAACCTAAGTAGCATAGATTTGTATGATCAATATAACTGGATAGCTCGTATCGAATGCTACTTGTTTACAAAGGTAATTGGTTCCGATATTATATCATCCTATGACAAAGTGTTAAAAGAGGGATCCTCAAGGGGAAGCATTGAATTTCATGGGAAATGGGAAGGTAATTGGACCTTGGATGTGATTGGAAACACACATATTTAATACTGAAGCTGAACAACTAGAGCATATCTTCTAACAATATAGAAAAATAAATGCCCATCCAACCACCTATGTGTGCCCTGAACATAGGGAATTTTTGTACCCAAAGGCATTGGCTCATTTAAATACATTCTAGAAACATTTTCAAAATTTGAAAATGAATTTATATTTACATCATTTGTCTTATAGATTCTATTAATAATTCCCTAAAAAATGACATCAACAATTGGTAATGGTCATAGTATATTAGCTCTAGGCATCTCCTCATTTACAAATATATTAGAATTAGTCTACATCTTCTCATTTAGATGTATATACCCATACTCAAGGGGTCAAGATTAGTTTCATCTCAATGATCCTTAACTCCAATCATGAGGAGTGCAAGAATGCTTTCATCACCATCAACACATCACCCTCTTATCCTTTCCTATATGAATTGAACAATCTGCTTGAATTTGGCAGCACCAATCAATACAACACCAACCTTGAGAGTACTCGTAATTTTTTAGTAAATGTTGTGCTTCTAGGAAAACCTTTGAGTTCCAATAAACCTAACATACTTTAACTTCACTAAGTCGAAGACAACTAGCATTGTCTATAGAATCAGAATAGATGTTGCAAAATCTCAAACTGAAGGATCAAGTAGAACACCCCTTGAGGGAAAAGATCTAGAGTGAGAGAAAGGCCCAGTAGACATCCCGCGCATAGAATCACCGCTAATGAAAAATTATAGGTTCCCACTTCCTTCAAGTTATTTCATAATATATCGGTCTATTTGTGTGGTATCTCCCTCTACTTCTGGAATAGATTCAACATTAACAATGAAAGAAACTAAAGGATCTGTGGGTTTTATTATTTCTTAGTTGTAATGAGATTTAGAACTGGTGCTAGCTTTGACTTTGCTAGCAAGAGCTAGAAGACCTAGAGATGACCAAGATTTGGTTTTTTCACTAAGTTGTTTCCATTGAAATACTTGAACATTGTATATCATATTTCTAACTTTGTGATCCTACTTATGCTACTCCAAAGGTGAATATTATGAGATTGTTGTTCCACTTGATCTCCTTCCACTTCTAGGCCATTGTTCAAATGCATATTTTGTTTGTTTGTGTGTTGGGGAACTTTACCAAAGGATATGACTTGAAATGTATTAAGTGTCCTCATGACATTAGATATAATTTTCATTTTCAATGAAGACTTAAGCCTTGTACATCCTATTTATAACTCTATGATCCTACTCAAAATACTTCAAAGGTGAAGATAGTTAGACTATTCTATGACATGGTCCCTTTCCACTTCTATTCCATTGTTTAAATACACCTTCCTTCAATGCTTTGTCTGATTAGGATGCTTCATGAAACAAAATTATTTGGAATATATTTCAGTTTCCTGATTAAGTATGATATGATTTTCATTTTCATTGAAGTTGTGTGTTGGCTTACTTTCCTCTCTCTCGTGACCCAGGTTCAACAGATCCACGAAACCAACAAAACACCCAAAGACATCGGCCCGACAGAGCAAGCTCAGCCGACAACACCTGCGAGGTAGGAACAATCTCACCCAAGATATCTTAATGTGTAACTTCTAGAACCATGTTTCCGCAGTCAACGAGGTGCTTTAGTCCCTTGGCACGCGACCAAGGTGCTTGATAGAGTTGAAAGGATGGAGTATTTTACTAGCTCGAAAATGGTCCAAAAGTGCGACACAGCCATCGCATGACACAAACTTGTCCTTGAAAAATTAGCAACTGGTGCAACTGTACGATGAAGATGATTTCTTAATAGTAAATGACCATGGTTCAACAATATTTCAACTCAAGAGTATTTGAACACGAAATAATACATAATAATTCAATGATGCTTTAGTCATTCATTCATTCAACTACTTTTATCAATATTGCGGAATTCATTTAAGTAATAACCATAAATAATGCAAGGTAATCAAACATTCAACATTCAACATTAAGCAACATAGGAAATAACATGGAAACCCATCTGGGTAAAAACCACAAAGGTACTCTTCAGCTGGCATGATAAATATGTGGCACCTTTCAGTCTGTGACTTGTAGAATATTTTGAGATATGTCTTTTTAGCTTAGATTCTTCTTGCTCTCATGATCATTTTTTATGCTCTTATTCTAACTACTCCTACTAATCTGCACACATCCTAGATCGAATCTTGTACTCTACTATCTGCACACTCAGCTGTAGAATGACTCTTACAAATGGTCTGTGCTTATAGATGTAGATCCATAGCCCAAAAACCTACTATATTATTAGAATTATCTCTGACTCCTTCAAATACTTCTAACCATTCTATGAACCGTTATATAGAATGGGTTCCTCCTATTTATAGTTTCTACAAGAACGCACAGGGTCGACTGAGTATAGATCATTTATTACAGTCATAAATAGCCACAAAAACATATTTCATTAAATTTATTACAGGCCATACTTAGCTGCAAAATAATCCTTTAGTATTCCACCGACTCCATCACCTACAGTCTTCCTAACCTGTCGCTTTCCAGCATTTACTCTTCTACCTTCCAATCTTCCACTGACTATAGGTCTGCTTTTCCTTCGTGGCATCATTCCTCATCACAGATTTCTCTATTTTGTGCTTCATTTTCTTCCTTTACCTTCCTTTACTTCATTGTGCACCTGTCTCTCCTATCTACGCCTGCGCTTTGGTTTCTTCCTTGTGCTCTTTCCTGGCTCTACAAGCCCCCCTACACTCACATGTGGCACATATCGATCCACTAAGAAGGTTTATGGTTTTGTTTCTAGATGCACCATGGTACTAACCTTGTCTTGATATGATTTAAGAATTCCTTGGGCCTGGACAACTTCTTCGTGTACCTCCTCTTCTTGATTCTTGAATTGTTTCACACAGTCGGAATTGATGTATTTCAATGGTACTTATTCAAGTGACTGAGTTATTTGTTGGAGCTTCTACTGTACATACTAAATGAGCCCTGTAACCCTTTTTACCTCTTATTGGTGCGCTGTCACCTCATCATTCCTGTTATGCTCCTTGTTGCGCAGAGTTTTTAATTCCTGCTGCAGCTGCTTTAGCTCGACTACCTTTGCAAGCTTTTCCTTGATGGGAAGCGTCTTCATGCATGCCTTAACTATTTCTATTTTTAGCTTAGCCTGGCATGCTTCCTCTACAAACATCACCACTATCTCATCTTCCAGGATCATTTCCCAGGTCACCGAGACTACGTCTATCACCTTGGTGTAGAGCTTCTCCCCTTCCCTAATTCTGTCAATAGTCTCAGATGTTGTTTTCCAGCACTCTTCTAGGATCTCAGGGGGTGTGTTGTTTTCCACCTCTTTATTTATGTCCATGGAAATCGTGGATAACTGAGATACCTTTGAGTATGCATCTACATCTTCCTATCCTTCCTCCACAGGGAAATTTGCGACCGCACTGCTTATGGATTCAGCTAGTGCAATCCTTCTTTGTTTGCATGCTTCAATATCTTGATTCTTTTTGTGAAGGAGGGCCTTATAGATATTTTCCTTCCATGTTTTATTTTTAGCCTGGTAAGCCAGAGCATTTTCTATGAATCTAATTTTAGTCACGATCGCATTTTGAACAACATATACTTCATCCAATGCTAGTTTGGAAAAATCTAGCGACAGTGTCCCCATTGCCGGGATAACATCATCGAACTCTTGCTTGCGCTTGGAATTATAACTTGAGTGGCGGAAAAATTAGTGGTGTGGCTAATGTATCATCGGGATCAACATGGTATGTATGAACTTCGACTGTATTCTTTACCTTAGTGAGTGTGTTGGTTAATTCCACCTAATGTTTACTGATACCTTTAAAGCTGGTCTTTGCCACTTCTGCGAGCGCATATGCAAGCGAGATCATGTCTTCCTCATCTCAGCTGATTTTGTTAGTCATTTTATCATCTTTGCATTTCTTATGCTGCAGCTCGAGATGCTCCTTCTCTTGCTCTTTGTGTAGGTTCTTCACAGCCTCATCAATAGGTGTGTTGTCAACATCATCTTGATCATAATCATGATCACTATCATCATTGTCTTCATCTGAGTTTGATGACTGGTTATTTTATGAATCACCTCCATCATTCCCTTCATCATTTCCTTTGCCATTCCCCTGGTCATCACCTTGGTCCATCTCCACATCGACTGGGATGCGCCATTCCGCAAGCCAGTTTTGGATGAACCCTTCAGCATACTAGTCCTTAATCATAAAATGCATCGGTTGTGCTTGTTTCTTTGGGTCCTTCCGCGGCTATAGGATGATATTGTGGACACCATCCTGAAATTTTATGAAAGGTGCATACCATTGGACTGTCACAGCTTGCAGTTTGTGTTGGTGTCACACGATGACTCTTAACACCTCCACATGTAGAAATAACTCTATCGTATTGTCCTTATGCCGGATCTTGTCTTTTTTGTCTTCCCATAGGTTCTAATATTTCACGCCGTTGCAAAATAGTAGGACATCCAGTGGCTCGTAATCTGATGGGTCTGACCAAACTACAAAAGAGATCAAAATGAGCAACCAAGAATAGTGGAATTTGGTCTTAATTTCTTCCCGCGCTTGCTCTGCGTCCTCTAGCAGCTCATTTAGTAAATACTGCGACCAATTGAACAACACTCATGTTGCGCACTGTTCCTCTAGTTACACTGTCCTAGTAGTGCACTCAGTGGGCTACATGTTGTGCAATAGCTTGTAAGATAATATTTTCATGGCAAACCTCACTGTATTGTCAGTTATCGAGGAAATCAAGAATCCTTTATTCACGCAGACAAGCTCATACTTCTCCCTCATTTTTTTCGCATATCTGTTTGTGTACAGATATGGCGCATGGTTGTGTCCTTGACACGGGATACCTTTTATCAACGAAATGAGCTCGACATCAACATAATATGGTTTGTCGAGCCATAAATAGCCTCCAGGAAGTAGACCAGGAGTTGTCGCACATATGTGCTCACTTTTTTACTTCGGTCAAAATACAACATGAGCAATACATTAATTAGTCTTGCGCTTTCTATACCTCGATCCCACTCAATCAACACTACAACTTGTGGCACAAGAGGCATGACTGGAAGAGTGACCATGTACATGTTTCTTTCCAGGTCCACCTATTTTTACGTATCATTATCTTCAAATTCCAGTTTCAACAACTTTGGGATGATATTCATTAACAATGACACTCCAGTAGGGATCTAGGGTGTAACCAAGGAGCGTGCTTTCATCGGGAGCTTCACTTTAGGCACCTCTTCTCTCCTTGGATGAACATATGGCAGTAGCAGGTTCCTCTCTTCTACGGTGGCATTTGCTTCTCTTTGCAGTGGTGGGGCTAGTGTGTCCTCAGTGGCCTTGTTCTTCTTTGTGAACTTTGACACCTTGACCTGAGGCCCTGATGTTCATGGAAGGTCTATGCTTGATACAAATGGTCGTGGACCTGCAAGTTATATAGTAATTGGTGTATTTTGAAATGAGGCCGATGTAGGGGATGGAGCAGAGGTCGAAGCGGTCACAGGAACTGTTTGTTGAATTGGCCACACCATTGCTTCAGGTTCTTGTTGTAGTTTCTATGTCTCTGGTTACATAATATATTCAAATATCATGCAAGGTGAGGTGATGGTAACATTGGACTGTTCACTAGTGTTTTCAATCAAAATTACCATCGGCTTTGACTCTCTCAATTACAGACTCTGGTTTACTCTTCTTCTCTCTCTGTAAGTAAAAGGATTCTTGATGATGAAGGCACATATTTATAGGGATCTGATCATCCTTCATGTTATCATTCAATGGCAGAGCGACATCTTGTCAATCACATGGGATTTCCGTTCGACGCATTAAAACATTAATTTGCGTACTTGAGCTCTGATCTATACCTGTTAGGGCAATTAAGGCGAGGAGGATGGATGGGACCAAAAATCATGCCGCCATTCTCCTCAGACTTGTCAAATTAATGATTCCTTGTTGTCATAAACTCATAAATATTTTCAAGTATCCGTGCTTTAATGGCGTCCAACTGTCAGTCCATCTCTATTTTGATTTGCATAATTCTGTCGCAGACATATGACAAAACAGTTTCATTTTCTCTTTTTATTTTTTATTTTTTCATACCTTTTCCCTCTTATGCATTCATGTCACAACTAGCATAGTAAGCTTTCATGTAGCTTCCATTTATCATTCATGCGACTGGCATTCCATCCAGCTTATGTAATTTCACTGTGCTGGCCTCAGTGATGTGCATGATCATATATGGCCCTAGCCAATGCGTCTTCAAATTTCCTGGATGCTTCAAAAATTTGCTGTCATACAATAAAACAAGTCCTCTGACTTCAAAATGCTTAGTTTTGATATGGTGATCATGCCATGCTTTCTATCTTTGCTTCTCTGTGTTTTGATGAAATCCTGTGACGAATCACTCCTCCTCCATTTGAAGGAGCTATGAAAACCTTTGTTCGACAGCATCTAGGTCGGTCATTTCCATCAGTGCAACACTTCTTAGGCTCAAAACAATATATTCCATCAGCACAACAACTTATTTCCCATATAATAGTCTGAATGGAGTGTGTCATGTCAATCACTTGCAAGTTGTGTGATACGACCATAACACAACTGAAATTTTTTATCCCAATCATCTCTCCATGAATTGCATACTTTGGTTAATGCATTTTCCAGAATCTTGTTGAATGCTTCAACCGTTCCTTTCTCCTGAGGATGATAGGGTGTCATTTTCGTATGTTGAATCTGGAACTCTGTAGTAAGATCATCAATCATTTTGTTAACAAAATGTGTACCTTGGTCCCTTAGGATAATTTTTAGGTAGTTGAATCTAGTCACCGCATTTTCAAATAAAAACTTTTTCGTAGTCAAAGTGGTACAATATTTAATAGGCATGGCTTCATCCCATTTGGTTAAGTAGTTTGTCTCCATGATAATATAGTACGCGCCATTCCTCTTCCTTGGAAGATTGATAGATCCAACAAATCAATGACCCACTTATCAAATGCTTGAAGGGTTGTCTGCGGTGCTAGTGGCATCTCGTCATGTCTTGATGGTTTTCCTATTCTCGAAAAAATATCGTAGTTGCGGAAAAATAATTTAGTATCCATATTTGTGGTTGGCCACCATACTCCACCTTGAAAAATATTGTGCACATTTTCCTTTCTAGCATAGCGTCCTACTGTGACACTGACGTGTGCTTCACTCATTACCCAATTCCGTTCATGGTCAAAGACACATCGATGCAATATTTCATCAGGGCCCATATTCTGTAACTATCCTATGATTAATGTAAAATCGAGGGCTTTAATGACCAAATTTTTTCTCTGCGCAGTGGCGAACCCTTCAGGCGCATAGCCTGTACTCAAAAGGTTAATGATAGGCTCAAAATGTTTATCAACCATGGTGACTGCAAATAGTTGTGCATCAGGCAATTTATCCTCCATGATGGTTGGTTCTTCACCACTTTCTATCCTCGACAAGTGATCAGGTCCCACATTCAATCAACCATGTTTAATAGTGACCTCAAAATTAAATTCTTGAAACAGGAGGAGACATCGACAAATCCCCCCCTAACACTGGCTTGTTGAATAGGTATTTTAAGGCCAAATGATTAGTGTATGTTTTAAAATGTCCACCAAACAAGTAGTGCTAGAACTTCTACAATGCATATACGATGGAGAGCCCTTCTCTCTCTTTTGTAGTATAGTTTTTCTCCACCATCAACAATTTTCTTCTAGATGGTTGCGTCAATACTATGGTCAACCACACCCTTACATGGTTGCGTCAATACTATGCTGAGCATGACAGATGATGCATCGACATGAACATGGAACTACTTCTTCCAATCAAGAAATACTAGTATTGGTGCAATGACCATCTTGTTCTTTAACTTGTATAAACTTTCCTGAAAAGCTTCCATCCAGTGACACTTTGCATATTTATTCAACAGTTTCTCCATAGGTGTAATTATCTATGCATACCCTCTAATAATTTTTTTGTAATAGCCTGTGTGTCCAAAAACTGATCTGAGTTGTGTGATTGATGTTGGCAGTGGCAAGTCAAGGATAATCACAAATTTCACTGGGTCGACCAAAATTCTGTCGTGACACATGACATGTCCCAACAGTACACCAAATGGTGCACAAAAATACATTTCTTTGAATTAAACATGATATGATACTGGAAACAACAACCTAGCATCATGCACAAACTCTCAATATGGTCTCTTACTAGACCAAACATAGTCCAATCATCAAAGTAGACCTCAAGAAATTTGTTTATGAAATATTTAAAAGAAGAAACTACTATTGTAGAAAAAATATCAGGTGCATTCTTGAATCCAAAGGGCATTACCACATACTGGTAGCATCCCCATTATGTGACAAAGGTCATTTTGTGTCAATCCTCCTTTGCTATTCTTACTTGGTGATAGCCAAAGAAGTGGTCAGTGAATGAATATATATCCTACCCTCTAAAACTTTCAAGAATTACATCTATAAATGGCATTGGGAATGGATAGTGCAAGCATGTATCATTTAGCTTCCTCAGGTCGACACAGATTCTGACTTCGCCCATTGTCTTTTTATCCTGGATCATTATAGGGCTGATCCATTCTGATTCTTTGACAGGTTCAATGATTCCTGCATGGAGCAGGTATTCCAACTAAGATTTAACATTTTCTTTATACCTTGGATTCAACCTATAAGGTCGTTGTTTAACTGGTTTAGCATCTGGTTTCAGGGGTATTTTCATCTCCCTAGATCTCCCACTATACCCTTCATCTCTGAGAAGTTGGTAGGGAATAGGTCCTGAAACTCATGAAACAAGTCTATGATCTTTGATATCATTTCATCATCCCAATAATCTCATATATTGGTGAAATTTGGCTTTTCTGGTGAACCAATGTTCACTTTCTTGATTTTTAGTGGCTTGAGGAACTGTTCGCTCGAAATATCACTTCCTTTGACCTTGCACGTACTCTTTGAATCTGGTATGTTTATGTTAGTCAGATCATCATCTGGTTCTTTGGCCAGATTATAACAAGCCATCCATTGCTATATGGTCATGTTGCACTGTTTGGAACTCGCCACTTCGACAGGGATTTCAACAAATATTTTCTCCTTGATCATTTGAAGCACAGAATCATTTAATGGATCCTCATTAGAAAATGTGAAGGTGTGTGTGAATTGTTTAACCACCTTGTCCCAATCCCGAGTTCCTTGTCACAACTCCATGGATGTAGACTAGATCCTGGTGTCATTTTGAAGGTGTGTATGAAATGATGGACCCATTCCTATCACAGGTATTCTGCAAATGTTTTGCGACACTACTTAAGGTGTTCGACAGGGTTCGACAACCCCATTTACTTCTGACTCACGACAGTGACTTCTTTGTCAAACTTGACTTGCAATAATAATCTACACTATGGCCATTCAAATATAAACCTCTTATGCGTACCCCACCATCTAGTGGGCATAGCTTTCAGTACATAGTCTAACGCAGATAAGTGTTGCGGTTCTGTCACCAATCCTTCAAAATCACTAGGGAAAGTCACAAGATTAGGCAAGCACTCATATCTGGGTAACTCACTCGACTGATTCTCCACTCATCACACAGACCTGGTAATCCTAATGCATCTCTGCATAGAGACTTCATGCATTTGTCAATTTTGCAATGCCTCTCCTGAATCTGATGTGCAGGAACTAGTACTCCTCTAGCTTAGTTTCTCATCCACTGTAGGATTAATGTAATCCTCTTTTAAGGCACTGCCATTATAGATATGATATAGATAGTCACCATGAACTTCACTATTGAATTGTTCAACATATTTCTATCCCTCTAGTGGATCAATGGGAAACACTACCCTCATATCGTCATCCTTGAACGAGAGGATTCTTTTCTTAAAGTTTATAATGGTATGATTATCTATCATCCAATCTATCCCCAGAAGAGCAGGATATGGGTTTATGTCACCAAAAATGTTGATAACTTCAAAGTCTGTGAATGAGTGCAACCCATTAATGTCGATAGGGAATTGACTTATCCTACCAATCGGTAGGACCTTCGCCTGATTTGCAAGCCTCAATTGGGAAGGGGATCAGTCCAAGTGTGTCTTTCCCATGCTCTCCCAAGTTTGTCGTGTCAGAATGTTAACGTTTCACCCTAGATATAGAATAATGTAATCCATGTCATAGTCCCCTATCTGCGTAGTCATTCTTAAGTGATGTTGAGTTTTGAATTTATTTTTTGACATGGATAACCCTCCTTCCAGGTTGTGACTCTACTGGGGTTTCTTCTATAAGTGGTTGTAGTTCTGCGACAACCTCTTTGTCTTGAATTATCACTAAGTAACTTGAAAGAAATGACTTGATCTTACTAAATGTTTTTTAGAATCTTCTTCTGGAATAGTTGTTGAAAACTTTTAGGCATGTCCCTGACTTAAACATAGGTTGAGGGTTTCTATGGATCTACAAATTTTGGTTGCACATCCAAAAAGACTTGCTTTTGTTTTTGAACGTCTAATGGTACTTTATTCTGCACCATGGGTCACACCTGTGGTTGTTCTTGTGGTATATCATGATAGGCTCTAGTCACAACACCTCCTTGTGTTACGACAACAACATTTGGTTCTCTTAGCTCAACAACAATCATTTGATCATTTGGCTTAGGATTTGGATTTGGATTCTGTGCGCGGTTAGGACCTGCGATGGTCGGAGCTTGCCACTTTGCAATCAACTATGGACATTTCTCCACGTTATGATCTTGTGCTTTTCAATATGAACATTTATTTGCAGGTTCATGACAATATCTTGCATAATGGTCCAGTTGTCCACAGTTATAGAATACAATTTGACCTCTTCCTCCTCTACCTCTGAATTTTCCAGCCCCCCTTCCCTGAGGGCGTGGTTTCTGTAGTGGGTAATGATTCTGTGATGGGTAATGATTCTACGGTGCATACTGATTCTGTAGTGCATACTAAGGCTGATAATTTGGGTACTATGCATGCTAATAGTGCGCTTGCATTTGTTTGACCTGAATCTTTCCATCGTTCTTCATCAAGTAGGTGTCTATTGTCTTTTCCTTCAAGAGTTGATATGCTTTGCAATCCTTCTCATCATGCCCTGCTGATTTGCCAAATTTACATAAAAGGATAGCTGTGGTACTTACAATATTTTTCAAGTATATATAGTCCTCATCTTGATTCCCCCTCATCTAGAATATTTGACACTAGGGTAGTCCTTGGGTACTCAATGGATTAGGCGCACCTGGCGAGATATAGTTCATGTACGATGGACAATTATGCTTGTGATGCTCTTCTGATCTACATATTGTACACCATAAGTCCTCACATAATTATTTTCCCTTCTTAATATCTCAGAGTTGCACTATCAAATTATCCAACTGCAACTAAATCTACATCATTCCTGCTCCACCATCTCCGATCGACAAGGATTCCAACTTCATCACTAGTTCTAGCGCTTTTGTCTGCGACACAATCTTCTGTTGCATCAAAGGAGCTCGAATGTGTGGTAATAGTGCAGAAATAAACCACTCTTTATGTTGCACATCTGACATTTGGAAACTAAATTTGGCCATCAAAATTTTAAACCATTGATTGAAGTCCCATATGGACTCTGTCGATAACTTCTTTATCACCTTGATCTCGGTGATACACTGCGACTCAGATTTAGGTTTTATGAACTCAGAAATCATCACGAGTCGGATCTCATGAAGGGTCTTCTATGGGCTTCCTTCTAGTACTATGGAAAACTTCATAAACCATTCCAGGACATGACCCTATAGAGTCGTGATCATCTGTTCTTTCCTTATGTATGCATTGTGAACTTGGCGAACCATCCAAATAGCTTCACAAAGGAACCAATGTTGCTCTGGATATTTTGCTCCATTCCCATTGAATGTGGGTAATCTAATATCTACCCCAGCCATTGAGTTGTCTTTGGGGATGTTTAATGAATAATTTAATGAAGGAGTATTTCCTTGCGTGTTAGTCGCAATGCTAGCACTATCAGTATTAACTGTTCTCTTAGGAGATGAGGCTCTAGACCTTACCTATGGCGATACTCCTGGCATGGTGTAGTTGCATCTTGATCTTGGTGTATCTGCATATTATTTGAATTCTTATACTCCTTCAAAGATTGGGATATAGTCTTCCTCTTCGTCGCAATACCCTTCATCTATCCATGAATCGACTTACTACTCACTTTCTTCAAACAGAATAGGGTTCCATCTACCTCCTATTGTATTTATTATTTTCCCTAACCGGAATATTCTTCCACTCCTTAGAAATACATCTTCTATTTTAGGTTCTCTACTTCCTGGGAACATCTTAGCTCACCATTTCCCATTTTCCATACAGGTCATCTATGACATATCCCCCGCTCTAAATATGAGACTTAACTGTTCAACTGCAAAATGCCCTTCTCATAGATGAGCATCTTTATCCATATACTTATAGATAACAAGTACCTTCTTCGGGGTCCTTGGAAAAAATTTATTTCTGCCTCACTATATGAGGTTATCGTCTCTACTGCAAACTCAATAATATACCCATGCAAAATATTGTCAGCCCAAAAATCAACAGCTCTATAGCTGGTGTTACTTACGCTAGCTAACTCGTAGATCAACTGAGTACTCCACTTGACCACTTCCCATCTCTGGAAGTTTGTTTGTCGAGTTGCCAATGTTGAAAACCACTCATGCAGGACAATAGGAAACTATGCAAAGAATATCTCATGAATATCCATGTACATGTATCAGTATAACCACTTTTCTGTGCTCAACCGCAATCCTGTGATATCTCCTTTCTCAAATGTTAACGTCTTAGACTCCAGCTAATCCTCGATTTCCTTCTTTATCAGATTCCACAACATTTCCCTCGAATCAATTGATTAAGGGTCCCGACAATGAAACCATTTGTTGGCCTACTTTTCCTCTCTCTCGCAACCCAAGTTCAATAGACCCATGAAACCAACAAAACAGCCAAAGAAATCGTCCCAACAGAGAAAGCTCATCCGACAACACTTGCGATGCAGGAATAGTCTCACCTCAGATATCTTAATGTGTAATTACCAGAACCATGTTTTCACAGTCAGCAAGGGACTACATTCCCTTGGCACGTGGCTAAGGTACGTGACAGAGTCATAACGATGGAGCCTTTTACTAGCTCGACAATGGAGCAATAGTATGACACAGCGAGAGCGTGACACAACCTTTTCCTTGACAACTTAACAACTGGAATAATTGTATGAAACGGATGATTCCTTAATAGTAAATGAGAATGGTGCGACAGTATTTCAACTCAAGAGTATTTGAACATGAAATAATACAGAATACTTCGATGATGCTTTAATCAATCATTCATTCAACTGCTTTTATCAATGTTGTGACATTTATTTAAGTAATAACCATAAATAATTTAAGGTAATCAAACATTCAACATTAACCGTTAAACATTAAACATTAAACATTGAGCAACTTAGGAAATAACGTGGAAACCCATATGTGTAAAAACTGCAAAGGTGCTCTTCAGCTGGCATGAGAAATATATAGCACCTTTCATTTTGTGACTTGCAGATTGTTTTGAGATATGTCTTTTCAGCTCAGAATCTTCTTTCTCTCATGCTCTCTATTTTTATGCTCTTCTTCTAACTACTCCTACTGACACACACACAAACTGGATCGACTCTTCTACTCTACTATCTGTGCACTTAGCTGCAAAATTACTCTTACAAAATGGTCTATGCATATAGCTGCAGATCCATGGCTCAACAACCTACTATATTAACAAACATCTCTCTGATTCCTTCAAATACTTCTAACTATTCTCTAAACCCTTATACAGAACGAGTGTAACACCCCGGTTTTGACCCCATTTCATTTAAATAAATGATGTAAATAATCATGGTGTTGAGCTAGGAAAAAGACCCACCATCGATTTAGTATTTATGTTTCGTAAATTAAGGTGTGGCCGATGGTATTTTTCTTTATGCTAGCTGATAATTAACAACTAAAGATTATGTTAAAATTGCAATTTTTAATTAAAACCCACAGCCGATTATGTCAACGCAACTAAATGAGATGGGGGCATGATTTTTCCTAAGGATGAGGGAGTGGGGGATTGGAAGAGTGGGGAAATTCGAGTTGGGCAGAGCCCCACTCTGGGAAGAACATTTTTTGAATTTATTGGGAAAGAAAACACCAAAAAATTCCATTCTTCCCTCATACAGCAATGTTTCGCCTTCCCTCATGATTTGGATTAAAAAAAATGTTTTTTCAAATTTGAATTGGACATTCACATAGCAGCCAGCAAGCAAAAACTACTTTGAGTATGAACCTTCATGTTTTTCTCCTGTCTACCGATTTGTTCCCTTTCACGTTTTGGTTTTTTCTATGTGGATTTGTTCTGTTCATGTTTTTCCTAGTGTGTTAGTTGCTTTCCTGAACAGAAATCCCTGAATCCAATTTTGTGCCTTTGTTTTGAAAGACCGGCAATGTTTTTCATTTTGGCATTTTTGCAGCAATTGGTCTGGCACCGACAATGTTTAGAAATTTGTAAATTTATGTGTGTGTATGTGATCCCTGACATTTGCTATGTTTTGATAAATCCTAGGACGAAGATTCCTGTGTGTGCATCCATGTTTGGCATTTGAATTGATTGAAGGAATGGAAATAGAGTTTTGACTTGCTTGATAAACTTTGTGTGTGAACTAACCTCACAGACCAATCTCGAAGGTTGGTTTTCTTCTTTGCATGCCCTGAATAGCACTGGAAGGGAAGGCATGGCGTGAGGGACTGTGTAGCAGAGAAGGGAATGCTTCCTTGTGTTGGGTGTGTGTTTGTTTAGAAATCAGGATAGATCCGGTGTGGGTGTTCATAGCTCTGGGATTGAGCTTGCTAGTTTAGAAATCAATCTTTCCACCTCCTTGACATCTTGATAAACCCAACTGGAAGGATGGCTTGGCTGGTAGCTGGATAAGCCCATCTGTTGGCTTGGTTGTGTCTCATGTGAATTTGGCCAAGTATAAACCACTTCGTATGTAAGTCTGATAAACCCAACTGTGTTGGCTTGACAGAATTTTAATTGTATCCTTGGATATAGGTGAAGCCTGTTAGTGTTCCTTATTCCTTGGGGAAGATCATGCCCATCTTGGGGGTGGAAATGTTGCTGAGAGATTAAAGAGAAAACTAGTCTATGGTTGGGTGGAACATTGCATGGATATAGCTGGTTGTGGGACAAGTTCTATTCAAGATAAGTGTTCTTGTCTATGTTATTCTCTACAGTTGTATATCATTTGTATTGTAAATTTCCTAATGGAATGTGATGAACATGTTGTTGTGTTGAATTGGTGCATTGTTCCTTTGAATAACTACAATTATAGGCATCTATGTATGTTTTCCATCAATGCATTTCGAACTAAGTTGTAGGGTAGATTGGCCATATCGGTAATGTTCTGAATGATCAGATCTATCTAAGACTTTAGTGAAAAAAGGTTGGGTTTCCTGCTAGAAATATCCATTTACGCAGTTTGTGGGATACAGGATGCAGAATGTCGGTTCGTAGATCGTGGTTTCTACAATTTTTCCCTTCCGCAACTTGCGGGATGCGGGATGCAGGATGTGGAATCACGATGTCACAATTTCCATAATTCTCAGCCCCGCAAGTTCAGATTTATACATCGTCGATATTCACGGGATGATTGTCCATCGTTGATCTCTTCCCGATGTGGAATGCGGGATGTAGGTTGTGGGAAGTGAGATTTCCATTTTTGTAACTTTTGACCCCACAACTCAGGATATTCACACCATTGATTTTTGCGGGTGGATTCTGAACTGTCGATTTGGTTCCAGTTTGCGGGACCGTTTAGGATTATTAATTTCCACCGCGTTTTCTCTCCGTCATCCAATCTCCTCTGAGATATTTCCCTGCAGATCATCGAGCTGATCAATGGAAGACGAGAGGGAGTGTGACAGTTTTGGAAATGTCAAGAAGTGGTTCGTGACCATGCTCTGTGTTTCGATGAACAGTAAAATTTCTTGATGAAATTGTTTTAATTCTGCATGATAATGGGGCATGAGTACGTCACAATGGGTTCCTCCTATTTATATGTTCTACAACACCGCACAAAGTCAAATAAGTACAGCTCATTTATTACAGTCATAAATAGCCACAAAACTTCTTCCATTACATTTATTATAGGCCATACTTAGCTGCAAGATCATCCCTTAGTATTCCGTCGACTCGAGCACCTATAGTCTTGCTGACCTGTTCCTTTCTAGCCTTTACTCTTCTACCTGCCAATCTTCCACCAAATCTGGGCCCTCTTTTCCTTCTTTGCACCTTTCCTCGTCACAACTTTCTATATTATGTGCTTCCTTTTCTTCCTTTACCTGCCTTTACTCTGTTGCACGCCTGTCTTTCCTGTATACGCCTGCGCTTCAGTTTCTTCCTTGTGCTTTATCCTGGCCCAACATTGTAACTGGGTGTGATTAGATTTACAACGGTAAGGACATGCACATAATAAATTCATTTTATTTGGATTGATAAGGGTAAGAACATGCACATCATAAATTCCCAATGGTAAATAAAATAACTACACTATAACCAATAAGTTGCAATAAATCTCTATTGTAAACAAAAGAACTGAACTATTACATTATTTGGATAATATAGGTGCAACAAGAGATTCTTTCATAGAGTTCTATCAAAGCCAGTCCCTAAATCCCTATGATGTATAAAGCTCCTTCGATTTTATTTGTATGCAAATGATCCTCTCAACATATTTATGACAGAGGGTGCCTCATTCCCCTCTGCAAATCTTCAAACACATGACACTTCATCAATTATGATAATAATTACTATTTAAATTAAATTATTGATATTATCTCACATAGCTTTAATTCTTTCATTTCATGACTTTGTGGAAACCATTACATCTTATAAATTTAAATTTTAGAGGTGATTTCCACCACGGAAGTGATGCTATTGTATATTTTGAATCTTGATTCTTATGAATGCCATTTTTTCTACTAGGTATTTTGGCAATGAAAAATGTACATAAAAAACTAGGTTTTAAATACCTAACAAATCTAAACTCATATTTATCTTGATGGATTTATGTCTAATTTTTAAGTTTATCATGGATGGGTTTGGTTTACTAGGTTTAAATTTTCTATCTTATAGAATTCATGTCATCATGGATGTCTTACAAATTGTACGGATTTTATTTCTTTTTTATGATGTAGGTTTTACTTTGGGTTTCTAGATTTATTTGATATTTTAATTGTTAAATATTCAACTAGATATTAAACAACGACCATGGAAAGAAAGCATTAAAACAAAGGGATGTATTATCATACTTTCAGAAGCCTCAATCCAAGAATCCATATTCTCTTCGTGATTCAAACTCTTTTGAGTAACCCATCAATGAGAGAGATGTCAACACTTTTGAGAATGCATCTAATAACCATATAATGAATGATAGAATGGGTTCCTCTAGTGAACAAAGTGAGATAAATGCAATTCAACCAGAAATTGACAATGATAATGTTGAAGGTTTTTCCTTAGGAGGCCACACAAATCATTCACAATCACAAAAAAATGAAGAAAGGCCAATGGGGTAGAGGGAGACAATTCCAATAGGAATGGGCCTCAAAATTTCCTTTTATTTAACCAATAACTACAATAAATGATAAAGAAGCTTCGTGAGAAGTTAAATGCATTGTATGTAGTTGGAAACTGGGCAAGGCAATAAAATTGCAAACGAAGTTAGATACAATAGAGAAGCATGCAAGAAATATATATGTCATGCAAATTGAAAATGGTGAGGATAAGTCTATTACCAAATGGAAATATTCTAAGGAATGTCAACATGTCAAATATCAATAAGAATATAATAAATAATTAATAAGTAAGAGTAAACTTGAGGAAAGTGGAGTGACTATCACATCTCTATTTGGAAAAACAATGGAAAGAAATTTACTATCCAAGATGACACATCTAAGAACTTATTTCACATCTTATCTAGAGGTCGTCCTCGGACAGATTATCCAAATTATAATAACTATGTATCTTTTCTTGAAGTATCGAATTTTCCATCTTATCACTAGTCTGTAATGAGTGGTTCGGAATGTGCGAAATATCTAGCTCAAGTAGAAAAGGATGATTTGAAAGAGAATATTGCAAATGGAAGATTTTTTTCACTATATTTGGATGAAGTTATAGCTATTGATAATATTTCATGGATATGCATGAGTATTTATATGGTAAATGGTCATATTAGGCATTCATATCTACTCAGGATTCAAAAAATGAAGAAGAGGTATACAAATGGAAATATTTATGAACTTGTTATTAAGACTTTGAAGGAAATTGGTGGTGTGGATGATTTAATCATCACAAAATGGTTGGTATGTGTTGGAGTAGATGGAGCATAAATCATGAAAGGACAAAGGAACATACTTTCTTTCAAACTACAACTATTAGCTTCATCGTTTATGATGAATATTCATTGTATGACTCATAGGATGAATCTTGCATTTAAAATAGTATGCAAGTTTCCACTAGTTTCAAAAGTTGAAGAACTTGCATGTGAGACATATGCATACTTTTTTCATAGTCCTAAGCGATTTACAGAGTTTCAACAATTTGCAGAAGGTATTATAGATGGAAAAAAACTATTAAAATATGTTGATACAAGATGGATTTCATTCAATGGACTAGCTCAAAGACTATTTAGTGAGTACCAATCATTGGTAGGGATCATGTATGTACATCGCTTCAGTGTAGACAAAGCTCAAGATCTTATATTTCGACTAACTGATATAAATACATTATTAACATTGGCCGGAATTCTTCCTTTGCTTCATGAAATGAACATCCTTGTGAAAATGGCTCAAAGTTTGTACAATGTATATTATAGAGTACACAAATGCAAGGAAATTAATATGTCTTTCGTTGGATAATTTGTATATGATTCCAGGGTATTTTACAAGTCCAACATTTAACGGTTGGAATACTCTCATTGATATAGAAAATATTGAAAATTATTTGAAGTTTGATGAAAAAGTGAGACTATGTATGGTAGTGCGTGGGTATATGGTTCCCTTTCATTATGTTATTAATATGTGACAAACCACTGAAGAGTGTCGTGTGTCAAGAGACCAGTTCAATGATATTGTGATTTTAGTGAGACACAACTTGATACAAGTTTTACAATCACTATCATAAGAGATAAGAGAACGATTTCCTCGAGACGAGTTATTGGAGGCCATGCCTCTAGTATACCCTCAATATTGGAACAACGAAAAAGATATTGACACTTTGAAAGTTGACATTTTATCAAAATTGAGTATTTTAGTGCATCACTTTGGTAGGAATGTCAAGGTACAAGGGGAATATATTAGAGGTATATTAGATTCATCAAAATTATATCAGCAAACTACTTGCTTTGTCGACAATTTCAGATCAATATCATGTTTTGGGGAAACCTATAGAATATGGTGCAGTAATCAAATTATAGACTATTTTAGGTGAAATTCAATATTTAGAAGATAACATGTCATATGATTTCAAATTAGCCGATTTATGTCAAACCATGATTTTGGGATCAGTGGAGGATGAGACGATTTTTAGTGCACTATCATTCTTGAACTCAAAGTTGAGGAGTAAGCTTGATAAGAATATGGATATTTGTTTAAGATTATATGTAACAAAGTATGGAATTACCAATTTTCCATTCAATAGAGATTTATCACTTTGGCGATCAAATTGTGAGAGAAGAGGAGAATTCAATATACCAAATGTTTCCAACGAACTTGATACATAACATAATGTTTTGGAGGCTCATAATGTTTTTTTCATCTACAGAATTTCATGTTCAAAATGCAGAATTAAGTGAGGGTCGGCATTGGAATTAGGAATTTAATATCTCACAATATATTATCTAAATTAATATACATTGGTAGTGCATACATAATGAATGCAATTTAATATATCATTTGATTATTGTTAGTTTAACTTTGATGTTCCTCTTTTTTGGAGTAGGTTGGAAAAATGAAATTCTTGACAGGAGAAGGATTACCATATATAAAATTGAACTTGCATTTCAGGTAAAAATAGGTTATATAGTCTATACTTCGTATTAAATATAATAATATTGGAACTACATTTCCTTGATGCAACCTATTTGAAGTTTGATGTTTTGATAGTTAACTAACACTTTGTTTTTTAATTATATTTGATAGGAAATGAAGTTGGGGCCTATCTATTTATAGATAGTGTCCTGTTATTAAAGGTTACATAATTAATTTAACAATACTTATGCTTAGCAAGAATGGGCTCAGTCAAAAGTTAAAACTTTTTAACTTTGATATCTTGGAAGATATTAATGATTTGTTGTTACTTGCATTTTGAGCATTTTTTCAAATTTGAAAGTTTGTGTTTATTCTGGTTAAATTTATTTTTATTCCCTTGATACTTGACTACAGTTGTATCCCTTTGTACTAGCTTGATTAGTTTCATAAATCGCTTGTTTATTTCTTAAATTTGGATTGCATTTATTTTTTCTAGATTTTTATTACCTTGATACTTGATTGTGATTTGAGCCCTCTATAGCATTCAATGTATTTTTTACAATTATTATTGTTCTATTTAAATATTTGATGTTTCGAGGAAATATGCTTGTATTTCCTTTCACTTTGTTGCATGACTTGAGCATCTTCACCATTTAAATTTTAGAATCCACTATGTTTATTTTATATTTTTTTTGAAATTACTTGTTGGTTTTTAGAAATGGAAATGAGATCTGAGTTTCTAAGCAAAGAGAAAAATGGTCTATGTCTGGCTTACTAGGTTCCTATGCATTCATCATAGGAGACCTATTGGCATTGAGACTGACATTCATCTAATGGAATTCTATTGTTGATTTTGTGACTAAAAGATCATTACATGTAGCCTCTAGGATTCTGGCCGTATTTATAAATAAACCTTGAAAGAATATGTTGAGGTACATGTTTCTAAAATTTTCCTACTCTGAATCATACATGATGAGAATTTGTATTTTATGGAAAGTTTGTAAACAAAAAAAATGTGTTATTTTTCGTTTTAATGTTTTGTGAGAGCTACCTTATTATGTTTCTCTTATACAACTTATTCACCTTGATTGTAGGTCATGTTGATGTAATTGTAACTTCGAAATGTATTCACTTGTAATTCTTATCTATTGTAACCCAATGTTCATTCCGGGATGTATCATAATGTATTTGAGTCATGTCATACCCTGATGTTTATTCCGGGAAGTTTCTATAATGAGAAAGCCATGTCAAGTCATTGTGGGTAACCCTCCTATTGGTCAAGGGTTAAAGTCCCCACAGTTGTGGGGCCCTTGGGTTATTGGACTATCCTAGTGAATTTTACCCTAGGTGAGTCATTGTAAGTCAGGAAAATAGTCCCCACCATTGTGTTACCCTCCTATTGGTTAGAGGAGGCAAAATTCTCACAAGTGGTGGGGCACTAGGGTTAGTAGACACTCCTAGAGATGTCGGCTCTAGTAAGTAATTGTTAAGTGAGGCTGACATGTTGGAGTGCACTTCAAGTGAATGAAAGAATATAAATAGAGAGTGAGCCTCTATATTTATCTCACTTGCAACACTCACACTCACTCATTGGGGCGCATGAGTGAGAGAGGAGAAGCTCTCTCAGTGTGAGAGAGAGAGACTGCTGCAGTTGGGAGATCATCTTACTGTTTTGGTTTCCCCGAGGAAAACTCTTTGTGTCTCTTGTCTCTTGTGATGTGCTTATGTTTTATTGCTGTGCTTGTTATTCTCTCAGTGAAAATATCCTAAGATCATAATGCTAGGTTATATGATGAAAAACTAACATGGTATCAGAGATAACCTGAGAAGAACACATTGTGCAGCTACAGAAGCTAGGGATTCTTACTTTTTGGGTCTCTCTCCACAATCCATCAGCAGAATTATGCTAGGCTGACTCTCCATTGAAGGGTGCATATTTCTGTCGAAGCGGAATTCGATTCCGAGCATTTTCAGTTTTTGATGCGAAAATTAGGGCTTTCTATAGAAGAAGAATTTTTGAGTGAGACAAGCATAGGATTTTTCTCCTCATCAAAACCGAATTTTAGAGACCTGGGTCAAGAATTTTGGTTGGGTGAAACTCCAGGAAAGTCAAACCCTAGTTTGACCTCGAGCTGGAAAAACCCTAAATACTAAAACTGATAAGTTTTGGTACATTCGCTATATTCCGAGGTTGGCAAAGTCTCAGAAGCTGAAAATTGCAGGGGCCGAAGATAAAATCCTGATGTACACTGTGTCCACAATTCAGTGTCATATTCACTATATTCGGGGAGATATGATCCCTCCAAGTTAGGGTTCCAGCCTCTTCCAGAATTCATCCCTAAACAGGACACCTGGGGCGAATTGTAATAGCTTGGGATACAGAGGTCTAAATGGAATTATTGAAGATGTTCCAGAAAGGGAACAAACTTTAATTTTGGTGGTCCGAATATAAGACTCAGAAGATGAACCAGTGACACGTGGCATGCCATACAACTTCGCTGTTCTGAACAGGCCTATAACACGTCACCTTGGGAAAAGGATCATAAATCCAAAATGGTGAAACCAATTCTGATGAAACCTATGGTGTTGGATCAGGGACATGTGAGGTTACCTCAATGAAAAGTTTCAGACACAGAGGAGTAGTAATTTCGAATATATCATAGAAATAGTAACAGGAATTTCTACAGAAGAAATTGGAAAATTAGGGCTTCCTGTTCTGGGAGCTTCCATCCACTGTTTTCATAAAAGGAGTACATTGGACAGCTCCATTTGAAGAGATGTATCTGTCTATCCAATTAGATCATAAAGATTCCAAATTTTGAAAATTAGGGTCTTTATGACAAACCCTAGATCAGCCAACTACGAAACCAAGACGGACACCTCAATTAGGTAAGATCTAATCCTTTGCTATTTTCATTTGAGGTTCTCATTTCAAAGTGATCTATCACATCAGCTTGATGATAAGATTGGTGAAGTTGAACAACTTCCAAGCATGCAAGTATATGATCTCTCTGAAGAAAATGGATTGGACACCTACATGAGCATAGAGGTTCCAGTTCCAGAGGGAGATGAGGCTAGAAGCCTTACACAAGAAGAAATTGGTCAAGGCCAAGAAGATCATGGTTGATTCAGTCACGGATCAATTTGTACCACAAGTGTCTTCCCTAAATACACTAATGATGTTTGATTCCTTGACCAAAATATTTCAAGGGAAGAACATAAATCAGAATATGACTTTGAGAAAATAGTTGAAGGAAGTGAAGATACAAAATGCAGAGACCATGCAGTCATACTTTACAAGGGCCTCTCAAATCAAAGAACAACTTGAAGCGGTAAGTGAAGAATGCAGAAGCGGTGATGGCCACCTTGAATGGCCTCCCAGAATCATGGGATTAATTCATGTGAGGAATGTGTGCCAGAAGGAAGTGATTACTTTTAGCAGACTCCGAGAAGAAGAAGAAGCTTGATTCATAAGAAGAGAAGGGAAGATGGAAGAAACTGAAGATCAAGCTCTCACCATCCAAATAAGATCCCTCAAACAATGAGGAATATGAAGGACTCAACTCTTGAAGCACCTCTTATCCTCCTTAGAATTTGGATAAGAAACGATGCTATCATGAATGAAGAAGACGATGAAGTTGAAGGGTCAAGAAGGAGTCTACCCATGAAACAAATAAAGATAAGTATTCAATTGTCATTTCATGATATTATTTTGTTATGCCTTTGTCTATATTTAGTTGATGTATTATGCATGATAGGATGTTTGCATTAACGATAGTATACTACTAATATGCATGTGATGGGTAAGTAGCTCATGGTGCTATACAACTCTCCATTGCTACTTATCTAGAATGAAACCTCTTTGCTGACATATTGGATTAAGTGCACAATCTCAATGTTGTCCTGGTAGAGATGGAAGGCATCTAGAAAGTTTCAGTGAGATATGGATGAATGTTGTATTGGCTAAATTAGTTGCATGATCACATATTAATGCATAAGAATTTGCCAATATGAATATTCCTTATGAAATGTTTCTAACCATACAAATGCCTTTGACTTGTAGGAAAGATCGCATACATGATCGCCTACAAACAAAGCAGAATGAAGGCTTGTTCCGAAGAACAAGTGACGATAGTTCAAAGACAAAGAATATTATGATGAGTGCAGTGACATCATTGATGTAGAACCTTCTAGCCACCAAGAAGAAAGGGAATACCAATTCAAGAAGAATGATGTCTAGGATGAAGTATCAATACATGAAGAGAAGTTCATAGCTCCATCATGCAGTAGATGGAAACATCATGGGATACAAAGCAAGATTCGTAGCACGAAGCTTCTCATGAAAAGAAGGCATAGACTACGAAGAGACATTTGCAGCTAGTAAGAGTTTAAACACATAGATGGTGAGCTTGATGAAGATCTTAACCCTTGCTACAAGGTTGAAGATACAAGTCTATACACTAGATGGTCACATAGAATATTAGTAGCATAGGAAGCTACTTGTCACTCCGGTACAGAATGTTCAGTACGGAGGATAGAGGGAGTATGATGCTCCGCTTCAGAGGGAGTGACTGCAAAAGATATAAGGTCCGACATGGTACGACAAGATGGATAGATTACTGATGACTCTAGGCTTTACCAAGAGTAAAGTAGATTCCAACCTTTACTACAAGGTTGAGGATGGCAACCCAGTGATGCCTCTACTACATGTAGATGATCTATTTGTGATAGGTATGGATGGGTTGGTTGCTGATACGAAGAGAAAGCCTGCTACTGAGTTCGAAATGAAGGACTTGGGGATGATGCATTACTTTCTAGGTATGGAGGTGTGGCAGAGTACAGATGGAATCTTCCTTGGACAAGGGAAGTATGTAGTAGAGATCCTGAAGAGGTTTGGGATGATGGACTGCAAGGCTATAGCCACACCTATGGCATCGAACCTGAAGCTATTGAGTGATACTTCATCAGAGTCGGTTGATGCTATGATGTATCCTCAGATGATTGGGTCATTGATGTACCTAACGAACATGAGACCAGACATTTGCTTTGCTGTGAAGACCTTGAGCCAGTTCTTGACAGATGCGAGACATGTTCACTTGATTGCTGCAAAGCATATTCTGAGGTACCTGAAGGGTACAATTGATTATGGGCTCAAGTATGATGTGAATCAAAAGATTAACCTGGAAGGTTATGTTGATTCAGATTGGGTAGCCAGTGCCATTGACAGGAAGAGTACTTCAGGGTGTTTCTTCAGTATGGGATCAGGTGTGATCTCTTGGTTTAGCAGGAAGCAATCCTATGTGGCACTGAGTACAACTAAAGCAGAGTATGTCACAACTTGTTCAGCTAGTTGTGAGGCAGTATGGCTACGGAAGCTACTGTCTAATATATTTGATCTCTAGTTGGATGCTACTTGTATACATTGTGACAACCAGAGTTGTGTGAAGTTGTCAGCATATCAAGATCAAGTACCACTATATCAGGGATATGGTGCAGAGAGGAGCAGTGAAGCTCCAGTATGTTGCAATGGAGGAACATATAGCTGATGTATTGACGAAGCCATTAGCTAGGCTGCAGTTTGAGTAATTCAGGGAGAAGCTTGGTGTTCTCCAAATCGAGGTTTCCTCTAAGAGAAAGTGATGAGACCCATAGCCATTCTGACATGGTGAGAAGATTGGTTCCTTCCATGGTCAGATGTAAGGGCTGATCCATTCTATCATGGTGAGAGGATTGGTTCCTTCCATGTCAGATATGAGTGCTGGCCATTCTGTCGAGTAGGATAGATGTAAGGGAAATTTCCATTCTAGGAATGGAGGCACCTGGTCAGTTACCAAGATCACTTAGTGTAGGACTGAGTAGCCATTCTGATGTGACAGAGGGATGTGTTCCCACTTGATTAGATGTAAGGGTTGAACCATTCTGTCATGGCTAAAGGATTAAGTTCCTTCCATGTAAGATTTGAGTGTTGGCCATTCCAACGAGTAGGTCAGATGTAAGGGAAACTGCCATTCTCTAGGAGAATGGAGGCACCAGGTCAGTTACCAGGTAGCTCAGTCAAGGAGGACTGGGGGCCATTCTGATATGACTGTAGGATTGGTTCCTACAAGATCATATGTGAGTGAAATATCTTCCATCATTGTGAGCAGGATGTGTTCCCGCCTAGATGGATGTAAGTGCAGAGCCTTTCTGATGCAACTGAGGGATGTGTTTCCACATGCTCAGATGTAAGTGCAGAGCCTTTCTGATGCGACTGAGGGATGTGTTCCCACGTGCTCAGATGTAAGTGCAGAGCATTTCTGATGCGACTGAGGGATGTGTTCCCACATGCTCAGATGTAAGTGCAGAGCCTTTCTGATGCAACTGAGGGATGTGTTCCCACGTTCTTAGATGTAAGTGCAGAGCCTTTTTGATGCGACTGAGGTATGTGTTCCCACGTGCTCAGATGTAAGTGCAAATCCTTTTTGATGCGACTGAGGGATGTGTTCCCACGTGCTCAGATGTAAGTGCAGAGCCTTTCTAATGCGACTGAGGGATGTGTTCCCACGTGCTCAAACATAAGTGCAAAGCCTTTCTGATGCGATTGAGGGATGTGTTCTCACATGCTCAGATGTAAGTGCAGTAGCCTTTCTGATGCAACTGAGGGATGTGTTCCCACATGCTCAGATGTAAGTGCAGATCCGTTCTGATGTGACTGAGGGATGTGTTCCCACGTACTCAGATATAATTGTTGGGCCTTTCTGATGTGATTGTAGTTTACTACATGATCAGATGTGAGTGTTGGGCGTGCCTTTCTGACGAGTAGGTCAAATATAAGTGCTGGGAGAAGACCTACATGGAGGTTAGGCCTACAACCGGCATGAAAAAGGAATGGCTCTGTAGAACTTCTTGTGACGAGAAGAATCATGAGATAGCATTAGGGATGATCCAAATCGAGTGATGATCGAGATCCAGCGAGTATGATCCAGTGACAATGTTCCAGATCAAGTGATCATCCAGATCCAATCTAGTGATGATGATCTAGATCGAGTGATGATCTAGATCCAGTGAAGATGATCCAGCAGTGATGATCCAGATCGAGTGATGATCGAGATCCAGTAATGATAGCCAGTGATGATCCAGATTGAGTGTTGATCTAGATTCAGTGATGATGATCCAGATCAGGTGAAGATCTAGATCCAAATGAAGATGAATTACAGATGAAGGTGACTTGAAGATGAAGATGACTTGAAGATGACAAAGACTTTACGATGACTCAGATGATACAGAGAAGAAGACTTGTGCTGATAAATTGTATCGAGATAATACCTTCTTAGTTAATAGGGAGTGTTGATGCAATTGTAACTTCAGAATGTATTCACTTGTACTTCTTATCTATTGTAACCCGATGTGCATTTCGGTATGTATTATAATGTATTTGAGTCATGTCATACCCCGATGTTTATTTCGGGAAGTTTCTATAATGAGAAATTCATGTCAAGTCATTGTGGGTAACCCTCCTATTGGTCAAGGGTTAAAGTCCCCACAGTTGTGGGGCCCTTGGGTTATTAGACTATCCTAGTGAAGTCGACCCTAGGTGAGTCATTATAAGTCAGGGAAATAGTCCCCACCATTGTGTTACCCTCCTATTGGTCAGAGGAGGCAAAGTCCCCACAAGTGGTGGGGCACTAGGGTTATTAGACACTCCTAGAGATGTTGGCTCTAGTAAGTAATTGTTAAGTGAGGCCGACATGTTGGAGTGCACTTCAAGTGAACGAAAGAATGTAAATAGAGAGTGAGCCTCTCTATTTATCTCACTTGCAATGCTCACACTCACTCATTGGGGCGCATGAGTGAGAGAGGAGAAGCTCTCTCAGTGAGAGAGAGAGAGACTGCTGCTGTTGGGGTATCATCTTACTGTTTTGGGATTTTACTATTTTGGTGCTGATTCTATCTCTGAGGAAGTTGCGGGGTTTTCCCCTTTATGGTTTCCCCGAGGAAAACTCTTTGTGTCTCTTGTCTCTTGTGATGTGCTTATGTTTTATTGATGTGCTTGTTATTCTCTCAGTGAAAAGATCCTAAGATCATAATGCTAGCTTATATGATGAAAAACTAATAGGTCGTACAAGAAAACGGGGACATCCTTGCTAGAAAGATGTTAATGTCAATGTGGATTCTATGCAACCATCCATTGAATTGTTTGAGAGCATTGATCAAGAATTGTATTTCAAGTAGTGCTTGAAACAACTATTTTTATTGTAGCTATATTTTTAGATTGAGGGGGATGATTGGGCCCAACGTATTTTGTGAAAATTGACTGTATATTGAGTGTAGTATGATAAAAGAGATTCCCACTTTGATAAAATGTTCTACTGTAAATTGCAAATATTTATGAAATCGTCTCTCCATTTTATCTCTAAGGAGGTTTGAACTTAGTAGTATACAAGTAGTTGTGATGAATAAAGTCAACAATTTAGCTTGGAAATTGGATTTTATTTACAAGCTATTCTAGTGGAAGAGTACACGAAAAATCTAAAGTAAATACAACATCATCTAGGTAATTTTATTAAGTCTAATTTTGTCAAAACTTAAGTTTTTATCTTTTAATGAAAAAATCGCCAAAATTTACAAGATTTTTAATTCTGTGAAACATTTGCTAAATATTATACAAGGTTTTATAAATTTATGAAAGATTCGTCATTATTTCACAAGATTTTATAATTTTGTAAAGATTCTCCAATATTTTACAAGATTTTATAATTCTATCAAAGATCCACCCATATTTTACAAGGATTAATAATTTCATAAAAGATTCACCAAAAACGTATATATACATATTATATTATTGATAAAATAGCCTTCACACTTTCTCATGTATCATAGGGATTCACCCATTTATTATATATATAAATTTAGGGGGGGTTCTTAAAATTTTCCCTGGTTACAAGTTGAAAGTTGATATCTTACCTTATTGATGATCTTTCTTTCCTCTGAGACTGACTAGGAAATTGTATTTGAGAATACAAGGCACTTTACCATCTAGTCTCAAGCATCCTTCCTTTGTACCAATGTAGAGATCAGGATAAAATGTTGTTTATTTACTCATGGCCATGTGCTTGTTCCCCATTGCAATTGGTGGTTTACTGGGATTATGGAAATTTTTGAAGTACCAATAACTTCCCTTCTCAAACTCACATGTGAGTAAAATTTTAAATTCCCTAATTTTGTATATTTTATTGAATTATTTTACGATAGTAAATTCGATGTTGCTGCTTTAATTCTTCCTATTTTGTCATGTTAATTTTCCAATAATATATTCTCCTTTGATGTCTTCTGAACCTGCATCATTCAAAATTATGTTGTTAATTGTTTGGTCTCATTCATATTGTTGTACATGCCATTTTTTTCTTAAAGACCATAATATTTTACCATTATAATTTAAGGAGTATCATGAACTTACTCTAACTGACATAATTTTGGAATTTTCCATTTGTTACTTAATTGATGCTCTTTTGTATCCATATTTAACTTGTATGTAGTTTTCTCTTCCCTACATTAACAACAAAAAGACAACCATGTTCAAGAAAACCATGGTTGAAGTTGATGGCTTGTAATGGAAAAATTTGGTTCCATTAACCAGGTGTTGTTTAGGTTGAGGATTGTTAAATTGATATCATGGTCAGGAGTTGATGAATGCACCTGATTTATCACACCATACACATAAGATTCATCTCATCTCACTCTAATCTATTTTCAGAATCTACTCTACTTTACAATGCCATTTCTCTACTTTTGTTAGGCATGTTACTATCATAGGACTTTCTATCTCATGCAAAAAAGTATTTGTTTTTATTGTTAAGAGTCTCCTAAATAATTGTAACCCAATTCCCCCCACATTTTTACTGTAATATTAATCATACTTATTCATTTTTACCACTGGTTAGGATGGTTTTATCTTGAGTTTTCCATTCCATTGAGACCAACAAATTTAGAATGCCTATTTGGGACGACATGATAAATTCATTGTTTGACTCTCATTGTAGATGCCTCCTAGAGTAATTTTGAATTTTTTGTATGCCTTTCACAACCCAGATATTGCGAGGGGTGGTTTGGAAACAAATTTCTTTTTGGTCGTCTTCAATTGTCTTACCAACTTTCAAATTTATTCTATGCCAGTATTTGACAGCTTTGAAGCAAGTTATACCCATTGGACCAATAATTCATTCCCTCCTTGGGTTCGTGTTAGATTTCATGTGTTCTATGGCTTCAATTCTTTCTTCACTGGGATTGCACTTCCCTTTCTTTCCATCCTAGCAGATCTGTTGGGAGGTTTGACTCTGCCAGTGACTTTTGCATACCCTTGATTTATGTGGGTTTGTATCAAGAAGCCTAAAAAATATAACTCAAGGTGGTACTTTTGTTAGAATAATCAACCCATAGCTACCCATATTTGACATTAATTAATCATATTTGTCTTATTCCTAGATTCCTAGATTCCTCACTATGCTAGTTGGCTTCCACATGCACCTAGAAGTCAACACATGCTAAAAATATGTCATGGAGCACTTTGGAATCATCCTGGAAACATTTTTAGCAACTCTTATTTTATTCCTGGATTGGAAATGCGCAGTTCTACTTTTTCTGAAAACTGCCTTTCTTTACATTAGTTTTAAGGAAAAAATGAAAAGTTAGTCTAGGAGTAACTGCCTTGTTTTTTTCCCACATCCTCATCCTTCCTTTTCTCCAAAAAAAGAATGGATATGATCTCTTTCCATCACTTATTAGCTGGCCTATCTGATCTAGCTAATTCGTGAGCATCTTCGTATATTTGGAAAGTGTTTTTTTCACCTATGGGGTATTTGACTAGTTTTAGTAAGCCTTCTTTTTTTACCAATTCGAATAGCAGCCTTATGATTTCAAATATCTGATGTAATTATATATTTGGGCAAAATATTACATGATGAGGTTGGCTGATGTACACTTATTCAATACATGATTGATATATGCTCCAATTTCAGTCTCCTTTTGTGTGATTTTTGCATGTTTGATAGGCAATTTTGCGAGAGTAATTGTTCTATCACATGGGTTCAATTTCCACATGGTATCAAAGCCTTTTTAGATCCATTTATATCCTTCCAAATTTTTATTGTAGGTTTGAAATCACTGACAGGAATCGCATTCTGCTGATTGGAGGGCACAAATGATGAGATATGGACCAATCTCAAAGGATCATCTTGAATCCATTCAATTTATTCAAATGGAAAGATGAGATGGAGATATTGCTAAGAGAGAAATGTCTCTACAGGGATACCATGGAAACTAAGGAAGATCCAAATGTAGCTGTAGAGAAAATTAAATGGCACAACAAGAGGGATGAGGCCTATGGTATTTTGTGTTTGAGCATTTCAAGAGACCTCCTCTTTCATCTTGATTCATTGACATCACCTAATGAGGTTTTGGAGAATATTTAAGATATTTTTAGAAATACATATGAGATGAGAGGAAATTAATTTGAGAATGGATTGATCTCCTTGAGTCCCAATAGCTCTGAATCATTGCAACTCTACTTTTCCAAGTTTAAGGCCCTTGTTTTGCAGCTAAAACAGTGTGGGATCGAAAAGAAGGAAGAAAAACTAGTATTTACCATACTCTCAAAGCTTGGTCCTGACTATTCAGTGTTTGTTTCAACCTTCCATGACACCAAATTGACAGTTGAAACCCAAAATATGCCTAAGCCTGCCGAGTTCATGGAATCCCTCACCTAGGAGCAAGATAAATTGGTAATGATGGGCACCATCAAACATTCCAAAGACCAATATTTGGTTGCTGGAGACTCGAAGGTGGATTCAAAAAGAAATAAAAAATATAAAAATCCACCTGAGAAAAAGAGAGACAAGTCAAAGTCTCAAGAGGAGCCCTCAAGCTCCAAGAAGAAATCCCGAAAGAAGAAGAACAAAGGAGAAATGAGCAAGTGTGCATACTGCAGTAAGGGCTATCATCCTAACAGCTCTTGTATGAAAAATAAAATTGACAGGTTGAACCAACTCCTGGAGAAGAACAACATCTCCCTTCCTGATTGCTCAAAGAAGAGGGAAGGAGGATCAAATTTAGAAGACAAGGAGAGAGTACATGCCTTGGTTGTTGGAACCTCAAGCTCACCTAACTTCATGATTGATTTTGGAGCTTCCAAATATATGTTTTTGACAAGGGATATTTTCTCCTCTCTTGACATTTCGAAAGGTCCAAAAATTGTCTTGGGAGATGACACTCTCACTGACAGTATGGGGAAGGGAAGGATTGATATTGACCATGGTTTTTTCAAGGATGTGTTGTATGTTCCAGGTCTTAGCTTCTAATATCTTGTCAGTGTATCAGATGACTCACACTGGGTATCCAAAGAAATTCATCTTCTCCCCTAATGAAGTTGAAATCTCAGAGATTTCAAATGGTAAAGTCATAACAAAAGGTGTTGTGGATCACACTTCGAAGGTATACAAGTTTTCCCATTTTCTACCATACTCAAACCCCTCTTCTCTTCTCGCCTATGCTAATGAGGCAAGCAAGCTTTGACATGAGATATTTGGCCATCTTAACTATAAGTATATTTCTGATTTGAGTGACAAATATATGGTCATAGGGTTACCAAAGATTAAGTTTTCTAAGGGAGTCTGCTAAGGTTGCATCCTAGGAAAACACCCAGAGCACATATATGAGAGAGCTAGTCATGAGAGAACGTTTGCACCCCTTGAGTTAATCCATAGTGACATTGCTAGTACATTCCATCATATGTTCATGAGTCAAGCCAAATACACACTCACCTTCATAGATGACTTTTCTAGGTATTGTTGGGTCTACTTCCTAAAGAACAAGTCTGAAGTTTTTGACCTCTTCAAAGTCTTTCGAGCCTTGGTTGAGAACTAGTCTAGGAGGAAACTCAAGATTCTCATATCTAAAAATGGTGGAGAGTATGCCAAGTCTGAGTTCATCCATTATTGTAAAGATGCAGGTATCCAGATGCAACATTATGTTCCTTACACACCATAGCAAAATGGTGTTGTTGAGAGAAAGAACATATCACTTAAGGATATGGCAACTTGCATGATGGAGGCTAAAGCTTTGCCACCAAAGTTTTGGGCCGAGGCTATAACATGTGCATCCTATATCAAGAACATGGTTCCACATAAGCAGCTTGATCATATTACTCCTTTTGAAGCTTGGAGTGCTTACAAGCCAGATGTGACCCATTTCGGGATTTTTGCTCACAGGCTTGGGCTAGAATTCCAACTGCAAAGAGGAAGGATTTGCAGCCTATTGTAGCTACAACATATCCCATGTTTTGTCCAAAAAAATAAAACACGAGAGCCCAAATTTTATATGCAAAAGGTGATGATTAAGCTCCTTAGTCATGTTGAGATTCCCATGTTGTTTATCATGGTTTCTATGTCTTTTTCATGATTTGATTTAGTCAACATTTTGGAAAATTTATGCATTTTTGTTTGTTTTTGTGAGTTGCGGAAATAAATTAATTTTTCCCAAAAAAGTATGTCTTTCCTGCAATCTAGAACCTACAAATGCAGATTGCGGAGATGATAAAGGGTTATTCAAATAGTCGCACTTCCCGCAACTCACAACCTGCAAATATAGATTGCAGGAAGCTCTTTAATCCACAATGTGTTTTATGTCCCTCAGCATGCAACCCACAATTGTGGATTGTGGATTGTGGAATTTTTTGGTCACTTGTTGAGCTGGTTCTCTCCACAACCCACAATCGGCATTGCGAATTGCGGATTGTGGAGTGCTCATTATTTTTATTTTTACTTATTTGCTTTTTTTTATTCATTTGAGTTGGTTTTGTCATTTGAGTTGGTTTGATTATCTTGGTGGTTAACGTATCATGTTGTTCTTCACATTCCCCACCTAGATTTGGTCTTCACGACATAAACTAATTATTTGAGATGATGGCCGGTTATTAGCTTCACTCTAGGATTTTGATTGATCTTATGGTTCCTTCTCTCATGATTTTGGATATTGCATTAGTTTGATATTTGATCTTGATAGATTTTTATTTTAACTTTTGCATGCCTAGAATCATAATGTAAATATTTTAAATAATTTTAGTCGTTGGGTTTGTTTACTTATGTTAGTTTAATATTTTTAATGTTTGGATTAAGTTTACTGAAATGTTTTAAATATTCATGGTCCTGATTTGAATTTCATTAACTTAATTTGTGTATTTCATTAAATCCATATATTAAATTTATACACAATTTGATGTTATGAAAATTAAAAGAACACATGTTTTAATTTGTTTGAGTTCTAATTTATCTAATTTCTATGAGACTTGGTTTTGTGATTATTTGGAAATTAATGGGATTAAAATTCAACATTCACGAATGTGAAATTAGTTTGATAATGGATAAGTATTTTATTTTCAATAAACCGATTTGATTTTGAAAATATAATTTCTATATTTCCATTTTGCAGTTAGATTTTCTATTATTATTTTGCAAAATGAAATACTATTATTATTTTCTTGGTATTCTATTCTTGGAAAATGAATAGGTTAGAAACATATTTATGGAATGTGGAAATTGAACCCAAGTGATAGATCAATTACACTCACAAAATTGCTAATCAAACATGCAAAATTCACACAAAAGGAGACTAAAATTGGAGCATAACGTAATCCTGTATTGAATAAGTGTACATTAGCTAACCATATGAATTAATAGGATGCTCAATTATATAATTACATGAGATATTAGAAAGCACTAGGTTGCTATTCGAATTGGTCAAAAAGCAGGCTTACTAAATCAAGTCAAATCCCCCATAGGTGCAAAAAGGACTTTCCAAATCTATGAAGATCCTCACAAATTAGCTAAAGCAAGTGGGAAAGATAGTAAGTGATGGAAAGAAAACTCATTCATTCTTTATTTTGGAGAAAAGGAAAGAGAATTATGTGGTCAAAAAACAAGGCAAGTTCCCCTAGACTAGCTTTTCCTTTATGCGTTAAAACTACTGTAAAGCAAGGAAGCTTTCAGAAAAAGTAGATATGTGCTTTTATGAACCAGGAATAAAATCATACTTGCTAAATAAGTGTCTAGGATGATTCCAAAGTGATCCATGACCCATTTTAGAAATTATTGACTTCTAGGAACATGTGGAAGTCAACTAGCATAGAGAGGGAATCTAGGAATCTAGGAATAAGACAAAAATGATTAATTAATGTCAAATATGGGTAACTATGGGTTGATTATTCTAACAGCCCCCCCTTAAGCCTGAATTTATGAGTAAATATCAGAAGATTATAGGGCCTAGAAACAAGGCTTAGTCACCCTTTTACATACTGCATGTCCATATAACCAAGGAAAGAGGAAAAAACCCAGTGGGAAAATCCTCCCTTAAACATGGACATGAAACAAAAAATTGGAAATCTTGTTATCAATCATTCTTCACCACATGATCAGAAATCCCTAGCAGTGATTTGAGATTACTGAAGGTCTTCTCACATAAAACTTTGGTGAAGATATCTACTACTTGTTCTAAAGATGCACAGTAGAATAGAGAAATGGTACCATCATGCACATGCTCCTTGATATAGTGCATATGGATCTCAATGTGCTTGGTTCTTTGTTGTTGAAATGGATCAGTGGAGATTCGAATGGTTCTTTGATTGTCACAATAGACATTAGAGGAAATTTCAACTCAAAATGGGCCTTTTAACTTTTATTCAAATTCCATGTCATCATGTATTAGCCAACGAAATTGATTTAAATTTGAAATACTGTATAGGTCTTAAACACCTTTTTAATATAAATTTGGGGATAGGTATCATAAAAAAAACTACTTTTTTTGTTTGTATTTTGGACATATCTCTTTGTGCTTTTACTGAAATTTCGATCAGGAGAGCTTGTTGGATGCAGAATTAAATCTCGCATCCAATGAGTACCCACTCGTCATACTTTTGACGGACCCCGCTACCCCAAAAACAAGAAATACCTAAAAAATTGGAATGATGATGTCATCATTCCATTTTTTCAGGTATTTCTTGTTTTTGGGGTAGTGGGGTCCATCAAAAGTATGCTGAGTGGGTACTCGTTGGATGTGAAATTTAATTCTGCATCCAACGAGCTCTCCCGATCTAAATTTGAGTAAAAGCATAGGGAGATATGTCAAAAATACAAACACAAAAGTAGTTTTTTTCTTTTCTTCCTCCAAAATTAATAAATATTATTTTATTATTTTAACTATTATTTTATTAGTTCATTTTAGGAGGCCCATTTTGAGTTGAAATTTCCTCTAATGTGACTGTTGAAAACTTTGATTCGAAACCACATTCTCCAAGTATCCTGTGCAACCACAAACATTGAGTAGCTGCATTTACAACTCCTCTATACTCTACCTCTATAGATGAAAGTGCTATGGAAATATGCTTGTTACTTAACCAGCCGATTGGTCCTTCGGTAAGAATGAAAACATATCCTAAGGTATACTTTCGATCTGTATTGTTACCTGCCCAATCACTGTCAGTAAATCCAACTAGCTCCAAGTCATATTTTGCTTTGTAGAAAATCCCATGAGTCCTTGTTCCCTAAACAAAGTTTAGGATCCTCTTGGCTGCTCTCCAATGGATCTCATGAGGCTGATCCATGTATCTCAAATCCACACTAACTCCATAATATAAGTCAGGTCGAGTATGTGTAAGATAAATCAAACACCCAATCAATTTCCTATACAATGTATTATTTACCATAGGAGAAGAACCTGCTTTCTCAAGCTTAACTCCTGAAAGGAATGGAGTCTTTCTTGGCTTGCAATATTTCATGTTGAACTTGGTGAGAAAATATGAATCATACTTTGGCTGATTAACCTTGATTCCATGTTGGGATTGAGCAATTTTGAGACCCAATAATTGGCTCAACAATCTCAAATATGTCATAGAAAAGGCATGGTTCATTGCATCCTTCAAGGAGGAAATCTCTTTATTTGAAATTCCTATAATCAGTAGATCATCCACATAGAGAACAATAATCATTAAATAACCATGAATCAGCTTCAAATATACATTAGGATCATACTTGCATCGAACAAAACTTAGTGACAACAGAAAACCATCAATCTTGGCATACCAAGCCCTGGGGGCTTGCTTGATCCCATATAATGATTTCTTTAACATGCACACTAAATATGGATTAGATACAAAACCTTCTAGTTTCTGCATATAAATCTCTTCATTCAGATCTCCATTTAGAAAGGCACACTTCACATCCATGTGATGTACCTCCCATTGCTTTGAAGCTGCAATGGCTAGAGCTAGCCTTATGGAGTCCATCTTTGCCACTGGTGCAAAGGTCTCATTGTAATCAATACCATGTACATGAGAGTAGACCTTGGATACCAATATTGCCTTATATTTCAAAGGTGAACCCTCAGTAGAAAACTTAGTTTTAAATACCCACTTACACTTCACTAGCTTTCTCCCTGGTGGGAGATCAACCAGTTCCCATGTGTTGTTCTTCTGGAGAGAGATGAATTCTTATTTCATGGTTGTTTTCCATATTGGATAATGTGATACATATTCATATGTCTATGGATCAGAATCTATCATAAAATAAAACTTCTCAGCAAAGATTGGATCTTTCAAACAAAGGGCACTCTCAAATTTAGATCTAGTCCTCCTAGTGTCATTAGGATTTCCAACTAGTTCCCCGCTGCATGAATGGTCCTTGCTGCCCACTTTGTTATTGTAGGGATTTTAGGATATGAAATTAATTCATCATTATCATACATATCAAAATCAGAAAACTCATTAGTCTCTTCACTTACAATCAATGGTTGTGGTGGTGAAGAGGACTCTCCAACTTCAACTGCTGCTAAAGGATCTTCTTTAATTGAACACTTCTTTCAATGAAAGCTTCGTTAATGATCAAGTTGATCAACTTGTACCCTTTTGAATATTTAGAATACCCAACAAATAGGAACTCTTGGATTTGGGGTTGCAAAGCCTTTCTCTTTTCAGTTGGAATTCTAGCCCAAGCCTTTGAGCCAAAAATCCTAAAATGGGTCACATCTCGCTTGTTCCCACTCCAAGCTTCGAAAGGAGTCATACCATCAAGATTCTTATGTGGCACCCTATTCTGGATATATGATGCACATTTTATAGCCTCGACCCAAAAATTTGGTGGCAAATTTTTAGCCTCCATCATGCAAGTTTCCATCTCCTTCAGTGATCTCTTCTTTCTCTCAACAACACCATTTTGTTGTGGTGTGTAAGGAATAGAATGCTGCATCTGGATACCTGCATATTTGCAATACTAGATGAACTCATACTTGACATACTCACCACCATTTTTAGATCTGAGGATCTTGAGTTTCCTCCCAAACTGTTTTTCAACCAAGGCTCTAAAGACTTTGAAGAGGTCAAAAACTTCAGACTAATGCTTTAGGAAGTAAACCCAACAATACCTGGAAAAGTCATCTATGAAGGTGAGTGCATATTTTTCTTGACTCATGGACATATGAGGGAATGGACCAGAAATTTCACTATGGATCAACTCAAGGGGTGCATAGTTTCTCTCATGATTATCTCTCTCATACTTGTGCTTTGGGTGTTTTCCTAGGATACAACCTTGACATACTCCCTTAGAAAACTTGATATTTGGTAACCTTACGACCATATATTTGTCACTCAAATAAGAAATATAATTATAGTTAATATGGCCAAATATTTCATGCCAAATCTTGCTTTCTTCACTAGCATGAGTAAGAAGAGCAGAGGGGTTTGAGTAGGGTAGAAAATGGGAAAACTTGTATACCTTCGAAGTGTGATCAACAACACCTTTTTCTATGACTTTACCATTTGAAATCTCAATGATTTCAACTTCATTGGGGGAGAATATGAATTTATTTGGAGACCCAATGTGATTCATATAAATACACTAACAAGATATTAGAGGCAAGACCTGGAACATATAACACATTATTGAAATTACCATGGCCAAGATCAATCCTACCCTTTCCCATACTGTCAGTGAGAGAGTTATCTCCAAAAACTATTGGTGGAGCTTTTGACATGTCAAGAGAGGAAAAAATCTCCTTTTTCGAAACCATATGTTTGGAAGCTCTAGAATCAATGATGAAGCTAGGTGAGCTTGAGGTGCCAGAAACCAAGGCATGTACTCTCTACATGTCTTCTGAATTTGATCCTCCTTCCCTCTTCTTTGAGAAATTGGGAAGGGAGATGTTGTTCTTCTCTAGGAGTTGGGTCAACATGTAAATTTTCTTTTTCATACAAGAGCTCTTAGGATGATAGCCCTTATTACAGTATGCGTACTTCCTCATTTGTCCTTTGTTCTTCTTCTTCTGGGGGTTCTTCTTGGAGCCTGGGGACTCCTCTTGAGACTTTTCCTTGCCTCTATTTTGCTTAGGTGGATTTTTAGATTTTTTCTTGCTTTTTGAATCCACCTTCGAATCTCCAACAACCAAGGCTTGCTCTTTGGAAGGTTTTACGGTGCCCATCATCACCAATTTCTCTTGCTCCTGGGTGAGGGATTCCATGAAATAAACAAGCTTAAGCATCTTTCAGGTTTGAGATGTCAATTTAGTGACATAGAAGGTCAAAACAAACACTGAATAGTTAGGACCAAGCTTTGAGAGAATGGTGAAAACTAGTTGCTCCTCCTCATTTTCAATCCCACATTGTTTTAACTGCAAAACAAGGGCCTTAAACTTGGTAAAATAGAGTTACAATGATTCGAAGCTACTGGGACTCAAGGAGATCAATTCATTCTCAATTTGATGTCCTCTCATCTCATTTGTCTTTCCAAAATTATATTGAATCTTCTCCCACACCTCTTTAGGACATGTCAATGAATCAAGATGAAAGAGGAGGTCTCTTGAAATACGCATACACAAAAGACCATAGGCCTCATCCCTCATATTGTGCCATTTTATTTTCTCTACAGCTCCATTGAGATCTACCTTAGTAGCCGTGGTAACCTTGTAGAGACCTTTTTATCTCAACAATGTCTCCATATCATATTTCCATTCGAATAAATTGAATGGAGTCAAGATGATCCTTCGAGATTGGTCCATAACTCAACTCTTATTCCCTTCAGTCAACATAACGTGCTCCGAGTCAGTGATGTCGAACCTGCAATACCAATTTGGAAGGAGATAAATCGATCTAAAAAGGATCTTATACCATGTGGAAATTGAACCCAAGTGATAGATCAATGACACTCACAAAATTGCTAATCAAACATGCAAAATTCACACAAAAGGAGACTGAAATTGGAGCATAAATTAATCCTGTATTGAATAAGTGTATATTAGCCAAACATATTAAGTAATAGGCTACTCAAATATATAGTTACATGAGATATTCGAAAGCACTAGGTTGCTATTTGGATTGGTAAAAAAGAAGGCTTACTAAATCAAGTCAAATCCCCCATAGGTGCAAAAAGGACTTTCCAAATCTACGAAGATCCTCACGAATTAGATAAATAAAGTGGGAAAGCTAATAAGTGATGGAAAGAAAACTCATTCATGATTTTTTTTGGAGAAAATGGAGGATGATGTGGTAAAAAAACAAGGCAAGTTCCCCTAGACTAGCTTTTCCTTTATGCCTTAAAATTGCTGTAAAGCAAGGCAGCTTTCAGAAAAAGAAGATATGTTATTTTAGGAACCAGGAATAAAACTAGACTTGCTAAATAAGTTTCTAGGATGATTCCAAAGTTCCCCATGACCCATTTTAGGAATTATTGACTTCTAGGAACATGTGGAAGTGAACTAGCATAGAGAGGGAATCTAGGAATCTAGGAATAAGACAAAAAAGATTAATTAATGTCAAATATTCGTAACTATGGGTTGATTATTGTAACATGGAATTCATTAACTCTCCTATATTATGGGATTGATTCTTTCCTTATATACGATAACTTGTTTCTAACATTTATTTTCTTAACAATTAACTTGTAAGTAGTTTTGGTTTTTTACTTCTAGGTTTAGGGTTTTCGATATTGAATTTTCTTTCACTTTGTAAATATTTCTAGATTTTTAATCTTTTCTCTATTATTCTTTTATTTTAATATACTTCATACAACCTTAAAGAAAATTAAAAAATTTCATTTTTTCAAAGCTTTCCAATCATTTTTATGTGTTTGTGAAACCTTTAATTTTGTTAAATTTCAACATTTCCACAATTCCTTCCCGCAATCTACAACCTGCAATTGCATATTGCGGAAGATTTAATTTGATAATTGTATTTGCATGTTTCTTCAACCCGCAATCCACAATTGCAGATTGCGGGAGGTAAAAGTTTTAATATTTTTAATAAAACATTCCCGCAACTTGCAATGCGGGATGTGGATTGTGGAAATCAATTTTTCACATTTTCATTCCTAAGGATTGTCAATCAAGCCTGATATAACTCGTTGGAAATATGGAAGGATAAGGAATGATTTGGGAAGATTATTTTTTTCATTTCAATAGCTTAAACACCCTGAAAATCTGCCTGAAGAGTCAATTTCAGATTTGCATAAGATTTGTTCATTTTCATTATTTTTTATTTGTAAATGAATTGTTATTTGTTTTATATTTATTTCATTATATTTGGAATCATATTTTAATTTCTATTTTGAATTGAACATATGTGGATTTGGGTTTTGAGGAATCAAATTGAACAATTTATATCCCAATTTTGAAGTGATCAAAACGTACCAAGGGGTTAGTGATCTTTGGACGTGATTTCTGTAGCGATGGAGATGAATCTGGAAAATATGAGACATGGGTTTTGTGCAGAAGATGCCCAATTAGTTTGTTGATGAGAAGAATCTGTGGAAAGTTCTTCATTTAATAGATTTGAATGGTTTTTCAAAACAGAATTTCCCATAATTTTCTCATAGATGGATCTAGCAGATGAAACAACTCAGCTAGTTAGGTCAGCTATTGGGGGAATGGATCTCATATTTTCCTGTAAATTTCTCTGTATATATGCCTACCTTCTATGAGGGAAGGGGGTTTGGGAAGAGAGGTGGTCTTTGCAAACTAGAAGGATTGTAATTTTTCTTCGAAACTCTTTTCTGTGAATTTCTACTTGGAAGAGAGCTAGACTAAGGAGGCTGCTGATCATTAATGTTTATCTTTGTAAATTTATTTATGAAACTGAAATGATGATGCGAACCTTTCCTTTTTCTGTAGTCATTCTTCATTTTTTCATTAGTGTCTAATAAGATGTTTTTGTTACTTACTTTTGAATAGTAATCAGATTCATTCTTTTGCATTTTTGTAGTATATTTGTTAATCTTATTTTTAATGATTTGCAAAAATGATTCTATGTTCAAACAGTTTGAACATAGTGAAGATAATGTTTTACTTCTCATGTTAGAATTGATGTGTTGATGATGTTAATGATAAAAAATAAATTAAATTTATTAACAATCCAATTACTCTTTTGAGCATTAGATCATTCTCTCCACATTAAATTACTTCGCTCCCAGGATAGGTTATTAGTTTAATTAACATTTAGATAGGTTAGTATTCTGGTTCATATATATATTTCTGTAACTATAGAATTTATTCTAATACTTGTAGAATTATTAATTGTATATTGCATTCAAATCACATTTAGGATTAGTTTCATATGTAAATCAACTTTCGAGGAGCAATGGTAGCATCATGCACAAGCTCCCTGATATAGTGCATATCGACCTCAATGTGCTTGGTTCGTTGTCTTTGAACTGGATCAATGGAGATTCGAATGGTGCTTTGATTTTCACAATAGATGACTATTGAAAACTCTGATTCGAAACCACATTCTCCAAGTATCCCTTGCAACCACAAACATTGAGTAGCTGCATTTACAACTCCTCTATATTATGCCTATGTAGATGAGAGTGTTATGGCACTCTGCTTCTTACTTGACCAGAAACCTATTTATGGAATTCATTAAATCTCCTATATTATGGGAGTGATTCTTTCCTTATATATGATCACTTTTTTCAAACATTTATTTTCTTAAGAATTAACTTGTAAGTAGTTTGGTCTTTTACTTCTAGGTTTAGGGTTTTCAATAATGAAATTTCTTTCACTTTGTAAATATTTCTAGATTTTTAATATTTTCTCTATTACTGTTTTATTGTAATCTACTTCATACAACCTTACAGAAAATTTAGAAATTTCCTTTTTTCAAATCTTTCCAATCATTTTTATGCGTTTGTGGAACCTTTAATTATGTTAAATTTCAACCTTTCCGCAATTCCTTCCTGCAATCCGCAACCCTCAATTGCGGATTGCGGAAGCTTTAATTTGATAATTGCATTTGCATGTTTCTGCAACCCACAATCCACAATTGTGGATTGTGGGAGGTAAAAATTTTAATATTTTTAATAAAACACTCCTGTAACCCGCGACCTGCAATGCGGGATGCAGATTGTGGAAATCAATTTTTCACATTTTCATTCTTGCATTGTTCTGGACCCTAGTTTATTTTAGGTTATATTTTAATTTGATTTTGGGTCTGTAAATTTTGGTAATTTAATTTTTCACTTAGGGTTTTAACTTGGTTTTGATCTTCGGTTTTTCCAATTTTGATTTGTTTAAATGATTTTTGTTAATTCAAATTTTCCTTCGCGACATGTGATTTCTGATTTTGTTGGGAATATTGATTTTGGATTTTTTGTATAGTTTTATTCATTTGGAAAATAATCAACATGGATAATAGATTTAATTGTTAATATCAATGGTCATAATTCACCCAACCATAAAATCTACAGCTATTGAGCTTTAATTTCCAATAACAATATCTTGAGATTATGAATCCAAATCAAGCCCGAGAAAGATCGTTGTAAAGTTGGAAGGATAAGGAATGATTTGGGAATATTGTTTTTTCCATTTGAATAGCTTAAACACCCTTAAAATCTGCCTGAATAGTGAATTTAATATTTTCATAAGATTTGTTCATTTTTATTATTTTTTATTTGTAAATGAATTGTTCAATTGTTTTAGATTTCTTTCATTAGATTTGGAATCATATTTTAATTTCTCTTTTGAATTGAATAGGTGTGTATTTTGGTTTTGAGGAATCAAATTGACCAATTTATATCCCAACTTTGAAGTGAGCAAAACGTAGCAAGTGATAAGCAGTGATTTTTGGATGTGATTTCTAGAGCGATGGAGATTAATATGGAAAATTTGAGACATGGGTTTTGTGCAGAAGATGCCTAATTAGTTTGTTATTAAAGAAGAATCCACGAAAATTTCTTCTCTTAAGAGATCTGACTAGTTTTTGAAAGCATAATTCCCATAATTTTGTCATAGACAGATCTGGCAGATGAAACAACTCAGCTAGTTAGCTCAGCTATTGGGGAATGAATCTTTTATTTTCCTGTAATTTTATCTATATAAATACCTACCTTGTATGAGGGAAGTGGGTGTGGGAATAAAGGTGGTATTTTTAGACCAAAAGGATTGTAATTTTTCTGCTAAACTCTTTTATGTGTATTTCTAATTGGAAGAGAGCTAGACTTAGGAGGTTGCTGATCATCAATGTTTAGCTTTGTAAATTTCTTTATGAAACTGAAATGATGATGTGAACCTTCCCCTTTTCTGTAGTTATTCTTCATTTGTTCATTCATGTCCAATAAGATGTTTCTGTTACGCACTTTTGAATAGTAATCAGATTCATTTTTTCTGCATTTCTATAGTATATTTGTTAATCTGATTATGTTTAATGATTTGCAGAAATGATTTTATGTTCAAACAGTTTTAACATAGTGAAGATAATTTTTCACTTCTCATATTAGAATTAATGTGCTAATGATGTTAATGATTTTAAAAAAGTATTAAATTTATTGACAATCCAATTATTCTTTTGAGCATTAGATCATTCTCTCCACATTAAATTACTTCGCTCTCGAGATAGGTTATTAGTTTAATTAACATTTAGATAGGTTAGTATTTTGGTTCAGATATGTATTTCTATAACTGTAGAATTTCTTATAATAGTTGCATAATTATTAATTGTATATTTCATTCAAATCACATTTAGGATTAATTTCAGATCTAATTCAAATTCTCCCTTTTGAGGAGCAAACTCATCAACTCATAGAGTGCCAGCGGAGGTCGAATATCCATGGGTTTTAACCACACCAAATAACTCGAGGATAGGGTAATACTTGCATAGGATTATATGAATCCTTTGGATGGGTTTCCATCCCCTGTTTTTTTCCTTGGACACCATTTCAAAACCTACATTAACTGAGGCATCAACACAACCCCAAAGAAAAGAGTGTCTATTTATTGGGTATTCTGAATATTCAAAACGGTACAAATTGATCAAATTGAGCACTAACAAATATTTCATTGAAAGAAGTGTTCAGTTCGAAGAAGAGACTTTAGCAGCAGTGGAAGTTAGAGAGTCCTCTTCATCACCACAACCATTGATTGTAAGTGAAGAGACTAATGAGTTTTCTGATTTAGATATGTATGAAAATGATGATTTAATTGCAAATCCTAACAGCCCTACAAGACCAAAATGGGAAGCAAGGACCATTCATGTAGCTGGGGAACTATCTGGGAATCCTAGTGACACTAGGAGGACTAGATCTCAATTTGAGAATTCCCTTTTTGGAAATATCCATTCTTTGCTGAGAAATGTAATCTGATGGTTGAATCTAATCCTCATACATATGAATAGGCATCACATGATCCAATATGGAAAACAACCATGAAATAAGAATTCATCTCGCTCTAGAAGAACAACACATGGGAACTAGTTGATCTTTCCCCGGGGAGAAATCTAGTAAAGTGTAAGTGGGTATTTAAAACTAAGTTTGCTGATGATGGTTCACCTTTGAAATATAATGCAATATTGGTAGCCAGGGACTATTCTAAAGTACATGGTATTGATTACAATGATACCTTTGCACCAGTGGTAAAGATGGAATCCATACAGCTAGCTGTAGCCATTGCAACTTCAAGGCAATGGGAGGTACATTGCATGGATGTGAAGTGTGCCTTTCTAAATGGAGATATGAATGAAGAGATTTGTATGCAGCAACCAGAATATTTTGTTTCTAATCCATATTTAGTGTGTAGGTTAAATAAATCATTGTATGGGCTCAATCAAGCCCCCCAAGGCTTAGTATTCCAAGATTGATGGCTTTTTGCTGTCGTTGAGTTTTGTTCGATGCAAGTCTGATCCTAATGTCTATTTGAAGCTAATTCATGTTCTTTAATGATTTTTTTTTATATGTGGATGACCTACTGATTATAGGAAGTTCAAAGAAATATATTTCCTCCTTGAAGGATGCAATGAACCATGCTTTTTCCATGACATATTTGAGATTGTTGAGCCAATTCTTAGGTCTCAAAATTGCTCAATCCCAACATGGAATCAAAGTTCATCAATCCAAATATGCTACATATTTGCTCAACAATTTTAGCATGAAATATTGCAAGTCAATCAAGGCTCCATTCATTTCAGGAGTTAAGCTTGAGGAAGCAGGTTCCTCTCCTTTGGTAAATAATACACTATATAGGCAGTTGATTGGGTGTTTTCTTTATCTTACACATACTCGACCTGACTTATATTATGCAGATATTGTGGCTTCAAGATACATGGATCAGCCTCATGAGATCCATTGGAGAGTAGCCAAGAGGATCCTAAACTTTGTTTAGGGAACAAGGACTCATGCGATTTTTTATAAACAAAATTTTACTTAGAGCTAGTTGGATTTACTAACAGTGATTGGGAAGGTGACAACATAGATCAAAATTATACTTCAGGATATGTGTTCATGCTTGTAGATGGACCAATTAGTTGGCAAGTAAGAAGCAGAGTGCCATAGCACTCTCATATATATAGGCAAAGTATAGAGGAGTTGTGAATGCAGCTACTCAATGCTTGTGGTTGCAGGCGATACTTGGAGAATGTGGTTTCGAATCAGAGTTTTCCACTGTCATCTATTGTGAAAATAAAAGCACCATTAAAGTCTCCACTGATCTAATTCAAAGACAATGAACCAAGCACATTGAGGTCGATATGCACTATATCAGGGAGCTTGTGCATGATGTTACCATTTAGTATACTCTATTGTGCATCTTTAGAGCAAGTAGCAAATATCTTCACCAAAGTATTCCGTGAGAATACCTTCAGTAATCTCAAATCACTACTGGGGATTGTTGATTATGTGGTGAAGTATGATTGATAACAAGATTTCCAAAATTTTGTTTCCTGTCCTTATTTAAGGGAGGATTTTGCCACTGGGTTTTTGCATCTTTCCTTGGTTGTATGGACATGTAGTATGTAAAGGGTGACTAAGCCTTGTTTCTAGGAACTATAGTTTTCTTATATTTACTCATAAATTTAGGATTAATGGGGGTTTTAGAATAATCAACCCATATTTACCCATATTTGACATTAATTAATCATTTTTTTCTTATTCCTAGATTCTTAGATTCCTCACTATGCTAGTTGGATTCCACATGCACCTAGAAGTCAACACATACTAAAATTGGGTCATGGAGTGCTTTGGAATCATCCTAGAAATATTTTTAGCAAATCTAATTTTATTCTTGGATTGAAAAAGCGTAGTTCTGATTTTCTGAAATCTGCCTTGCTTTACAGCAATTTTAAGGCAAAAAGGAAAAGCTAGGCTAGGAGTAAATGCCTTGTTTTTCCCACATCATACTCCTTCCTTTTATCCAAAAAAAAAATCATGGATATTATCTCTTTCCATCACTTATTATCTATCTTATCTGATTTATCCAATTTGTGAGCATCTTCATAGATTTGGAAAGTGTTTTTTGCACCTATGGGGGATTTGACTAGTTTTAGTATGCCTTTTTTTTACCAATTCGAATAGAAACCTTATACTTTCAAATATCTGATGTAATTATATATTTGGGAAGCCTATTACTTGATGAGGTTTTATGATGTACACTTATTCAATACAGGATTGAGTTATGCTCCAATTTCAGTCTCCTTTTGTGTGAATTTTGCATGTTTGATTAGCAATTTTGTGAGTGTAATTGTTCTATCACTTGGCTTAATTTTCCACATACTTGAACTGGGGTCTTGGTATACTTGGGATTCTTTTCAGTCTGGCAATTTCAATTGGTGGAGTATGGATCATGGTTGATAGTGGCTTAAAGTTCAAGTTTTTCAAGCCAAATTAGCATTCTCTAAAACCGTTGAATGGGAATCGATACTTAATATATTTGTTTTTTTCATTGTGGTGGTCCTTTAACATATAAAATAGAAAACTCAATAATATCACAAAACACTTCTTAATTCAAGGCCCATTTGGTGATTATAGTATTTTGATGTATATATATATTCATTGTTAAATCTAGAGACATAATCATAGCAAATATGATTAAGACAAATAAATGTTCTTCAAGATTTGTAGGTCAGTTGGCTTAAAATATTTAGTTATATTGTTCATCTTCAAAGAAAACCTACAAAGTTATCTTTTACTAGCATTCATTTCTGTTGCAAGTGCAACATTGTGAAGTTTTGACATATTTTTCATATTCTTCATGAAAGTTTCCAATTTATAATTGAGGAAGAAAAATGTTCATACCACATATATACATATTTTTTAAATTACTGACCAAAAGTAAAATCACAACTTACCAATTGTAACTAGGAATTTTATCAAATTTTTACTTAGCTAGCCAGCTCAAAGAATAGAGCCATCAATGGAATTCTCCAACTCAAACCTTGTGCTATATCTACATTTATATCTAGTACTCTTGAACTTATGTATTAGGAGTTTTGGACCCATACTATGATTGTTAAGGACCTTTACAAGAATCAATAATGACACATGTCTTTCAAGGAATTGAATGTGCAAATGAAACCCTATGCTACATCTACATTAATATTTAGTACTCTTGACCGTATGTATTAGGATTTTGGACCCATACTATGATTGTTAACGACCTCTATGAGAATAATAATGACACATGTCTTCAAAGGAATTGAATGTGCATTTCTACAAAGTGAAAAGGATATGGGCCTACTTAGTCATCTAATATAATTCGTCCTCCTCTAATATGTGAAACAAAATACGTTCAATTCCAAATCTTATCTTATAGTCTCTTGATCTGAAAATATGAAGTGAAAGAATTAAGTCTTATTCCCTCTAAAATTCCTTCCCATTTCCTTACACTTTCTAAGAGAAAGAATGGTCATAACAGGCTGTCCAACCATAGGGGCATCATAATTACAAGCAATGTATTAATTTTAAGTTCATTTTCACACATGTAAACATGGGAATTCAAAGAATTTCCCCATTGCAAAGGGGCAAACTCATTTCCCCCTTACAGAGATATAGGGTTACCAAAATACATTTGTTGTTGTTTTTAGAGGAAATCGGTTTGCAAGCACATTAGTTTGTCAAGATAACAATAGGGTTATTTCTGGTCCAACCCATAGTCTAAAGGATCTTTTACTAGAAGGTGACATAAAAGGATATTTACTTAATCGGAGTGAAAACGATGTTGGGTCGGGTTGTGTGAAATCCAATTAATCAAAATAGTTTCCAAAGGTACCAATGGTTTCCATATATGTTATGAAACCAATTCCCAGACATAGAATACAAAGAGAAGAAATGGACAATAAGAGAGTAATCCATGCCTAAAAATGAATAGCAGAGATAAATACCAATCCTCTTTGAGGGAAGAACCTCCTTACACAATTAACTGAGTACACAAGACAAGATAAGATACTATCATGACTAAAATTAGAATATATCCTTCCTATATATATGAGATAAAGGTGTACAATAAAAACTAATAAACCCACTAATAAACCCAAGCCTACATAAATAATATGTAATGCACCACAATATAGGGAGTAATGCGCCACACTATATGGTGTAATGTGTCATCATTAAGGGCTTAATATGCCCCTCCTATTCAAAAAGTGTTGTCCTCAACGCTGAAGTAGTTATGGATGTTGCTGTATAAAGGACTCATCTTCCCATGTTGAATCTTCTGTGGGTAAGTTCTTCCATTTAATGAGATACTCTAAAATTGATCAATTTTGAGCTGTCTAGTTCGTATTTCAGTAATTTCTTCAGTCTCCAAGATTATTTTTCCTTCATCATCAATTTTTGGTAAAATCGTTTGAACTGGTGACTTGTCACTGATTGCCTTCTTTAAACAATAAACATGGAAAAGTGGATGGACTCGTGAAGATGCAGGTAGTTCCAATTTGTAGTCCATACTACCAATATTTTGTAACACCTTGTAGGGACCATAGTATTTAGGTGATAAATTATTATCCTTCTTGGTGGTCTTTAGGGACATCTGTTTGTATGGTTGTAGTCTTAAAAACACCCACTCCCCAACATTAAAGCTTTGTTCACTACAGTGTTGATCTGCTTGTTGTTTTATTTGATTTTGTGCTAGATTTGGGTTGTCCTTTAAGAGTTAAAGAACTTGTTGTTGATTCTACATGTGGTCTTCCACTGCTTGAACCTTAAAGCCTCTTAGTGAAGATGTGATGGATGGTGGATGGTAGCCATACAGTGCCATAATTGGGGTCATTTTTTATGATGTATGGAAGGAAGTATTATACCACCATTATTCCAAGGGTAACCACTTGACCCATTCTGTTTGTTTATAAGCTGCAAAATATCAAAGATACCGTTCCAAACATTTGTTTACTATCTTTGTTTTTCCATCAGATTGAGGGTTATTAGATGAGCTATGAGCCAGTTGAGTACCCAAACAAGAAATTAATTCATTCCAAAAATTTCTAGTGAAAATGGGATCCCTGACAATTACTATAATATTTGGAGTACCATGTAGTTTTTGTATTGTCTCCATAAAATAATTGGTGATCATGCTTTCTTTGAAGGGTTGAGATAGTGCATAGAAGTGTGCATATTTAGTATGTCTATAAAAAACCACCATGATGACACTCTTTCCTTCAAACTTTGGTAAACTTGTGGATAAATCCATCGAAACATCTGTCCACCTTTGGATTGGAATGGAAAGTGGTTGTAGGAGACCAAGAGTCTTAATTGTTTCCACTTTATTTTGTTGGAAAACCAAACATTCTGCCACAAATTTTTGAACGTCAGTTTTAAGACCATCCCAAAAAAATCTTTCTTTACCTTGTGGTAGGTTTTTAATAAACCTGAGTTCCCTCCTATCGTTGAAGAGTGGGATTCAAAAAGTACCTTTTTCTTGAGATGGAAACTCTTACCAAGATTGAAGCGATCCTTGTACCATAGAAAGTCATCTTTCCACCTAAATGTATTAGAGGCACTGGGATCCTACTACAACCTTTGAATTAATGTCCATATTTTTTCACCATTTTTCGAGTCGTCCATTGCTTCAGCTATCCAATCTAGTTGGATGATCAAAATAGCATAGAGTAATGCTTCAACATACTCATATTTCCTGGAGAGTGCATATAAGACAACATTTTGCTTCCCCTTTTTGTATATGATTTCAAAGTCATATCCCAACATCTTTGTTACCCATTTTTGTTTCTCTTCTGAATATATCCTTTGTTCCAAGAAGTATTAAGGCTATATCATGATCAGTTTTAACCTTCAAATGTCTCTCTATAAGGTAGGGGCACCATTGCTTCAAGGCATGTAGTATTGCCAACATTTCCTTCTCATAAATGGGATTTTTTGAGTTATATCCCTAGATTGGATGAGTTATTAAGGAAATAGGGTGTCCTTCTTGCATTAGTATAACTCCACTTCCATTTCCTAAAGCATCACATTCCACAATAAAGATTTTTGTGAAGTCTAGTGTCTCTAAAACATGATATTTACACATGGACTCTTTGAGTTGTTGAAAGGCTTAAGTTACCTCTGGAGTCCAAGAAAATGCATATTTCTTTAGTAATGATGTTAGAGGAGCTTATATTCTTCCATAGTTCTGAACAAACTTATGGTAGTACCCTGTCAGACCTAAGAATCCTCGAATATTCTTCATATTTTTGGGAATCGACTGGTCCATCATGGATTTAATTTTTTTAGGGTCTACCTTCACATCTTCATGAGATACAATATGACCCAAATACTCTATCTCCTTTATCCCAAAGAAACATTTTGAGGGTTTTGCATATAGTTCTTTCTCCTTTAGTAGTTGTAGTACCCTGTCAACATGTTGAACATGTTCTTCCCAAGACGTGCTATAGATTAGTATATCATCAAAGAATACTAACACAAATTTTGTAAGGAAATGCTTGAAAATAGAATTCATCAAACCTTGAAATGTGGAAGGTTCATTTGTTAGACCAAATGGCATGACCAAAAATTCATAGTGACCTTCATGAGTTCCAAATGATGTTTTGGGGATGTCTTCTTCCTGCATTCGAATTTGATGATACCCGGAATGAATATCCAACTTTGTGAAGATAACTGCTCCATGTAATTCATCTAACAATTCATCAATGATGGGAAAGTGAAACTTATATTTAATTGTGATCTTGTTGAGATATCTATAATCAAGACACATGCACCATGATCCATCTAGCTTGGGTACCATTACCACTAGTGCATAGTAATAACTTTGGCTAGGCCTAATTATGCCAGCCTCTAACATTTCAGCCACCATACACTCAATTTCACTCTTTTGGCTATAGGGATATCAGTAAGGTATGATGTTAGGAGGAACACTACCTGGAATAAAGTGGATAACATGTTAAAAGTTACGAATAGGTGGAATACCTTTGGGAATATCTTCAAATACGTTGGAATGATTATTAATGACCATTTGGAGATTTGGGGAGGTAGTTAGAGGTTTGAACATCTAAGGAGCATAATTGTACAACTATACCTTGATGTCCCTTTTTTAAAAACTTTTTCATACCATTAGAGCTTATAACCTTGCTTGGTTTTCCTGTGATACCATTTAACTCATATTCTTTACCTTCCCATGAAAATTTCATGAATTTTTTTTGAAAATTAAAAGCCACTATTCCCAATGATTGTAACAATTGGACACCTAAGACAACATAGACACCATCCATTGGGATAGAAATCACTGGAATATTCAATACATTTCCCCCATATCTAGATTGATATTATGTTGTTTCTCTGAGCAATTTATTTTTCCTCCATCTGAAATCATTACTTGAAATTTCAGTGCTGGATAAACAAAGCAATTAAGAACTTTGGCTAATTTACAGTGAATGAAATTATGAGTACTACTAGAATCAATCAACACTGTTACCTTCTTCTTTTTGATGTATCCTTCTATCTTGAGAGTTTGAGGAGTTCTAACTCCATCCAATGCATGAAAAGATATGGTGGGGGAATTTCTTCTGAAATAGCCTCTTCCATTTCTTCTGAAGTCACCTCTTCTTAAGATGCTTCCTCTTCTTTTGGTTCTTCCTCTTCACAATCTGTGTAGAATAATTTCTTCTCATTGCACTTATGTCCCTTACTATACTTGCTGTCACAAATAAAGAATAATCCTTTTTCTATTATTTCATCTAGTTGTTGAGGTGTCAACCTTTGTGTTGGTTTAGGAGAAGGAACATTATTTTCTCTATATATGTTGGAGAAGGCCTTTCTAGTAGTCATTGCCATATTTTTATTTTCAACCTTCCTTTCCATCACGAAAGCCTTCTCTCGAGATGATAATTCAAATAATCACACCTCATGTTGAATGATATCTTTCAGGGTTACAATAAATAGTTGTAACAAATTATCTTCTGAAATATTCTTCACTTTGAGACTTAGCTGCTGAAATCGCTTGGTGCGATCTATAACTGAACCTTTTTTCTTAAGATTTACAAACTGACTAAAGAAGGTGATCTATTTATATCCTCGTATTGTGCAATCAATTCTTCTGTGAATATATACCAAGAGATAATAGAGTCATTTTTATGGTCACAAAGCCATTAGTACCATACAAACTGATCAGGTTCTAAATACAAGGTTGCAATCCTTACCTTTTCCATGGTGGGCACCTGGTGTAGATCAAAGAATTGCTCCATATGAAAAATCCATGTGATTGGATCCTTTCCATCAAACTTTCTCATGTTAATATTGGGGATAAATTATTTTCTTGGAAATTAATTGAACCCATGATGTTGTAGTGAATCATCAACTTTTGAGGACTCCAACTTCCTACTCTCCAATTGTTTTTTAATTTTCTCCAGACATGACTGGAATAAGCCATGTTTTTCCTCCTTATCCTCTTCTTGAGTAGATAATTGAGGAATAACTTTATGTTTGATATCCTTGATAAAATACTTCAAGTCTTAAAGATGTTCGTTACTAGCCATTCCTTTGATATCCTCTTTAGTAGCCATCTTCGTTTCCAAATTAGCAAAGCTTGGACACTCTAAAAGAAATGTATTCAATTTCCTCGTATGTTGGGGATGAATCCTCTGGGGGTTTGAGTGGTGGAATGTGATTCTTTCCAATTCCTTTTGGTAGAATTTTTAACAATATCACACCCTGGGGTTTACCACAAATATTTCCTTCTACTAAAATCTATTCAAATGCAAAATGATGTACCTTTTTCAAACCCTGATTGGAAGAGTGTTTTAGGGCCGACTTGTAACTGAGGTAAAATTTGAATTGTGATTCCTATGAGACTGAAAATTTGTCCTGTAGTACCCTGATATGTCCTCTTCTAATTTCTTGGGTCTGACCTAATCTGGATGAGCCAACAAAAATTTATTTAAAATATACCAAAGATTCTTATTTTTGTCCTATCCAGAAGAGCACACTTGTACAGTATGCCATGCGTCTACTGTTTTGTTTCTATGTATGAAACTTCTACCAAATATACCCTGTTCTGTCTTCTTTCATATGCAACTAGTATCACTCCATTTGTATCTTGGATTCCTCATATATTACTTTTTTTCCAAGAACACATATTTTAGACTAGCTGTAGGACTAGTAAAAAACCCTAGATTCCTCCACAATTATCTATGAAACCGTAATGGATCAGGATTTGAATTTTTGGACTGGAGATATGTCATCCTATTTTGGAATAATATTTTCAACCATGATCTATGAATCCTTGTATAATAAAAGTTGTAGCGAAAGTTCCAAGATGACTCGTTTTATAGAGGTCGGTCCCAAGGAAAGAGATCTGATACCAAATGTTATGCAATCAAGTCCTAGATATAGCATAAAAATAGAATAAATATACAATAAGAGAGTAATCCATGCCTAAATGATGAATAACAAATATAAATATCAATCGTCTTCGAGGGTGGTACCTCCTTACACAATGTACTGAGTACAGAAGACAAGATAAGATACTATCATGACTAAAATGAGAATATATCCTTCATATATATAGGAGATAAAGGTATAGAATAACAACTAATAAACCCACTAATATACCCAACCCTACATAAATAATATGTAATGCACCACAATATAGGGAGTAATGTGCCACACTATATGGTGTAATGTGTCATTTTTAAGGCTAAACAATATACTAGGATAAAATATTTCATTTATTTTTATAAAGAAATAGATACAATAAAGTATTTCCTTGAGCACATCAATAAGACACATGACTGAAAATATTGAAGATCAACCAAAATATGCATTGTTTACCTCTTGGATTCGACGTTCTTCTATTGGCACACAATTTTCTTCTTGTGCAAGGGGTTGCCAAGAATGTTTGAGTTTGACCCAATTCCTGGAAGTACACAAGGAAAGATTAAAGAGTTGGTTCAAGATGGTGTTTGGGTGTTATCCATTTTTTGAGTAAGTCTCCCAACATAGCTCCTCCCAACAAATTTTATTCTATAAATTTAACTTTCACCATGCTGATAGCTTGTGAAAAATCCTCAGAAGAGTCATCAACCAGTCTCCCTGCTCTCTATTTTGGGTTTAACCATTCCACTTACTGTCTGACGATCCTACACCATAAAATTTAGAAACCATTCTTGATACCACCTTGATACCACCAAGCCTTCTCGTATCGATTCTAGAAGAAAATAGTTTTTCACATCGATGGTGCAGGGGAAAAATTGATGACTCACTTAGAAGTGAAAACCTATTCTTATTGAGTCCCGAAGGCGGATGCAACAAAAGAAGTACAAAACATGAATATTCCAAGGAATAAAATGAAGCATTGTCTGATGTCTCTGCTTTGCATACTCTCAGCCTCTCTCTGTGTTTGCTTCCCTCTCCCTTCTCAAAACGACGATTCCCATCAGGATTTATGTTGACCACAACTCCCTTCCACCAAACCACTATAAAAGCTCCAGACTAGAGTGATAAAGACTCTACAAACCAACATGATGGAGTTCATTTCATCTCGGCGGGAAAAATTGGTAGAGGCGAGAAAAATTGAAGGGCTAGTTCATTTCATCTCTGCCCTTTAAACTATTTTTTTAATTTTATGTTTTGTTTATTTTTTTATGCTAAAAAATAACTATTCAACTATCAAGTTTTATTAAAAAATACCTTTCAATAATAATTTTTTTATTAAAGAAGTTAATTTTTAGTTATATATATATTTATTAAGGAATTTAATTTTCAAATAAAAATAAAAAAATTCAACATTATGCATTTGTAGTATATTAAGTAATAAAATTATGAAAGAAACAAAACATGAAACCTATAATTATTTATGAAACTGATGTGAGTCACATGTAATGCAACATAAAAAAATCTTGTAAGGTTAATGTTGGGTGTTATAATGTCTCAATTATCCCACCTATTCTATAATTATTAACCGGGGTTGGTAAGCTTAGAGTTGACAGAAAATATATATGAAGGTAGAGGGTGTCGTGTAAATATTTTAACAAACAAAAGATCGAAAGATATTTCAAAATGAAAAACTGAGTCAAACTCCTAAAAATGAAATACAGTATACTCAAGAACAACCTGATGAATTCTTCCTAACTCTCTGACTTTCTAGCTCTAGGTGACTGACTAACTAAGCTCTTTCATAAAGGATGCTATATATAATAGTTTACAGACATGAGCAAGTCAACCTTTTACTGGTCGACTACTCTCTAAATTTAGTCAATATTAAAGGAACATAACAGTTTAAAGGAGAACGCACAGGCAACCTTCCTTCTTCAGCGTGGTTCTGATATTTTTACTGGGCAACAAACACACAGGATTCTCTTCAGCATGAATGATTTTCAGATGTGGTGCATAGGTTCCTTCCTTATTGCAGGAGATGGACTGATGGCGAATAGAGGAGAGCATAGTGGTTAATCTTCTAGAGCATGAGTTGAATGCATCAATCCAACACATGGATGGTTGAGGTGGTGGCGAGCAAAGGAGAATGCAGGCTGGTGAATTATCTAGAACACAGCTTCATCAACCAGACGCATGGATAATAGTTCTTTTGTAGGTTGTTTCCTATTTTAAATGCCCAGAATTAATTCTCGGCAGCGCGTAGTCTGATGGGCGATCTGGATAGAGAGCTGAATGGAAAGCTGGGTCGTGAGATGGATACACTGGTTATCGATCTAGGGAGAATGGAGTGTTTGTTTGCTGGCACGCTTTAGGACTAAAATCTACAGTAACATGTCTCAACATCTGGAAAACCACCAGCGAGTTTCACGCAACGGCCTGGATGACGAGCTGGATGTCGAGTTGGACATGCTGTGCGAAAGGCAGGCTTAATGCGTTTTGTTTATTAATTTAGCCCAAAATAATTATAAAATATGCAAACAAATATATAAATCAGTTAATACATCAAATGCACTTTAATAATGTCATTTTTATTTAATAAAACCATAAAAATGATAAATAAAAATATTTCATATAAACCTTAAATACACTCATACCTGAGGTTGAATAATGATCTGTGTAACATAAAATATACAAAAGATAATAAAATATGTGTTTAAATGAGTAATTTAACTGCCAAAAATGATAACAAATCTAGGATCAGTATTCCCCCAAACCGAAGAAATGTCAGGTCCCACTGAGCAAAAAGAAAGAAAAACAATTTAGGAAGAAGGAGAACTAGCAGCTACCTTCAACTTGGCAGATGAAGAAGGTAATTTAAACTTCACTCTTTTAACCTGTAACTTAAAAATAACATATCTCTCATGTCACACATTGTATGAAAGTCAAAAATAAGTTTATTGGATTTTTCAACATTTTTAATTTAACAGTTCTCAAGTTCAAAATAATTTTATCATTTACAAGGTTTAAAATTAATTCAACCATGTCCATTGTAAAACTTTGGGTAGGTTGAACTTGTAACACAAAAACATAAATCACATTTTGAATAACAAAAAGATTGACCATTTTCATGCATGACTGGGTAAGAGGATAGGATTATTAACAGTGAAATGGAAGGAAAAACTATTTACCCAAAAACAAAATTTAGTTAGCAATTTTAATTATAAGTGCTATAATATCACCATTTTTCCCAAATCGCTATTTGATATTTCATTTGGACCTTCATTTGATCCTCTATATGGTCTTCCATATTGGATTTTGCTGTGAAAATATGCTTCAAGCTATAACCAAATTCCACTGTTTACATTCCTAAAAATACTTATCATTTGTTAGAGATAAATAGATTTATCATACAAATAAAAACAATCTAATTTTGTTACAAATCCATCTTCCCCCAAACCAAATATATGGCGTGTCCTCAATCCGTATAGAGAGAAGAATTGATTGTTCCATAAAATGAAAGAGTGCTAGCATGCTGTGAATTATTTGTAAGAAAAACTAACTACTAAATGGAAATGATTCAGAGATGTATATTCATGAAAAATAAAATAGTGCTTAGAAAGACCACGTAAATGAGAATATTATAATCAAAAGAATACCATAGGAAAAGCTAGCCATCCATGCCTCATTGTAAAGATATTTTGTCATCATAAAATATTTTAAGTGTACCCCGTAGTGTGGGAGATTTACAGCTATGGGTCCCATTTCTAAGATAATGATATCTTAGGTATATGCGGAATTAGACGACTAGAGAAAAGTCAACTTAGAGCCATTCTCAAATGACATTATAAACAATTGGCCATGATATATATTTTTGTTTTGAAGAATTTTTAATATTATTATTTTTTATGAACTATGTGCATAGTGGTGTATTAACCAAATCTCTTTTACCAAATATTGCCCTGCTGCCAGTAGGCTTGTTCAGTACCCCAGCAGGTTTATCTTGGTACCATTCAAGCATAGCCCCGCTGCCAGCGAGCCTATTCAGTACCCCGATGGGTTTACTTGCATTTATCGAGCTTCCTGTTGTAAGGTTTTTACTCATCATTGACCCACTTCCAACAGGCATGTTCAGTACCCCAGCAGGTTTGCCTTGTATAATGATATTAAATATATGGAATCCAAATGATACTAGACCGTGTTAAATCCTGTTAAACACATAATTCTATTTTTTTAGAATAAAATTATAAGTAATTTCATACTGGCCAGATTCATAAAACATGTCAAAAGAGAATAACTGAAAGTTGTTCTTTAACCTAATAGTCCTTCTTCTCTATAAAAGAAAAGTAATGTTCCCCACAGACAAAAATTCCACTTACTGTCGAGTTATCACCAAAATACTCGAGACAAGTTTTGATAACAGGTATAGGATGAACTAGTAATCCATAGGTAAAAAATAAGGCTCGAAAAGATATGATAAGGACTATCAAGCAACTTGTTGAAAAGGATAAATCATAAATATACATGTCTGAATCAAAATACCAAAAACTATATGAATCATAGAAAAACTGGTGAAGTATGATATACAAGGGATTTATAAAAAAAATTATTAGTATAAGCTGCAAATTCCAAAAGTACCCCAAGAAAGGTTAAAATACCTAATGAGTATTTTAGCATACTTTCCTTGTCTAATTAATATTTCATTAGCTGCTCATAGAGATAATATACTTGTAATCAAACTACAAAAACACTTGTTAGATGATTCATTTTATTCATAAAGACATAAAAGCAAAAGTGTCTTGTGTAAACAACCTATTAGAAGTGACTCTTATTTATTCAAAGCAACAAGCACATATTTACATATATACAAGTGATAATAACCCAAAATATTTTTCAAGGATCGGGAGGAGGAGGAATAGCTTGCCCTTCAACTAATTCCATTTCATTTTGCTGCAAAACATTATTTATAAAATCTTGTTTAGATGTCGGTTGGTGATAGAGCCTAAGTCTATGTCCATTTACTACAAAGGAAATTTCTGAGCCATCAATTGTTTTAATTTTTACTGATCCNGATAGTTAATTTCCATTTAAAAATTTTAAACCTTGAATCAAATAGTAGTGCTCAATCTCCAGTATTAAACTGCTTTTTCTTAATAAATTTATCATGCCATGTTTTTCGTTGATTATGTATTAAAATCGATCTTTGAAGTGCATCTTATCTAATTTCGTCTAACTCATTAATCTGTAATATTCGTTGTTTATGTGCTTCATCCAAATTCATGCCTAATTGTGCTGCCATACGAAAGGTTATAACTTGAAATTCAATAGGTAAAAGGACTTGTTTTTCATACACTAACTCATAGGGGGTATGTCCGATAGTGTTTCTCCATGTTATCCTATAGGCCCATAAAGCCTCAATGAGTCTATCTGCCCAATCCTTATGATGTAAGTGAATGGTCTTTGTTAAAATGGCTTCTAATACTTTATTAGTTGATTCTACCTGGCCATTAGCCTGAGGGTGATAACGTGAATATTTTCAATGTCGGATGCCATATTTCATAGTAAGTTCTTTCATTAGTTTAGAAGTAAACTGATTATCTTGATCTGTGACAATTTCTCTAGGTACGCCAAACCAGGTGAATATTTTTCATATATGAATTCTACCACTGATTTCTCTATGGCCCTAAATAAATCTTTAGCTTCTACCCACTTGGTGACATAGTCCGTGCAAACTAAGATATATTTATTTTTACAAGACATGGGAGAAATTGGTCCTACAAAATTAAGAGCCCATTTCTCAAAAGGTTCAATCATAACTTGGGGTTGTAAAGGAATTTGATCAGATGACATGGGTCTACCAATTCTTTCACAACTATCACATCCTTTATCATATTTGGCAGCATCCTTAAAAATTCTTGGCCAATAATAACCAGAATGTAATATTTTATATGCCATCCTCTTATCAGAAAAATGTCCTCCACATGGTCCATCATGGCATGCATGGAGGATGTCTGTCATTTCATCCTCTCGCACAAATCATCGAGTAATAAGATCTGGACCAGTGTAGAAGAGATCGTTATCAACCCAAGAATAATTGGAACTCTGAACTATGATAAAACACTTCTCATGTGGAGACAAATGGTTTGGTATTTTGCCAGTTGCTAAATAATTGGCAATATCCACAAACCAAGGGGTTTGAACAGATACAAAAAATAGATGTTCATTAGGAAAAATGTCGTCAACTGGTTTAGTACCGTCTTCGTGTTGAATATGGGAAAGGAAATCTGCTACGAGATTTTCTTTACTAGGTCGGTCAATGACGGTAATGTTAAATTCTTGCAATAAAAGAAGCCACTGGGTCACTCTACCATTGGTAATTGGTTTATTCATTATAAATCTAATCACAAAGTGATTGGTATGCACAAAAACTTCATAACATGTGATATAATGATGAAATTTATTGATAGAATAAACTACTTCCAAAAATTCTTTTTTAGTAATAGTGTAATTTAATTCGGCAGGGGTCAAATTTTTGCTAATAAAATAGATGACATAAGGTGCTTATCCTTGTTTTTGGCCGAGGACTCCTCCTATGGCCATATCAAAGGCATCGGTATATGTGTGAAAAGGGAGGGACCAATTGGGACCCCTAAGTATTGGTGCCACCGATATTTTAACTTTTAAGATTTCAAAAGCATTTTCACAAGATTCTGTCGACTTGAATTTTGAGTCCTTTGTAAGTAACTTAAACATTGGTGCAGCTATTTTAGTGAAATTTTCAATAAAGCGAAAATAATAGCCTACATGACCAAGAAATATTCTTACATCTTTCTGATTTTTGGGAGGGGGGAGGCCAACAATTACTTCGTTCTTCACAGGGTCTACCTTAATTCCTTGGGAAGAAACATGGTGTCCCAAAACTATACCTTCTGTCAGTAATATTCTACATTTCTCATGATTGAGGGATAGATTAATTTCTTGACATCGTATCAATTCCTCCTCGAGGTTGTCAAGGGCTTCTTGAAAAGTATTCCCATAGGTTGTAAAGTCATCCATGTATACCTCAACATAGTCATGTATAAGATTGGAAAAGATTCCTAAGACTGCTCGCTGGAAAGTGGCAGGTGCATTATATAAGCCAAATGGAAAAACTCAATAAGCGTATGTTCCCCAAGGGCATGTAAAATTGGTTTTGTCTTGATCCTCCGGTGCTATTAAAATCTGATTGTAACCACTATACCCATCAAGAAAGGAAAAATATTGTTTACCTGACAGAGTATATAATACTTGATCAATAAAGGGTAAAGGAAAGTAGTCTTTAATTGTATCTTTGTTTAATTCTCTAAAATAAACACAAATATACCATTTCCCTATGACTTTCTTTGGTACTACTACTAAAGGAGATACCCATTTACTGTCAGAAATAAGATAGATAAAACCAACAGTAAGGATTTTTTGTAATTCTTCTTTCACTATATCCTTTAGAGCATGACTCATCCTCCTCTGTGGCTTCCTTACATGTGACATGCTTGTATCCATATAAATATGGTGAGTACAGGTATCGAGGTGTATACCCTTCATATTGGTGTATTCCCATGCAAATTCTCCAGCTTGTTTCTTAAGAACTTTAAGCAGTTGTGCTTGTTGGTTTTCACTTAATCCTGCATTTATATGTAAAAACATTTCAGGGCCAGCCTCACAAGGTATGGTATATGGTCCTATATGCTCTTCAATTTTGAAGACACAAGGTGTTTCTATAAACATTGAGAGAGCCATATTCTCCTAAAACTCATCTCCAAAAATCTGATCGAGTTGAGCAAAGTACTGAGAGAAATATGTACAGGTTGTCGAAGAAACAAACTGATTTAATACATTCTCAGTGGTCTGCTCCTGAAGTGCCAAGGAAAAATCACTAGGAAGGGAGAGATCATCAAAGTCTTCATCCCCAAAAGAACAATTTAACCACCATGAATTTTCAGTTATTGGTTGTGTTGGGGGGTATAAAATAAGTCTTTGTGTGGACAACCCATTGGAAATAGTCATCTCTCGATCCCTACATCCTATAAAATCATTTGTGGTAGCTAACCATAGTCTTCCCAAGATAATGGGATTTCCTTTAGAAGGATCCTTTGATTCTACGACCATAAAGTTGACAGGGTATTCCCATGAATCTACTGATACAACAATGTCATCCAGCACTCCAACGGGTTTTACCGTAGTGCGATCTTCTAGTTCTAGGATGGAAGGAGTAGATCGGAGGAATTGTCCTAACTATAAAACTTCTAAAACTACGATGGTCATCATGTTAATAGAGGATCCTAAATCAATTAATGTATTCTCTATGGTGGTTTTGTTTATAATTACAGTCACTACTGGGGCTCCTGGATTTGTATATTTTGCAATCCGGGACTGACCTGTCATATATTCAGACATTTCTCCTATAACATGAATTGTAAGATGGTCCTTTTGCTTCTTTCTTGGGTGTTTAATACATAGCTACTTTATTACCTAACTATAGATTGCTATATCTTTGATAGCTTGTAATAGAGGGATTTTAATACAGATATTCTTTAATTCATTCAAAATGTTATACTTCGTATGAACTACAAGTTTTTCTATTACTACTCTCTCTGGAAATGGAGGAATTATTTGCTCCTGAATAGTTCCTTGCTGAGGATGGGTGTGTACTGGAACCTTTGGAATTTTCACATCCTCCAAAATAGCATCATTCATGTGTTCACTTAAATTTTCTTCTTTTTCATTTGGTTCCTGAATGATGACTGATGACTTGGGTTTTTTATTCACAACTCTTCCCGATCGTAATTGAATTTCATGTAGAGGTACAGTAAAACTAAGGTATGATGGAAGAGTTTGCAACTCAATGTTGTTAAGAGCTTGAGTTGATTTATTATTAGGGTTAGGTATTGGTTTTGTAGGTAATAATGTCGGTCGAGGAGTATTCGCATTCTGAAAGTGATGACGTTGCTGTGTGATAAAGGAACTAGAGGTACGAATCTAGGAAGCATTTGCTGGAAATTTGTTTGATTCTGAGGATAAGGATGATTAGGTGTAGGGATAGGTTGTGGATGAGGATATGGTTGTCCTCTCCATCCTTGTGACCAATATTTTTGTTCTGGAAATTGAGGAGGAGGATATTGAGGTGATCAATTCTGCTAGCTTGAATTGTTCCATTGTTGAGGTGGTTGATACAAAGGATAATAAAGTGGAGTTTGTGGTGGAAAGTTTGGATATGCTGGTTGGTCTCTAGGTTGCCAAGGAGGCCTCCTAGATGTTTCAGCTACATACCCACTCTTATAGATGACTTGCAATCCAAGAAAGGATGGCAAATTATCTGTTAGATGCTCTTCTATACAGGCGTGACATACAGAGATGTTGTTTAGTGGACATTCCCTTTGTGGATGTTTAGTTCTACATCTTGGACAAAAGATACTCATTGCTTCTCATTCTTCATCCTACCTCTTCTTGGCTTGTAAAGAATCTAGTTGAGAACCCATTGCTCCTAAGATATCAGTTTTAAAATTCTCCAATAGGTTTCCTAACTCTACTCTTATAACTCCACCTAAACTAGGAACATTTCCTCTTACATTTCTACTAAAAGGTTCTCGAAAATTTTTCGCAACTTTCCCCCTACTCCTAGAATAATTTTTACACATCTCATTGATATTACAAAATTTTTATGAGAAATATCGCTAGCTTCCATGAGATTAAGACTTTCTAACAATTCCTCGGAGATCCCCTTAAGGAAAAGTGTACACACTGCATCTTCTCGGAGGTCATTATATTTAGATTTATGTAATGTATAAATGAACCTCTCGAGATAATCCTCCAGGATCTTGTCTTCAAGTTGTTGTATCTTGAATATATCATGTCGGGAGTCCTTGGGTTTGCAATACTCTTGATATTTTTGCAAGAATGAAATTTTCATATCATCCGAAGTCCTGATAGTGGATTCTCCTAGTCCCATGAACCATCTTAAGGTGGAATCCTTTAGTGTAGCGGGAAAGAGTTTTAGTTTATGAGCATCTCGTAGATAATTATAACTCCTACAAAGGATATCGAACTCGAACAAAAATGTGTCTAGGTCATTACTTTTTCCATAGAAAGTAGGTAAGGAGGAAGGAGGGATTTTTTTATCCTGCATTGTATCTACGATAGGGAACCCAAAGGTAGCCTCAGTTTGAGTTTCCCTTCTCCTTCTCCATTTCTAACTTCATCATGATCTTCATTTTCTCCCCGTATTTCCATATAAGCTGGATTCTTAACGTAAATATACTTAGGAGGCTCCTTTCGAGGTGATAATGGAGTGTCCCAACGTTCTTTTTCAGGAGAGATCTTCCTCTGAATCAATCGTGTTTCTATTGAATCCTAGAGGGATAGTAGGTTCTAATGTAGAAGTTTCAATTTTTGAAATAACTGGATCTATTGAGGTTCCAAAGAGAGCTTTTACTTGAGCAGGATCAACAAAATCAACGAAATTTGGATAGCGTCCCAATGTTCTTTTTCGGGAGAGATATTCCTCTGAATCAACCGTGTTTCTATTGAACCCTACAGGGATAGTAGGTTCTATAGTAGAAGTTTCAATTTGTGAAATAACTGGATCTATTGAGGTTCCAAAGATAGCTTTTACTTGAGAAGGATCAACAAAGTCAATGAAATTCGGATCTCCTACTAGTGAAAAAGTTGTGTTAATTGGATTCGAAACTAGTGGAGGGCTAGAGGTTTCTAATGGCTGATCCACTTGAACTTCCTCAGGAATGAGGTCCTTAGGACCTTCTTGCAAGGTTCCTTCTCCTTCTATGGCTTCTCTAGTGATATCTTCTAAGAGATACTCCTTAGGTTTCATGGTAGAACTACTTCCTATAGGTGTCTTTCGATACCTTTCTGGTGAGTTAGTAGTTGGGGAATTACACCCCCTATTGTAGTTAGTAGGGACTTCAATAACTTTTCTGGTCTTAACAAATATACCCTGAGGGTCTCTAATTCTACTCGTGAAAAAAAAGTTTTAAACTTAAAGAAAACCTATGCTACTATTATTTTTGGATTTGAGGGCGCCTATTATAATAGATGTACAGGTTCTTACCTCTCATCTTACCGCTCCCCCGCTACCAACCTATTACTAAACTTCATAAAGAATTCTACTCTACCTTAATGAATAACTCCCTCGCAATGGCGTTGAAAGTGTTGGGTGTTATAATGTCTAAATTAATCCACCTATTCTTTAATTATCAACCAGGGTTGGTAAGCTTAGAGTTGACACAAAATATATGCGAAGGTAGAGGGTGTCGTGTAAATATTTTAACAAACAAAATATCGAAAGACTTAAAGGAATAAATCTACTTATTAAGCAAATTTGAAAATGAAATAGACTTAAAGGAAATATATAAATCACTTAATACATCAAATGCACTTTAATAATGCCATTTTTAATTAATAAAACCATAAAAAATGATAAATAAAAAGATTTCATATAAACCTTAAATACACTCATATCTTAGGCTGAATAATGATCTGTGTAACATAAAATATACAAAAGATAATAAAATATGTGTTTAAATGAGTAATTTAACTGCCAAAAATGATAACAAATCTAGGATCAACAGTTAACATGTTGCATCAATGGTGTAATTGAAATTGTGACATTCTAGTTTTCAATTAAAATATGTGTTGTTATTAAGGACATTAAATTTTGATTAAAATAAAACAATAGACTCATTTACTCATGTTTTCCGTTGATTATGCACTCTGAAAATCAAGGGTGGAACAAAAAAAACTACTAATAGTGGCACACACAACTCAATAGTAAACGTGTTGACATTATGCATTTGGCGTACATTAAGTGATAAGATTAGGAAACAAACAAAAGGTGGAACATAGAATCATTTCCATAGGTTAGTGCTAGGCCACATGTAATGCAACATACAAAACTTTTCAAGGTTAACATGCTACATAATTGGTGTAATTGAAATTGTGACATTTTGTTCCAAAGGACTTGAGTTAAAAGTCTAGATAAATATAATATGCCATTTGTACAAGTGTTTGATTTAAAAACACATTGCCATCAGCATTGTACTATGATGTTCTCTCCTTCCTTTGTCAAAAAAAGAATAATAAGGTCGGTTTTCAAAGGTATGGATTTTTTTGGATTCCTCAACTATTATTGTACCTAAACTTGCACATACCAAGCTACAATGAATCCTTCACGAAAGTGGAGTTTTCTATGTATTATCCATGATGCACTTTGAAGAGAATTTGATAAAATAATTTTCTTTTTTTTACTTCATTTATAAATAAATGAACTTAGTATATTAATATAGGTAATTCATTTTATTTTAAGTTCATAAAAATAGAACAATGTAAACATTTGAATATATAAAATTCTTCTAGTAACACTATTTTTTGGACACAAGTTCTCTTAATATAGGGACAACAAAGTGATACATTTTTCAATTCTCCACCAATTCTTGGTTCTTGCTTTCATTTGGCCATTGAATTTCCCTTGGCTATCAATGGATAATAATTCAAGCTTGTTTAGAAGTTTTTTTCCCATGAGTAATATCAAAAAAATATTTTTTAAATAAATGTGAATAGATACTTGAAAATATTTTAGGAACAACACCTATAAATTGTAACTTGGAAGTATTGGAAGTGTACAAACTGGGATTGGGCATTAGAATTTGAATGCCATTTAGATCTTCAAGCAAATAGTTCTAATTATGTTTGCATCAAAATAATGGAGAATCAAGATACAAACTGAACAAAACAAACCACACAGGAAAAACGAAAGTATTGCTCAGGAATTTACAGTATCATTCACAATAATAATATGCGGTGTTACAATAGTTTACATAGGAAAGAATTCGAATGCATGGGGTATGAATTCAAATATCCCAAGTGGATATGACTGTATCAACCTGAATCTCTAACTCATGGTCTCTCAATCAATATCGGAGTCCAACATATCAACTCCTAGATATCCAACAACTCAAACAATCAGTGAGAGCTAGTTAACTCAGTGCAACTGAGTGTGGTAGGTGGGAAAAAGCACCTACTTCACATGCATCCATGCATTATAGATGCAAGGAATTCGCTATCTAATTTTTTTTTAACTAACTGAAAGTAACTAGGGGCTAACTAAGACTAACTAGTACTAACTCCAACTAACTAAAGTAGGTTGGTGTCTGGGCTCCCAGTGGCTCATAAAATGAAGGGATTGGTCTAGGAGGTGCCCAAACTGATGCATGCACATGCAGTAAGTGGAAGTTAACCTATAGTAGTGTTCCCCCCAATCTAGTGACTGGTACATGTGGCCCCATTAGGCCAAGTTGACCCAATTGTACTAGTGGACCCAATTAATTAATTAAGGTTCCTAAGTCAGGAAAAATTAATCTAATAAACAATATGATCAAGGGAGGTGTTACCACCTAAGTTGTACTTAGTGGGTTTTTATCAAGTGGTCCTGGTGAACCGGACAAGGATAACTTATTCGGACTTCAGAAGACCTTCAGTGTTGCTTATGGGAAGCTTTGTTGTACTATATCACATGTTCATACCCCATGGGGGAATTGTAGTAAATGTTCTAGCATGATAGTGTCTATAAGAGACTCGGTCTCTTAGACTTTATTTGTTAATCTGATCAGCCTAGGGTGTTTTTTTCCTTGGTTATTATTGGTTGTTGAATAAACGACTGATAATTTTTGAGTTTTTCACTCCATACCTCCAAAGTTGGGGTGGTCGTCTTGGCATTTAGGTATACTGAGGTTATTAGAGTCTATGTGTCAATGTATAAACATGCTAGGCATCATGGTCGAGTCATATGAACATGTCTAAATCCCCCTAGGTTTTTTCAACTTCTTAAATTTTTAAATTTTTTCTGTGTTTCTTACTAAAATTTAATTTTTCTGAAACTTAGGCTATTTTTTAATAGTTTAATTAGAAAATTTGGTTTTGTAATAAAAGTGGGCTCGAAAGTCAGATTCAGTCATGTGGGTGCTCATTTTCAAGCTAAGAGCACCCAGTAAAACTATAGACCCACTATTTCCTAGTTTTGAGTGATTTTCCATCACTCAGGTCAGAAAGCCCCAAAAAATTGATTATTGATTATTTTAATTAATAAATTGATGAATAATGGAACAAATCCAAAATCCTAGATCAATGGATTCTCAGCTGATTTCATTGAAATCAGTTAGATCTGGACCAGAATGACTAGATATGACAAATCCTTGACTGAAGGAGGTGATCGGGACAGATCCAGAGTTGATATTCAGCATCCTTTATGGGGAATTGTGCCCTCTCTCTCTCCTCCACATGTGTGGGCTCTCCTCGAAGCTCTGTGGATTGATGTGTCAGTTTGTGGGTTGATGTTTCAGCTCAATCATCCCCTCAATTGATAAGTAGCCTCAGTTCGGCTTCAGATCAGCATTGATGGACTCTCCCTCAGCTACAGTGGTCTGTCTCCTTGGAATTTAAACCCCCCTGTGCTGGATCTCCTGTTTTGTGTATAAATAAAGCTCAGGCTTCCTCTTCCAAGCTAGTTAGAATTGGGATTGAGGTGTTGCTGCTATTTTACTGTTGTTATTTTTCATTTAAAATAAAGAGAAGCTTTAGAGGCAAGACGGTGTCATGTCATTGTATGTGTGGATGATCATTGCCATGTTTTACTGAGGTAACCTGTATCTATGTTCATAATTTGTTGATTGTTTGTGGATTCATTGCTAAGATTGATAATAAGCTTATTATAATCTTGATAGGAACAGAGCTTTTCACTAAGTTTATTGGCCATCTCTTTCCTTTTATGCATGTTTAGAGATCTAGATTCAGCATGTTTTATAAGTTTATATGCATGTTATTCTGAATCTATGTGTATGTATTAACTGGATCTCACAAGTATTTCAGCAACTCTTTGATTTCAGTTGTAGGTTCCTAGCTTGGAGAGGATGTTGATCTATTTTGCTTCTTCACTCTCTCCAAAACCATCCAAAGGCATAGTCTCTCGACATTCCACCTGAAAGCTCCACGATGGATCTTCAAGGCTACCAACACTCTTCCTCTCTCTTCCTCCTTATAAAATTCAGTTTTCTCACCTGGTTACTGTGTTCGAAAGCTTTATTATAATTTGGATCTGTTATATTAAAGTAAAATTTGTACATAGATCTAATATTTCAAAGCTCATAGTCTAGATCTCATTTCTGAAAAGTATCATTAAGCATTCTAAATCTAGCATAAAGAAAACGTTTGTTTTGCATGGCAAGTTAAAGAAAATCAGTGGGTTGCATGCTCTAAATTTCCTTTTCTGTTTAAAAAAATATTAAATCCAGCAATCAGTGCATATTTCATTGGCTTCACAAACAGTAATCCAAGATCCCAAGGAAATCTTGCTTTCCTTGGTTCCTTTTTCACTTGTTTAGCTAGTTTAGCTTAATCTTTTTTGAGTTAAGGTAGGCTGATCCAAAGGTAATCTTAAAGTGCTTTTGGGCATATGTTATTCTAACATGCTTGCTAGTTTTTATCAGGTATAACATAAAAGAAAAGAATATGTTGTTCGAAAGTGGCCTCCGAAGCGTTCAAATCCCCCCAGGGGTCTCCCCTTTCACTAAAATTTAAAAATTTTGCAGAGTTGTAAGATCTTGGTTTCATCCCGTATAGGGACCAAGAGGTTTCTAATATTTCAGCTTGCTGATATTGTAACCAATAATAATAAAATAATTTTTTTTTGAGTAGTCTTTTTCGATCCCACTCCCCATCCCCAGGGGGGGATCTGCGTCCATTTCCCTTTTTTTCTTTTTCCCTTTTTTCTACTCTAGTTTAGTACTGACGTGCAGGATTGTATACTTTGATATAATTTTGCACTATTCCATACTTTAGTTTCAAAAGTAATCATACTACTTACCCCAGGACTTCCCGATTTACTCGCAAGGGGAAAGAGATGCATGGTAGGACTAATTTGAAAACCGACATTGTGTATCTTTGATTCCTTTTCCATCAATTGTTTCATTAGCCACAATAAAATTAACCCCTCCTTGATTCCTCAATTGAGATCCACTTGGATCGAAAGAGGTTCCTGGAGGGTTTTCTTTTTAACAAGAACACCTATCTTAAAATCTACTAAAAATAACGAAGACTCTAGTGTGTATGCTCTGTACTTGGCTGCGGTTCGTTCGATCATTCAAGCTTCATCAAAAGCACTTGAGTGACTAGATTAATTAGTCTTCATCTCCCAAATTGACAAACTAGTAGGCGAAAATCCAACGCCTCGAACAAACTATAAGCGGTAGCAAAATACCGAAAGGAGTGGGAACAACTGGAAAGTGACCTCGAGGTGTCGATCTCTGTCACACCCTAATGGGTGCATTATGAACAATAGTCTCCGAGACTTTGTTACAGCCCACAAACACCTTGCGGGTAGCCATGAAAGTTCACTTTTGGACATACTCCACGTACCCCTCGGGTATATCTGGAGTCCCCTTTACGCCTAATTTAATTCATTCACATTCCACATTAATTTAAAATCTACCAAGAGACATTTGCAAAACATTATTTCAAGCGCATGCAAGCACATTATTTTCTCTGTTGACTCCATTTAAGGCACTAGTGATTTATTTGATCATTTCTTTCAATTATATATATATATTGATTGTCATTACTATGCTTATATGCTTTAAATCTTGCATCTTGTTATCTTTTTCTTTCATTGGTTAACTTCAAAACTCCTAAACAACTTAATCATTATAACACCATCACACTAAGTAATTAGCCTTAGTAACTTAATAGGGTTTACCCCCCTTGGATTCTTTAGGAGTTGAGCCTAAACGGAGGAGTCAAGAACAAGGTGACAGCCTTGACTTGAGACTTTCCCCCAGGGACACACCGAGTGGCTTGAAGATTTCTGCCACGTAACCCAGGTGTGTGAAAGGAAGCAACACTTTTTGGCACCGTTGCCGGGGATAAATCTTTTTATTCCTGAGTACGAATTTTGTTTTCTTCCTTTTTGTGTTTTCTTTGCTTGATGAATGCTTATAGTAGATCTTTAATTTTCATCTGGCGAATCCACTGACCTTTTGTTTAGTTTTTATTTTTTGAAAGAAGAGCAAAAAATATTTTTTGTGAAATGATTTATAAATGCTTATTTTTCTTTTTCACATGGTGACTCCATTGAAGGGATAAAACCCTGCTTTCTCATAAATTTGTTGAGACTTGTTGTGTGTAGATGAGCTCATACGACATAGTAAAACCTTAAAATGCTCATTATTCGACCGCTCTGCCTCAGTACAAAATACATGGTTCAAATATGCTACTGATAGGCCATTATGGATGATGAAGATTATGGTGCTCTAATTTATAATGCATAACCTTCCATCGATTTCTCAGGCATCCCAGGTTTTCCTAAATATGAACCATATCTCTAGGATGAAAGATATTCCCAGGCTTCGACCTTTTATGGAAATGGTGATTCAGTTGTTTGTCACATCATATTTGTTTTTGCATTTGTGAAAAAACTCAACATACTTCATGGGGATAATGTGATGCGAATCTTTGCTCATTATTTGAAAAATAAGGCTTGGACATGGCTTTGTGGTCTTCCTGATAAATGCATTACCTCCCATGGAGATTTGTGTGCTATGTTTTTTTAGAGGTGGCATGATGGTGAGGGAGATATGATGACGGTTGTAGAAAGTGCCCTCACCTACCTAAATGAGATAAAGGAGCCCATGACTTCCATTGTAGATGAGGACACTCAAGATGATCCTATTGAAGAGCTTTAGGAGGAGCCCATGATTGAAAACATTGTTGAAGACTCTCCTCATGTCACCATAGCTGAAAACATTGAAGATTTGAGGTATTCTCAATGTGTTGCAATGCTGATATTTTTCCAGAAATCCCTCTAGAGGAACCCACTGAGCAACACATCGTAAGTGATCCCATTGAGTATGTTCAAAAAGTTTCCTTGATTGAAGATAGTATTGAAGATCCTTTTCATGATATCATAACAGAAGCCTATAAAAAACTTATGATAAGATCAGTATGGTGTGTGATGACACTAGACCTTGTTCTCCATATAATTATGATAGTCTAGAAGGTTTACTGCCTTATGACCTTTTTTCTGAAGAAGATGAGAATGAAAATGAGGACAAGTATAACTTGGAGCATGACACAAGTGACGAAGACTCCCTTATCTCTGACAAAGATATTGATGAGGAGTCCTCGACATTCATGGAAAATCTAGTCTATGACATGAATAAAGAGGAAAATAAGGAACCAAAAACTTTTGATGGTTTTGTTGATTCTCATGTCTATGCATATCTAAAGGAGAGAGCATGGACCTTGTGGCCTTGGGAAACTTTGATATGGAAAAGGAGCATGTAGTTTATCTATATGATCACTCTGACCCATATATCAGCATCAGTAATGAGGACAAAGAGAACTTGATATAGGAACTTAATATCAGCAATGGGGAATCCATCACATATGACATGGATGGGAGTGATCACTATTGGAATTTCATAGATAATCGAACTTGTGAAAATCTTATTAAGAATTCGATCCATGGTATGTCCAGCAAGGGGAGTGTCTATTCAAAAATTTGTGGAATTCCAATCTATGATACATCCATAGAGGGGAGCATGAATCTGGATGCCTGGGAAAACCTTAGTATGGAAGAGGAGCATTCAGAATTTTCACGTGATCATTCAGAGTCATAGCATGCAGATCCACACAAGGGTATTAGTAATGAAGACATTGAGAAACAGTGTTGTGAAAATTTAGATGTGATGCAGTCAGTGGAATATCAGTCTCAACCATCTTTTTCACATATAGAGGTTCCTTATGATTTTGAGTTACTTGGGGCTTGTGCAATGAGTTATCATTTGATAAGCCTTGGTGATGAGTATGATTATGTAGTCAGTCTGCCTCATCATTCTTATTTGTATATCATTCCTATCCAGTCATGGATAGAAGCAACCTGCATGAGCACATACAAGTTGGGGAAGAATTTTTATGATGTTATTCATGCCTATGATCTCCCATCCATCTTGCCCATTCTGAATCATCACGTAGGTTTGCATTCTCTGAATAAGGTATCCTTACTTTGGCTGGTAACCAAAGACAAGGAAAAAAAAATTATGTTAATAAAATGCTTAGGTGGTTACATTGGATTTTTTATTACACCTAACCTGTTTATATCATGCTTTGAGTAGGAAAATAAGCTCCTAAAAGAGAGCATTTACTTTCTGTATTTATGTTTTTTACTTAGCTATAATAAAACCCTTTTTTTCATTAGTTAAATACATTTATTTTGTTTGAATAAATCAGGTTAATGGTTCATTTGGTTTTTATATAAAGCTTGTGCTACTGAGGTTTTCTTGTCAAGTTGAGATGTTTTACAAGGTATATAAACCAGAGATTTTGGTGTTCTCGTATCCTCTCCTTTCCTTAAAGACCAGATCAAGTACACGTCCCATAGTTGGATCCAGAATGTTACCACCTAAGTTATACTTAGTGGTTTTTTATCAAGTGAACCTGGTGAACCGGACAAGGATAACTTGTTCGGACTTCAGAAGACAATCAGTCTTGCTTCTAGGAAGCTTTGTTGTACTATATCACATGTTCATACCCCATGGGGGAATTGTAATAAATGTTCTAGCATGATAGTGTCTATAAAAGACTCGGTCTCTTAGACTTTATTTGTCAATCCGATCAGCCCAAGGTGTTTTTTCCCTTGGTTATTATTGGTTGTTGAATAAACGACTAATAATTTTTGAGTTTTTCACTCCATACCTCCAAAGTTGGGGTGGTTGTCTTGGAATTTAGGCATATTGACGTTATTAGAGTCTATGTGTCAATGTATAAACATGCTAGGCATCATGGTCGAGTCATATGAACATGTCTAAGTCCCCCTAGGTTTTTTCAACTTTTTTTATTTTTAATTTTTTTCAGTGTTTTTTACTAAAATTTAATTTTTCCAAAACTTAGGCTATTTTTTAATAGTTTAATTGGAAAAATTGGTTTTGTAATAAAAAGTGGGCTTGAAAGTCAGATTAAATCATGTAGGTGCTCATTTTAAAGCTAAGAGCAACCAGTAAACCTATAGACCCACTATTTCCTAGTTTTGAGTGATTTTCCATCACTCGGGTCAGAAATCCCCAAAAAATCAATTACTGATTATTTTAATTAATAAATTGATGAATAATGGAGCAAATCCAAAATACTAGATTAGTGGATTCTCAACCGATTTGATTGAAATCAGCTAGATCTGACAAATCCTTGACTGAAGGAGGTGATCTGGCTAGATCCAAAGTTGATCTTTAGCATCCTTTATGGGGAGTTTCACCCTCTCTCTCTCCTCCACACGTGTGGGCTCTCCTTGAAGCTCTGTGGATTGATGTGTCAGTCTATGGGTTGATGTGTCAGCTCAATCAACCCCTCGATTGACAAGAAGGCTCAGTTCGGCTTCAAATCAGCACTGGTGGACTCTCCCTAAGCTGTAGTGGTCTATCTCCTTGGGATTTGCACCCCCCCTGGGCTGGATCTCCTGTTTTGTGTATAAATAAAGCTCAAGATGCCTCTTCCAAGCTAGTTAGAACTGGAATCGAGGTGCTGCTGCTATTGTACTGTTGTTATTGTTCATTTGAAATAAAGAGAATCTTTGGAGGCAAGATGGTGTGATGTCATTGTATGTGTGGATGAGCATTGCCATGTTTTACTGAGGTAACCTGTATCTATGTTCATAATTTGCTGATTGTTTGTTGATTCATTGCTAAGATTGATAATAAGCTTATTATAATCTTGATAGGAAAGGATCTTTTCAAAATTTTATTGGACATCTCTTTCCTTTGATGCATGTTTAGAGATCTAGATTCAACATGTTTTATAAGTTTATATGCATGTTATTCTGAATCTCTGTGCATGTATTAACCGGATCTCATAAGTATTTTGGCAAGTATTTGATTTCAGTTACAGGTTCCTAGCTTGGAGAGGATGCTGATCTATTTTGCTTCTTCACTCTCTCCAAAACCATCCAAAGGCATAGTCCCTCGACATTCCACCTGAAAGCTCCACGGTGGATCTTCAAGGCTACCAACACTCTTCCTCTCTCTTCCACCTTATAAAATTCAATTTTCTCACCTGGTTACTGTGTTTGAAATATTTTTTATAATTTGGATATGTTATATTAAAGTAAAATTTACATAGATCTACTATTTCAAATCTCATAGTCTAGATCTCATTTCTGAAAAGTATCATTAAGCATTCTAGATCTAGCATAAGGAAATTGTCCATTTTGCATGGCAAGTTAAAGAAAATCAGTAGGTTGCATGCTCTAAATTTATTTTTCTATTTTAAAAAATATTAAATCCAGCAATCCAAGATCCCAAGGAAAGCTTTCTTTCCTTGGTTCCTTTTTCACCTGTTTAGCTAGTTTTAACTTAATCTTTTTTGAGTTGAGGTAGGCTGATCCAAAGGTACTCTTAAAGTGCTTTTGGGCATATGTTATTCTAACATGCTTGCTGGTTTTTATCAGGTATAACAGAAAATAAAATAATCTGCTGTTCAAAATTTGCCTCGGGAGCGTTCAAGTCCCCCCCAGGGGTCTCCCCTTTCACTAGAATTTAAAAATTTTGCAGAGTTGTAAGATCTTGGTTTCAACCTGTATACGGACCAAGATGTTTCTGATATTTCATCTTGATGATATTGTAACCAATAATAATATAATAAAATATTTTTTGAGTAGGCTCTTTCGAGCCCGCTCCCCATCCCCTAGGGGGGATCTGCGTCTGTTTCACTTTTTTTCTTTTTTCCCTTTTTTCTGCTCTCGTTTAGTACTGACATTTAGGATTTTATACTTTGATATAATTTTTCACTATTACATACTTTAATTTAATTTCAAAATTAATCATACTACTTACCCCACAACTTCCCGATTGACTCGCAAGGGGAAAGAGATGCATGGTAGGACTAATTAGAAAACTGACATTGTGTATCTTTGATTCCTTTTTCATCAATTGTTTTGTTAGCCATAATAAAATTAACCCCTCCTTGATCCCCCAATTGAGATCCACTTGGATCGAAAGAGGTTCCTGGATGGTTTTCTTTTTAACAAGAACACCTATCTTAAAATATACTAAAAATAATGAAGACTCCAGTGTGTATGCTCTGTACTTGGCTGTGGTTCATCCAATTAGTCAAGCTTCATCAAAAGCACTTTAGTGACTAGATTAATTAGTATTCATCTTCCAAATTGAAAAACCATCAGGAGAAAATCCAACGCCTTGAACAAACTGTAAGCGGTGGCAAAATACCCAAAGGAGTGGGAACAACTGGAAAGTGACCTCGAGGTGCTGATCTCTTTCACACCCTGATGGGTGCGTTATGAACAATAGTCTCTGAGACTTCGTTCCAACCCAAAGAAACCTTGCGGGTAGCTGTGAAATTTCACTTTTGGACATACTCCAAGTACTCCTCGGGTATTTCTGGAGTCCCCTTTTCGCCTAATTTAATTCATTCACATTCCACATTAATTTAAAATATACCAAGGGACATTTGCAAAACATTATTTCAAGCGCATGCAAGCACATTATTTTCTTTGTTGACTCCATTTAAGGCACTAGTGATTTATTTCTTTTGATTATATATATATTGAGTGTCATTACTGTGCTTATATGCTTTAAATCTTGCATCTTGTTATCTTTTGTTTCCACTGGTTAATTTCAAAGCTCCTAAACAACTTAATCAATATAAAACCATCACACTAAGTAATTAGCCTTAGTAACTTAATAGGGTCTACCCCCCTTGGCTTCATTAAGAGTTGAGCCTAAACAGAGGATTCAAGAACAAGGTGACAGCCTTGACTCGAGACTTTCCCCCAGGGACACACCGAGTGGCTTGAATATTTATTCCACGTAACCCAGGTGTGTGAAAGGCGGCAACAGGAAGATTAATGTGGGATTAATAATCCTAAACGCCCCCTGAATCCTAACTTGGACAACTGTGGGCCTTGGTAACAATACCATAGGTCACCCAAATACATCTAAAAGAAATAATGTTGATTAATACAACCAAGGAAATATGGGAAAACCTCTTTC
>LPNX010885815.1:262846-299147 GCA_001517045.1 Pseudotsuga menziesii
CATGAATCCAAAAAAATTGCTTATGTCTGGAGGAATCTTCCTCCTTGGAAAAAGAACAATGCACTCAACTGACTCAGAAATATAAACGGTTGCACGGTAAAAACTGGACCCATGTAGAGCAACTGAAATCATCTGAAGAGAAAGCAAAGGTTCTTGGGAATTTGAACCATGTGAGGAACACCCAAGAAACCAATATATGTTGGCCTTAAAATAAAAACTATGAGTGGTAAAATAATCCCCAAGTGTTAGGAGCAAGTGTCCAGGCGGATGCAGAATGTCTTCCTCTTTACTAGTTCTGTGAGGAGATGAGCATGTGACCAAAGGTAGAGAAGCCTTGGGACTGTGGAGAGCGAATGCTTGAGCTCCATAATATGATATAGCTTCATAAATATACAATAATTCACAAAATATCATATCAACAAACTCATAAGAGAGAACTAACATCGAATCCTCAACAACAAAATTGAAGGAGACTTGCGGTACTTGTTTCTTCACACCAAAATCGATGAGAACAACTACAAGCAGTACTGAAGGCTCATAAATATGAAATATTGAACCAAGTAATATCATATCATATCCAAATAAGATCATATCAGATACAATAAATTTCATATCATATCCAAGAGTTTTCTCCACCGAGATGGTAGATGCACAATTTTATCCCTCTTCAAAACTCTGAATATCAGTGCATGCAATCATGTAGAAATTTGATGGAAGCTCAAGATCAATAAGATTTAATGGATCACTCATAAAACCTGAAATTATTTCCAAAATATCCAAATATTTACAAAATATAATATCAGCAAACTCATGAGAGAAAACTGACATCAAATCATCCACAATAACTTTTGAAAGAGATTTTTGGTACTTGTTTCTTCACACCAAAATTGATGAGAACAGCTACAAATGGTACTGAAATATATTGAACCCTAGAACCAAGTAATATAAGATCATATCCAAATAATAGAATATCAGATCCAATAAATTCCATATCATATCCAAGAGTGTGCTCCACCGAGTTGGTAGATGCACAGTTTTCTCCTTCTTCAAAACATTTGAAAGATATTTTTGGTACTTGTTTCTTCACACCAAAATTGATGAGAACAACTACAAGCAGTACTAAAATCTCTTGAACCTTAGAACCAAGTAATATCAGATCATATCCAAATAATTTCATATCATATCAAATAAATTTCATATCAGATCCAAGAGTGTGTTCCACTGAGATGGTAGATGCACAGTTTTCCCCTTCTTCAAAACCCTAAGTATCGATGTATGCAATCATGTAGGAATTTGTTGGAAGCTCTAGATCAATGAGAGTGAATGGATCACTCCTAAAATATGATATTATTTCCAAAATATCCAAATAATTATTGATATACACACCATCAACATCATTAGAGATAGAGAAATCAAATTCCTCTACCTTTCCTGGAGAAATCACCAGTAAACTATGCACATAATTTATAATAGAAGAATCACTGGAGAACTTTTGCATAGAATGGAAGAAGAGATTTTCTTCAACAACGGAGATTCGAATGTCTTCTTCTAGACCAGCCATGTGAGGATATGAGATATCAGAGATCTCATAACCTTTCGGAGCAGCAAGAGAAGGAGTCACTCCAAGGAGACTTTTTTCAATTCGAATTGACTATGAGGAATATTCTGCTTCTTCTTCGTCTTGAAAAAATTCATTAGAGAGAGTAGAGCCCAAGTCATTTGAGTAAAGAAATCTTGCTGATGTAAATGTGCTCCCCATATTGCTATAACAATCTTCATTGTGCTTACCAAAGATTCTATCTAGTTCTATCTAGAGATCCTTTGGGTATTCTACAAACTTACATTAGAGGAAATTTCAACTCAAAATGGGCCTCCTAAAAAAATTAATAAAATGATATTTATCAATTTTGGAGGAAGAAAAGAAAAAAACAAATGAGTGTGGTAGGTGGTCAAAGGCACCTACTCCACATGCATCCATGCATTATCCATGCAAGGCATGTGCTAGCTAATTGTTTGTGAACTAACTGAAAGTAACTAGGGGCTAAGTAATACTAACTAGTACTAACTCCAACTAACTGAAGTAGGTTGGTGTCGGGACTCCTAGTGGATCCTAAAATGTAGTGATTGGTATAGGAGGCACCCAAACTGATGCATGCACATGCAGTAGGTGGAATTTAACCTATAGCAGTGTTCCCCACACTCTAGTGACTGGTACATGTGGCCCTATTAGGCCAAGTGGACCCAATTAATTAATTATGGTTCCTAAGTTAAGAAAAATCAATCTAATAGACAATATGATCAAGGAAGGACTAATAATCCTAACATTGGGATCCTCCCATAACAAAACCCTGTTTACATTCCTTTGTCAGTCACGAGTATAAACCTATTCCTTTTCCATTCATAAGTGTTAAAACCTAGCTCAATATCAAAATAACAAAAACAATTTCATGTTTAAGAAAATACATGGGAGGGTTTCATTAAAATCTGTTTTTAGATTATGATCAAATTTATGAAAAATTAAAAATAACACCTTACTAAAATTATTAGCTCCAAGTCTCTGATAGCCAGAGGTGAGAACTTTCAAATTGTAAAGAGAAATGGGTATCTAAATTCAACACATGATTCTAACTTATGAGGATAAAATTCCATAGGTGATGCTTGGTAAATTCAGTAGATGATCAATTGTTGATGGTAGGGAACCATTGAAGATGATCACTGGTCATGAACTAGGTATGTAGGAGGAAAGGATGTTTACCTACTATATGTGGATAGAAGGATCAAGGAAAAACTCAATAGGGTGATCTAGAATTATAGATAGACTTAGGTTGATGTCACATGCCCCAATTTTTCAAAATAATATTATCTTATTTTATTTTATTCCAAGACATTATGTTAAAATATATGCTAAGTTGTAAATGATGACTCGATGGAGTCAAGGATATTGAATGTAATTCTGAACATTTAATTATAAATAAATAAAAAGTGGAGACAACAACTTGGGAGAGCTGTTAAAAAGAGTGTTACTGGTCAAGTTGGTGGAGGAGACTGGGTGGAGAGCAAATAGACAAGTGGCAGCATCCTCAAACACTTCCAATGTTGCAGGTGGAAACCTCCCTACATTTGGGGTCATGATCCTCCAAGAGAGTGGGATCAAAGCAGGTGGCTCAATTAATGACAACTAACCCAAAAAGACCTAGGCAATCTTAATAAAAAATCCCATTGAAGAGAGCTGAGGCTGCTCATTATTCCAAGAAGAGAACCATTCAGGTGAATGTACTTCAGAGGATTTCATTGGGAAGGGAATTTGTGGAATGTGTTTGAGGGGTAAACTGCAGAAAGTGATCTAGTACATCTATTCAGCTGAAGGATCTTGCTACTGAGTGCAGAGTTAGTACTGAGTCATTGGACTAGTATTTTGTTGCTTGCTCCACTAGTTCTCAGCTAAGAAGACCAGGAACAGGCTGGGGGGTCCTGAGAAGACGTTGTTTGAGCGCTCTCTAGGATTTGATAGGGAGGAACAGCCTCCCAACGCTATTGTCATCCATCTTTAAAAAATGTTCTACAGTCTTTTTATTTGCTGTGTTAAAAGTTTATATCTGAGAATGAATGAATAATGAATTATTTACATGTTTTGTAGTGGATTGTTAGAGCTTGTAATCTTTTAGTTATTTGAATATTGAATCTATAATTTGATGAAATAATCCTACCTGTGTTTTTCCCCATTTGGAATAAACCAGACCGTACTCTAGCACAGGTAGTGTGTTTAAAATAGATGAAGATATGATAGGAATCTGAAATGAGTAGATGTATTATGCATTTCATTATATCAGCGTAACTTATTTCTGTATGAAGACTATTATCAGAAAAGAACAATAACATGTTCTTATATGTTCTTGTTAACCATATTATGTAGGTAAGTACAGTAGAAAAATAAATAGAAATAACTCAGCACAGGTAGAAGGATCTTCTTTATAAATACTCTAATAGGAAATAGATTATGCTATACACAGTATCTTATTCCTTTTATCGAAGTTAAATTATGTAGGATGTTAATATGTGCTATGTTACATGTTTATTTTCCTTGTATCATACTTATTAACTGATGCTATGGAGTAGAAGAAATAAAGCTAAACTACTTGTTTACTTTCAGTTCAAACAAGGTATCAGATACCATATCTAGTTTACTAAAATTAATAATAGTTTAAAAACTAACAGATATTACTAATACAGGATAGTGAGATAAAAAAATAATTATGGTATTAAGATAGAAAATATAAATACTTAGTTTAATTAAATATATTGTTAACTAACTAAGAGAATTAATTACTATAAATCGAAAGGGTTTTTGGAAAAGAATTATTCTTTTATTTATAAAAAAACAGACTCATTACTAAATTAATGTTTACGAGTAATCCTACTAAAACCCTAGATAACAATTCAGAAAAACAATAAGAACTTAATAAATTAACATTGCATATCTATATACAGGGGCGGCAGGTGCGGGTGGGGTCCTAGTGGATCCCGGAGGACAAGTGGAACATAGATTTTCTTGGGGACTTGGATCAAGAACAAATAATGAAGCAGAATGGATGGCTCTTCTCCAGGGTCTTCAACTTATTCAGGATAAAAAACTTCAGAAAGTTCTGGTCTTCGGCGACTCTAGGCACGTCATCTATAAGATGATCAAAGGGTATCCCTCTGGAGACATCAAATGTCGCAGATTATATAAAAAGGCGAAACTCCTCCTGCTCCATCCCATCGAGTTCTATCACATTCTTCGCCAGAACAACAAAGATGCAGACACTATGGCCAACGTTGGAGCCAGTCTTCCTCAAGGCCACTACAGGCAGGATGAGGATCCTTCATTTTTCAAAGTCATTCCATGAAGAGAGGGTTAAGAATTCATAATCAAAGCTATAGTAGGAAAGTCCATGAAGCGGAGCTCCTTTCACAAGGGGAATTCATTTGGTTGGTTTATATTTTTTTATCTCCTTTCTTTTATGTTTTCTATTTCACCCGCCTCGGCATTTATTCACACTCCCCCCCCTCTCCTTTTTCCCTTCAACCCTTTCATCCCTCTCCCCATTCTCCATCTTCTCTCCCCTCGCCATCTCCCTCCAGCTGGCTCACTCCTTCTCCCTCCTCTTGGCGGTTATCGACATTTAAGGCCCTGTCCTATCCTTTCCTATGAGGTGGCCGCGTGGTCAGTCCTTCCTCCTTCGGCAGCTGAGGGTATAACTCCCTCCTTTTCCACATTTAATTGCTATTTTTACTCACACGCTCGGGGGACTTCTTCCTTCGTTTCCATGCCGATTTCTAGCCTTATCTTGTCCCATGGTCTCACTGCGGGTATGAACCTCGACTCCGATATCTCTCTGCAAGTGGTTGACGGAGTTGGGTGGGGGAATTTGCAGCAAATATCTCGGAATGGGCAGCCTTTCTTCGGAGCTGGGATAGAAGAAAGCCATGCCTAGTTTGCTCTCTGTCAATACCGTCAACCCTCAGATTCTGGGGAAATCGATTTTCAGGTGGATAATTGCTTAGTTAAAATTGACAGGCAGGCAAGGGTTCTGGAAGATCTGGGCGTCGAATGGAAGAAAGACGCTTTGGAAACCTGGTGGAGTACAGATAATTTTTGGGGTCTTGCTTTGCAGTCTGATACTATTGACCTTTGGGGCGATTCTATCCTCCAGCAAGAAATTCAGCTAGAGCTTTCAGACATTGCGGATTTCTCTTTGAATTCTCAGTTTTCTGGAATTGCAATTACGTCCGACTCTGGCAGAATGGCTCATCTGGGAAATAACCTTGGGCTACAGGACATCATGAAGAATTTGCACAGGATATATGAACTGATAGATATTGGGGTTAAGGATAATAGGTACATGGCTAAGGAAATAAAGGAAATGAATGAGACTGTGAGTAGAACTTCTCAGGATGTCAGCAACAATGGAGCCCACACTAACGACTTGGAAAGCAATCTGCTCGAACTGTTGGGCAGAGTGGAGCGCATAGAAGAAGATCTTCAAAAGCTTGTCTCAATGAACCAGGAGAGCAGGGTCAATGGCGTCAATGATATAGCTACTCCGCCTATGGAAGAGGAATCGGTCCTCCAGTCCCGGCCACAGAAAGGCACCTAATTTCTATGCTCTGTTCTTTTTTGTCCAGTTTAGTATGGGTTTATATTTCTCAATTTTGAATGGGTCATGTATTTCTGCTTGTTGCTATGTAATCAGTTCGTAAGGGTATACACTACCCGTTTAGTTTACAGTCCAGAAACTTTCATTAGCTCTATCTTTTGGGAATCGGATCCTGTCTGGTTCGTAGCCATTTTGCCATGTCGACTCTATAATATCCTTCTATGCTGTACTGAATGGATGTGCACAGCCTGTTAATATAAACCCTTTTCTGTTTCTGTTAAAAAAAAACATTGCATATCTATATAAGAACTGTACTACAAATACTAACAGGTTTATCTTTCTGCAAAAGAGAACTGTAGGGTCGAACCCTAGTATAACAATACCCTTGTTTTAATAAAAACAACCAAGTCATAATCTAGTGATTGGATTTTATGTACAAGTATAAGCAAATAAACTATTACAGAATAGTCATAGTCTTATTTAAATAAGTGTATGCACAAATACAAGCTTAAGTATTGTATTATATACAGATAATATTATTAACATAAATATTATCATTTATAAATAAAAAAGAAATTCTTTTTACAAACTGGAGAAATCTTTAAGGAAAGAACAAAGATTATTTCCATAAACCCTAACCTGGAATTCCTGGAGCCATTAAAATAATCTTAAATTCTTTTGACAGTAATAAAAAATAATTAAATATCAATACATAAATTAATATCTTAAAGGTTAAATAGGGTAAAAACCCTAGCTCATATTTATGAGCAGAAAACTACCAGTATTCTTTTATATGCAAATCCATTACAGTAGTAACCTAGGATAAACAGTAAGCTTAGTTATTTTTATATAACCATTAAAAGAACAAATTAAATTCATTACACAGAGATAAAATACAAAAACATAAAGGAGAACAAATTTAACTTACAGACAGACAGTATTAAAAATATTTACATTATATCAACAAGTCCGAAGACTGAATGTAAGCCAAAAAATTTAACAGAGTACAAAACCTCAACGAGGAGCCAAGCACCCATATTCAGATATGGAGTATGAACAAGGATATACATCATATTACAAAACTGTAAGTTTATTACAACTATGAGAGGAGCTTTACAAGTCACAGCTTAAAGCTGTAGTCACCTCGCGAAAAGCAAGGGTAATAAACCAAAATAAAATTTATAAAAACGAAGGACATCAACCCAATACTGGGTGCAACATGGTCGAGACCTTCTCCAATGGAAAGAGCTATACAAGCAGAGGAAACCCTATTTGAAACTAGAGCTTACCGTGAATTCTTCGTGGAGCCATCTATACAGTGCAATGGCCAACCTTGGAGACGAGTTGGAAGAACCAAAGATATTTAAAAATCAGAAAACCCTTATGCGAAATAAAACCATAAACAACAATAGCTCTAAATTTTGTTTTACTCACCTTAGCTGGAAACAAAAACGATGGAGCCCCGGATGAATAGTAACACCACAACCAGCACCAAGAAGAGTCAAACCCTCATTCTCACCAAGGATGGAGACGACGAACTCTGGTATTTTCACAACTATCAATAGAGGTGTGGGTAAGCCTGAGCAGTGGCTGCAAGGAGTCTTCAAGCATGGATTTGGACTATCACTACATGAAAATAGGTAACTAAACTCCAAAACCCTAGGACAAAGGAGCTACGCCATCACAAACAATAAGCTCAAAGCTTTCGCTAATGGAAAACCATGATAGAAGCACAGAAAAAGAAGACACAGACGGACCGTAAGTCATGTGCAATGAGAAGCAGTGAACTGTGGCCAAAGAAAGAAATTACAGTAAATGTGAATGATAGAACTCAACTCAAGGAAGCAAGCCACGTTAAAATCTAGCGTTGGAGTCTCTGTAGCTATCTGTAGCTCATGGCCGCATGGGAGCTTGCAGAGCAACCCACCTGGCCAACGCAAATGATGGAGATCGAATGAGCCAAGGGCTAGGTTAAAAACTATTTATGCAAATAGTGCATGGCCAAGGATTCTCCACGTGGCCGCATCATTAAAATCATGCAGTGGGTCGACTTTCCTTAGTCACCTACGTTTTCATAATAATCAATTTAATCACCAATGATTTCATCAAAACCACATCATAGTTTGCATGGGTATCAATCATACTATAGTTGTTTAAATTCTTGGTGCATAGCTCGTGATTCGCATGGGTTTCCAACATTATAATAATTGTTTAACGTTAACATTTAGCTCATCACTGGCGTGGGGTGCAACATTATTATAATGTTGACTTCATACATAACTTAAACCTTAGCCTCATAACCCAAAAGAATTACATTATATAACTTATCAATAACCAATGTTATGAGATATCGCTAGTAAAATATAGTGAGGTTTATGTTTATGTTTGCATAGTAAGTTATACTAATGAGCATCATGGGGAAACTTTACAAAGTCATTTTAACATCATCGTTAGTTATATGCATAGTATACATGTGATCCTTAACCCCTTTTTAATTGGTTACAATTCATCAAAGTTTGTATAATGATATCACCATCGTGAAATAGGTTGTGCAATAACTAAGTTGTCATCAATAGTATTTCAAGATAAGTATGAAATCGTGTCTTATAAATATTTTAGTGAATAGTGTAAGAACAACTATCTAATAGTTCCAGTTCCCTTCATGGTGGTGTAAATGATTACACAGCTTTCAACTAGAGTAATTTGCATCTTGTCGTTTGAGTAGATTCATCAGTATTATGCAATTATAGTACTAATAAAATCTTTTATGACAATAAACAAATAGTTTATGCATGTTTTACTATCTTAGAAACAAGCAAAGTTTTGATGGCGAATTATGCAGTGGCGAAGTGAAATGTAAGAACATTTTCCTATGAACTCTTTTACTTAAATACAGATGTATGAGATCTTATCTTAGACATTGTGGCAATTTCTCATTACTTGGAGTATAGTTTTACATTCTTACCAAATTACTAAGGTTAACCTAAGATGAAAAGATTGGTTCGATAAGAGAAACACCGACCCTGGAAGTTATTCTTAGATAGAACCTAATACAAGAATTGTAGTATAGAATTGCTAGGGTATGCATTTTTTTGAAAATAAAGAATATCAAGAAGTTAAAATAAATTGTTCAGAACCAAAGGAAGTAATATTGTCACTACATATTCTACTGGAAGATATACAATCAATTGAACTTCGTTTACAATAACAACAGAAGGAAACAAACTGTGTTACCTTACAAAAGTAGGTTGGATTAGATCAGCTTCTATCTAAGCATTTTAATTGCAAATAGAATATTGCAAGATGCTTTATAAATTTAAAGACGATACTCGGTCATTTATACCTGTAAACCTGTAAGAACAAATAATCCATCTGTGTTAGCATAAATGCTAAGTAAGCCCTGGAATTGAAAGTTAGATTCCACCTACTATCATAAATAGAACTCATTAGTAAACTAAACTTTAGAATTAATGCGCAAGATAAACTTAAGATTGTGTTAATAAGAAAACTGTTGAGTTAACATAATCGAGTTTATGCAAATTTAATCTATTAACTGTTTCTCTTTTTGTTAGTCGTTAACTGTTAATAAACTGCAGTCTCAGCATTTTAGGTTATTTCAAAATTTTAAATCATTGCAAAAATTTGGGGTTTTGACAGTTGAATCCAAATTTATCCTTCAATGAGGGATGGAATTTCCAATTAGTATGGTACCCATATATAGAATTAAAGAATAAATCTCAATCAAATCCTTTAGAATCCTCAGTATCTTGGAATCAAAGGACAAGGAGGAAAGAAAGCATCGCATGAAGGGGATGACCACGATAAACGTGACGTAGTAGAATGGAATTTAGGATGAGGGATTCTTAAAGTTCAAAAGTGTACCTTTGAAGGAGACAACTTTATCAAGTCATGATACAAAATGTAGACTATATGGACAATGGATGGGTCCAAAATCTAGACTACGAGAATATACCTTTTCACAAACATAAAATGGAATTAGTATTGCCATTAACTATGGGACAACCCCATTAATGTTAAACATGTGCAAGTGGAGGAGAATGGAAATAAGAACTATCATGGTTGGGTAGTAGTTTAGAGGAAAGAGAAGGTAGTTCCACTAAGAATCCCAAACCAAGGACCATTTCTTCATTAAACTCACTCATGAGGTGAATAACCATGAGAAGATGGAGAAGGAGGGATAAAAATCTCAAGGAATAAATGAAGAAGACAATCAAGATCATAATGAAACTAAAGAGAAATTAATAATGAATGATACAATACACACTAATCAAACGGCAGATCAAAATCATATCCAAGGAGGGGAGGAGGAAGAAAAAATAACTAGGGGACCAAATAAGAGGCTATATACATGAAACTAAATGGATTTGAGATAGAAACCACACCAAAGAAATGGAATCAACAAAGGATAAGGAATGAGACTGTGGAAATGGTAAAATAGTAATATTGCAAATGACATTGATACTCAAAAAAGAAAAGAGATCATAAAGAAGATATATAAATTAGAATTGAATGCAAGAAGAGGAGGAGGATGTGGAAGAAGTGGACATGGATTTATTATCCTTGCATTATAATAAAAAATTTAAAATTTCCATTTCAAGTTAGAAAGTGGTGAATCTACATTAACACATGATAAATGGAAATGGAAGGATTGAAATGTTGAAGGACTATCAAGTTCGCATAAGAAATGATCATGAATAGACACAAATCCCACAAAGTTGACAAAATATAAGTTGGGCCGAGGTGAGAAACTTGTCAATGATAACTTGAAGGAGAAAAGGGAGAAATAAATTAACCCAAGACAAACAACCTAACTTAAGGAGACATTTATTCAAACGCCTAGGCATTCTAAATGAAAATTCTCTTGTGGAACAAGGACAATAATGCCCCTAAGAAACAAATCATTTTGAAAAACAAAATAAGAGTAAAAAAACTAGACTTAGTTATTAAATAAACAAAAGGCAAAATGTATAACATGTATAAATTAACCAAAATGATATGGGGAGGATGCGATTTCTTAACTAGAGGATTGAAGGATTTTAAAGAGTCGTGGAAATGATGTAGGGTCCCATAAACATGGATCTATAAAACCAACTTACCACCTATTGATAGATGACTAGAGATTTATACTTTAGACTCAAGGGTAAATGGAAATATAACTAATGTATATGGGTTCATTGATCCCTCACAAATTCTAGATTAATGGTTGGAAAAATTAAGTCGGATTAAGGTCCTCCCCAATTAGGAGCATTGAATCATTAGAGAATACAACATAACCACAACAAAGTCCCTCTTTGGAAAGAAAGGAAGAGTGTAAAGGTTGGATGCGACAAGCTAGATTCTTCAGGATCCTTTAGAGCATTGATCATTTGTGGATGTATTTCCAAAGAATGAAATCTTCACTTGGAACAATTGGTGTGGAATGTTGATTATAATATGCTCATCACGTGGCTTATATAATGTCTCAATGAGACACCATTTTTTGGACTATAATACTTATGAAATATTTCCATAATGATAGGATGGACAAAGCTCAACAATGTTTAACAACATTCTTGAGAATAATGTTGTCCCATGGATGTTGTGATTTAGGATTACATATAAAATGGGAAAATCAAGGAGGCTCACAATTTTTCTAACAAAATGCTACAATGGAGATATGCATTGTTTCAAGCATGGAGACTCTGTTCTTACATTGGTCTTGTTGTTTCTTTATGTGGACCTAATAGATACTTGGAGTGGATTTGACATACCAGTTACAATTACCAACACAAATTGCCAAATGGTGAGGCCATTCCATCATGGTACCTTTTAAGATTATCATCATAGTTTGAACATTGACCTTCATTTGTCTAAGACATGACTAATGAGGAATTTGAGGGAGTAAAAGAATGTAATATGTGATTAACGTGTCAAGGAAAAGGGAAAAATACAAGGCAAAATCTCTCCATTTACAAGGTGGGAGGACACATTAATTAAACTGAAAACCTCACACATCCAAATATGCCATGTAAGGATAATTCTTCTGCATCAACCTTACCTTAGGCCATTTTGTCTCTAGGGATCATGTGACATTAATAGGCCCATGTCCATCATACAAGCACTATAAAGGGAATCTTTATCATGTAAGTGGATTATAGTGTTCATTTCAAGTTTGGCACACTAATTATGGCTTGCATGGCCTAGTCCATGTTCTAGGTTAAACATATAAATTCCTAGGCCATAACAGTTTTCTCAAGGGATCAGGACCCACAGGTGGGCATGTTAGATTTTTATCATTCAAGCTAGCATTATATTAGAATATTTAACTGAGAGAATAACATGCACATCAATCAAACAAAAGAGACAATGAACACAATTTTTTTCCTCGGGGAAACCATAAAGGAGAAAACCCCTCAACTTCCTCATAGATAGAATCAGCACCAAAAGTAAAACCCCAAAACAGTAAGATGATCTCCTGACAATGGTCATTAGAGAAAATTTCAATTTAAAATGGGCCTTCCAAAAATTATACAAATTCCATGTCATCATGTATTAGCCAATCAAAATTCTTTAAAATTAAAAAAAGGAGCACCTCTTAAACAATTTTTTAATATAAATTTGGGGATAGGTATCATAAAAAAACTATTTTTTTGTTCATATTTTCGACATATCTCCCTAAGTTTTTATTCAAATTTAGATCAGGAGAGATCGTTGGATGCAAAATTAAATTACACATCCAACGAGTACCCACTCGACATACTTTTTATGGGTCCCTCTACCCCAAAAACAAGAAATACCTGAAAAAATGTGATGGTGATGTCATCATCACGTTTTTTCATCTATTTCTTGTTTTTGGGGTAGCGGGATCTGTCAAAAGTATGTCGAGTGGGTACTCGTTGGATGCGTAATTTAATTCTGCATCCAATGATCTCTCCCGATCTAAATTTGAGTAAACACACAGGGAGATATGTCGAAAATATCAACAAAAAAGTAGTTTTTTCTTTTCTTCCTCCAAAATTAATAAATATTATTTTATTATTTTAACTATTATTTTACTAATTTTCCTTAGAAGGCCCATTTTGAGTTGAAATTTCCTCTAATGAGTCTCTTTCTTTCTATTCCCAGCAACTTCTTCTCCCTCAGCTGTGTGCTACAACTGAGTGTGAGTGAGTGTGTGATAAATAGAGAGGCTCACTCTCTATTTATACTAATTCCCAACTTGAAAATAACTCACTAGGGCCAACTTCTCTAGGAGAGTCTAATCACCCTAGGGCCCCACAACTGCGGGGACTTTAACCCTTGATTAATAGGAGGGTTACCCACAATGACTTGACATGACTTGTTCACATTATATAAAATCCTGATCGGAACATCGGGGCATGACATGAGTCAATTACATTGCAAACACTTCCTGGAATAAACATTGGAGTATAATACATAAGATATATAAGTGAATACATTCCGAAGTTACAATTACATCAATAGGGTACCTATTCCATAACGTCATCTCTATGTGGGAAATATTTGTCTTACAAGAAAAAGTGGCCATTTCAAGCTCTATGCGACCAAGAATGGTTATCATTGATTGGGCCAATTATCAAGTCAAAACATAAGTTCTAAGGGTAAGGAGCTCATGGGTCATGTGTGATTCCCTAGACCACCTCAAAGGCCCCATATACTACATAGGTAATATTTATCCAATTAGTAAGATATGTTTTCCGTTTTGAGCTTTGGCACACCAAGTATGGATTTCAGTCCCCAAGCCATGGACCAAGGTTTTAGGGTACAAGGCCATATGAATTACCTTGGGGATCATGGCCCATGAATGGAGGCCTATATTATAACACAAGGCCTACATGGGGAATCTTATCCTATATGCGAGATATGTTCAGTATTTTGAGGAAGGGCATGCCATGGATGTTTTTTCAAGGCCCGTGTTATGATATAAGGTTAAATAAGGGTCTTAGGTCGTAAAATTTTTCTTTAAGCTCATAGTCCATTTTCAATCCCTCAGAAAACACACATACCCTCCATAGGGAATCATTAGCCTATAAATGACATATGATAGACATTTTCCTCTTTCTAACACTAGACATGGTTCAATGCTAAAATCCCTAGGCATACACTATAACATTCATATATGGCGCTTATGATCTATTTTTTGGGTCATAAACCACCACATAGACCTTACAAATGGAATCTTCATCATTCCAACAAGATATGGTCCTATAATGGGGATGTAAATTATTGGTGTCCAATCCAAGTTTGATACAAAAATACAAGTTATTATCCAATAAAATTTGTCTTTGGATCTCATTGTCCATACATGGGACCCTAGACCACCACACAAGTCCTACAAAGGAAATCTTTGGCATATGAGTGAGATGTGGTGTTTATTTCAAGGTTTATCACACCATGGATGGTCTTAAGAAATCATAAAATGTTTAAGGGTTTAAATTCAAGATCTTGGGTCATAACACTTTTTTAGAGCTCATGGGTCATGTGTGGGCCCACAACAACCAAGCAGGAAATTAGTAGGAAATCTCACCCGAGGAGTGCATTATGGTGTTGATTTTGAGATTTTCCACTTTAGAGGTTAGTTTTGGTGCCTAATACATGGTTTGGTGCTAATATATAGGTTGTTTTTCCATAACATTTGTCCTTGAGCTTCATGGGCCATGTGTGGGGCATCCAACCACCATACTTCGGCATGTGAGAGTGATATCATGCTCATTAATTGAAATATTTGGGATTTTAAGTATGGTTCTCATTGCCCATTCAAAGGTCCAATGTGGGTCCAATTCCAACAGTACATTTCCTTTGTATGGCATGTGTGGTTGTTTGGGGTGCTACACATAAGCCATGAGACCTAGAGGAAACTATATGAACTTAGGCCCTAGAAGTTAATCTCAAACCATGTCTTGGTTGTAAAAAATTAATCATGTTGTGATACATCCCAAAATTTCCACATATCCCACTCATAAGCCAAAAACTCCCCTTATAATTCCTTGGTGTATTATACCTTCAAATGTGATACCACATCTCAATCACATGCCAAAGATCTCCTATTCATGGGATATGTTGTAGGATTTTTAAATGTGATATAACCACCACCCCCAAAAGTCTGAATTTTAGTGACTTTTAAGGGAGTCTTTTTTAAATTGGCTTAAAAAGGACCTTTAGGGGTTTGATTAATCCCCCCCCCCCCCCCCCACAAAAAAAAACCCTAAGTATCACAGTTTTCCCCTTCTTCAAAACCCTAAGTATCGATGCATGCAATCATTTAGGAATTTGTTGGAAGCTCTAGATCAATGAGAGTGAATGGATCACTCCTAAAATACATTATTATTTCCAAAATATCCAAATAATTACTGATCTACACACCATCAACATCATTAGAGACAGAGAAATCAAATTCCTCACCCTTTCTTGGAGAAATCACCAGTAAACTATGCACGGAATTTATAATAGAAGAATCAATGGAGAATTTTTGCATAGAATGGAAGGATAGATTTTCTTCAACAACTGAGATTCGAATGTCTTCTTCTAGACCAGCCATGTGAGGATATGATATATCAGAGATCTCATACACTTCCATAGTAGCAGGAGAAGGAGTCACTCCAAGGAGACTTTCTTCAATTCGAATTGACTGTGAGGAAGATTTTGCTTCTTCTTCATCTTGAACAACTTCATTAGAGAGAGTAGAGCCTGAAAATTTTGAGTAAAGAAATCTTGTGGTTCTGAATGTGCTCCCCATATTTATATAACAATCTTCATTGTGCTTACCAAATATTTTATCCAATTCTATCGAGAGATCCTTTGGGTATTCTGCAAACTCAATAAGGTCTATAAGCAAGCTTCGAGAAAAAGTCCAACATATTGCTCCATAAGCTCTATCATCATCATTTAGCTAGAATTTCTCATATTCATAAGACTCTTTACCAATTCCCATAGATACCTCATAGAGACCTTGTCTCTTCATAGATGCAATCATCTTTGAATTCCATTCCGAATATCTTGTGGATGGAGTAAGAAGAGGAACTGATAATATCGAATTCATATGAAGTTGAACATGCAAAATATCACTACAAAACTAAAAATAGCTGAACTATTAGAATCATGATTTTCCTCTCTACATGAACATATTTCCAGGGTCCATCATGCCCTCTCCATTGCTCTGAATAAATCCAAAGCTAGCAAATCATAGAGGACTTCTATGGAAACCCAACTGATTTTGATGTTTGATTGGGAGAAACAAGCATGAAAACTGCCTGAGAAGGCTATGATACCATATTAGAATTAGAATTCCATTTATATCTTCAAGCAGATAGCTCTAATAATGTTTGCAGCAAAAGAATGGAAAATGAAGATACAAACTAAACAAAACAAACCACACAGGAAATGGACAAGTATTGCTCATAAATTGACAGTATCATTCACAATAATAATATCTGGTGTTACAATAGTTTACATAGGAAATAATTTGAATGCATGGGGTTTGAATTCGAATCTACAAAGTGGATATGACTGTATCTAACTAAATCTCTAACTCATGGTCTCTCAATCAATATTTAAGTCCAACATATCAACTCCCAGATGTTGAACAACTCAAACAATCAATGACAGCTAGTTAACTCAGTGCAACTGAGTGTGGTAGGTGGTCAAAGGAACCTATTCCATATGCATCCATGCATTATCCATGCAAGGCATGTGGTAGCTAACTGTTTGTGAACTAACTGAAAGTAACTAGGGGCTAACTAAGACTAACTAGTACTAAATCCAACTAACTGAAGTAGGTTGGTCCTGAGACTCCCAGTGGCTCCTAAAATGTAGGGATTGGTATAGGAGGCACCCAAACTGATGCATGCACATATAGTAGGTGGAATTTAACCTATAGCAGTGTTCCCCATGCTCTAGTGACTGGTACATGTGGCCCCATTAGGCCAAGTGGACCCAATTGTACTAGTGGACCCAATTAATTAATTATGGTTCCTAAGTTAGGAAAAATTAATCTAATAGATAGTATGATCAAGGGAGGGTTAATAATCCTAACATTGGGAGCCTCCCATAACAAAACCCTATTTGCATTCCTTTGTCGGTCAGAAGTATAAACCTATTCCTTTGCCATTCATAAGTGTTAAAACCTAGCTCAATATCAAAAAAACAAAAACAATTTCAGGTTTAAGAAAATACACAGGAGGGTTTCATTAAAATTTGTTTTTAGATTATGATCAAATTTATGAAAAATTAAAAATAAAACCTTACTAAAATTAGTAGCTCCAAGTCTCTGATAGCCAAAGGTGAAAATTTTCAAATTGTCAAGAAAAATGGGTATCTAAATTCAGCACATGCTTCTAACTTATGAGGCCAAAATTCCATAGGTGATGCTTGGTAAATTCAGTAGATGATCAATTGTTGATTCTAGGGAACCATTGAAGATGATCAATGATCATGACCTAGGTAGGTAGGGAGGAAAGGATGTTTACTTACTATATTTGGATAGAAGGAACAAGGAAAAACTCAATAGGGTGATCTAGAATTATAGATAGACTTAGGTTGAATCCAAATTTATCCTTCAATGAGGGATGCAATTTCTAATTAGTATGGTACCGATATCTAGAATTAAAGAATAACTATCAATCAAATCCTTTAGAATCCTCAATACCTTGGTATCAAAGGACAAGGAGGAAATAAAGCATCGAATGAAGGGGATGACCACGATAAACGCGAAGTAGTAGAGTGGAATTTAGGATGAGGGATTCTTAAATTTCAAAACTGTACCTTTGAAGGAGATGACTTTGTCAAGTCATGAATCAAAATGTATACTATATGGACAATGGATGGGTCCAAAATATAGACTATGAGAATATACCTTTTCACAAACATAAAATGGAATTAGCATTGCCATTAACTATGGGAAAACCCCCTTAATGTTGAACATGTGCAAGTGGAGGAGAATGGAAATAAGAACTATGATGGTTGAGTAGTAATTTAGAGGAAAGAGAAGGTGGTTCCACTAAGAAACCCAAACCAAGGTCCATTTATTCATTAAACTCACTCATGAGGTGAATAACCATGACAATATGGAGAAGGAGAGATACAAATCTCAAGGAATAAATGAAGACAATCAAGATCATAATGAAACTAAAGAGAAATTAATAATGAAGGATACAATACACACTAATCAAATGACATATCAAAATCATATCCAAGGAGGTGAGGAGGAAGAAAAAATAACTAGACCAAATAAGAGGCTATATACATGAAACTAAATGAATTTGAGATAGAAACCACACCAAAGAAATGGAATCAACAAAGGATAAGGAATGAGATTGTGGAAATGGTAAAATAGTAATATTGCAAATGACATTGATACTCAAAAAAGAAAAGAGAGCATAAAAAAGATATATAAATTAGAATTGAATGCAATAAGAGGAGGAGGATGTGGAGGAAGTGGACATGGAGTTATTATCCTTGTATTATAATAAAACATTTAAAATTTCCATTTCAAGTTAGAAACTAGTGAATCTACATTAACACATGATAAATGGAAATGGAAGGACTGTCAAGTTCACATAAGAAATGATCATGAATAGACACAAATCCCACAAAGTTGACAAAATTTAAGTTGGGGCGAGGCGAGAAACTTGTCAATGATAACTTGAAGGAGAAAAGGGAGAAATAAATTAACCCAAGACAAAAAACCTCACTTAAGGAGACATTTCTTCAAACGCCTAGGCCTTCTAAATGAAAATTCTCTTGCGAAACAACGACAATAATGCACCTAAGAAACAAATCATTTTGAAAAACAAACTAAGAGTACAAAAACTAGACTTATGTTTATTCAATAAACAAAAGGAAAAATGTATAACATGTATAAATTAACCAAAATGATATGGGGAGGATGTGATTTCTTAACTAGAGGATTGAAAGGATTTTAAAGAGTTATGGAAATTATGTAGGGTCCCATAAACATCGATCTATAAAACCAACTTACCACCTATTGATAGATGACTAGAGATTTATACTTTAGACTCAAGGGTAAATGGAAATATAACTAATGTATATGGGTTCATTGATCCCTCACAAATTCTAGATTAATGTTTGGAAGAATTAAGTAGGATTAAGGTCCTCCCAATTAGGAGCATTGAATCATTAGAGAATACAACATAACCACAACAAAGTCCCTCTTTGGAAAGAAAGGAAGAGTGTAAAGGTTGGATGTGACAAGCTAGATTCTTCGGGAGCCTTTAGAGCATTGATAATTTGTGGATGTATTTCCAAAGAATGACATCTTCACTTGGAACAGTTGGTGTGGAATGTTGATTATAATATGCTCATCACGTGGCTTATATAATGTCTCAATGAGACACCATTTTGTGGACTATAATTCTTATGAAATATTCCCATAATGGTAGGATGGACAAAGCTCAACAATGTTTAACAAAATTCTTGAGAATAAGGTTGTCTCATGGATGTTGTGATTTAGTATTACATATAAAATGGGAAAATCAAGGAGGCTCACAATTTTTCTAAAAGAATGCTACAATGGAGATATGCATTGTTTCAAGCATGGATACTTTGTTCCTACATTGGTATTGTTGTTTCTTTATGTGGACCTAATAGATACTTGCATGGGATTTGACATACCAGTTACAATTACCAACACAAATTGCCAAATGGTGAGGCCATTTTGTCATGGTACCTTTTAAGATTATCATCATAGTTTGGACATTGACCTTCATTTGTCTAAGACATGACTAATGAGGAATTTGAGGGAGTAAAAGAATGTAATATGTGATTAGTGTGTCAAGGCAAAGGGACAAATACAAGCCAAAAGCTCTCCATTTACAAGGTGGGAGGACACATTAATTAAACTGAAAACCTCACACATCCAAATATGCAATGTAAGGATAATTCTTCTGCATCAACCTTACCTTAGGCCTTTTTGTCTCTAGGGATCATGTGACATTAATAGGCCCATGTCCATCATACAAGCACTATGAAGGGAATCTTTATCATGTAAGTGGAGTAAATTGTTCATTTCAAGTTTGGAACACTAATGATGTTTCGCATGGCCTAGTCCATGTTCTAGGGTAAACATATAAAGTCCTAGGCCATGTTGGAGCAAAGTCCCGCAGCTACAAGAAAAGCTACCAGTTTGGCGGATAGACAGTTTGGCGAAGACGAAGAGATAAGGTGAATCTACGACGCCGTAGCATGTTTCTACCTACAGAGCAGAGCTGGAAACCGTGACTGTTGGAACAGCAAAGTCAAAGGAGATGACAGTACCTGAATGACCAAGAAGAGAGAGCTCAACCACTGCATTGAAAGCAGCGGCGAAGACAAGAGGGCTCAACTACCCTCATAAAGGAAAAGGAGCGATGAGGCCGAGGTATTGAAGATGAAGGACAGAAGAAGGGAAGTGGTGCATAGTACCCATGGTCAGCGCCAGGAAGCATGGAAGATTGCAGAGAGCTGGTGTGATGGAAAGCGGCTACTCCAAGTACAAATATACCGACTGTCACTAATTAGGGGTTTGGGTTACTGTTGGTACAGTCCCACAGTGTTGTAATGGCGAGACCTTCAGGCCACCTATAAAGGGATGCATTTTGTAGTGTAAAAGGTTGGCATTTTGAGCATTTTAAGCCATCCAGCTAGTTAGACTATCAGTAGTCTGTTAGTTCACTGTATTTTGTATTGTAACAATCCGTAGGGATTGACAGAGAGAGAGAGAGAGAGAGAGAGAGAGAGAGAGAGTAAGAGTATATTGTAAGAAGGAAATATAGAGAAGAGATGTAAGAGAGAAGGGCTCCAGGCTGTGTGCGGAGTTACCTAGAAGATATCTAGCTGCATATGCAGTGCAGCAGAATTGTGTACCTCTCTCAAGTTATAATATAGAAACACAGTTCTATGGACGTAGCTTCTACCCTGGAAGCAAACCACGTGAAATCCGAGTGTTGTGTGATTGATTCATGTGATTGTATTTACTTGTTATATCTGTCATTAATTACATGAACTTTGCTTACAGTAAATGTATGTATGTGTTATTCAGTTCGCAGCATGTTTAAAAGGTTAAATGCAAGTTGAGTCTTTAGGTATTTTGCATAAGAGTGTATCTAAGTCACTCAAGAAAGTTAAGAGTCGCAATGTAAAGCAACCTTGTGCGTTGAGTCTAGAAATTTGAACACCAGTACGCTAGAGATGATGAGTCGCAGCGGTAGGATATCGCAGGGAGGTGATATCGCACCATCAGAGGAGCTGTGGTGCACTGCGATTAAGGATCAAGCATAGGAGGAAGCTACGTGTTGCCCAGGACGTGGCAATGTAATAAGGGATAAGGGTTAAATTCAGCGCAAGTAAGAGGAAATTGCGCAGCGCAGTGAGAGATAGATACCTCGCAGGCTAAGAAGAGATGCGAGGCGCACATAGGATGCGACAGAACCTGACCGAGACACCTGAGTCTTTGGTCAACCCATTAGAATCACTTCGGGTGAGACTTCAGGCCGCTCTACGGTCTGTTACCGAAAGGGCCAGTGAGCTAGGGGTGTTGTTGGTTAATTATAGTAAACCCGGGTCTGCCTAGACGACCAACAAATGGTTCCGTTGTCGGTTTTGAACAAACTGAGCGCTAATGTTCTGTTGGCATCCTACTAGAGACGAACTCAACGAGTGGGTTGTGTCTACGGATAAAGAGTTTGTCAAACGAGAGAACAAGAGTCCTAGACTGAGTACAGAGGACTGGTCACAAAAACATATCATTACAGACCTGCATGCGATATTTTTTACGACCTTTGGAAACGAGCTTTACGATTGGCTATCAAAGTTGACTGATACAAGCATATTCAAGAAGAAAAGAAACATTTTATGGACATCGAAGCTGATTCAGACCATGAAGAACCTTGATAATCCCATTACGAGAGCACTAGACTTCTGGCTTGCGAGTGTGCTAGACGGCTTCGTCACAGAGTTTACAGTCGACCAAACAAAAAGATTCAGCGAGGCTGAGCGGTACTTCTTCAAAGGATATCACAGTAAGTACCTAAAATCTTTAAACTTGTCCATTAAGATGTTATTACATGAAAAAGGAACAATGGATCTAGTTTCAGATGAATAAGTAAAGATAGTAATGTCACAAGAATTTGTCAGTGATTCTGATGACATTGGACGTACACGTAGTGGAAAGAAATACAAAGTAGATTTCAGATCTCCCATATTTGAAGACAGTTCCGATTGTACTAGACAATAGAGTCACAGTACCACAAACAGAATAGAAGGGGGTATCCCTTACCACCCTTATACCCCACAGAAACAGGTTAGGACTTAGAACAATCCCGTAGGAACTCCATCCAGTAGCTCGCAGACAGTACATACTACCGCTACATCACCTCCACCTCCACCACCGAGTGGTAGTAACACAACAAATCAACATCCACCACGTAGAAATAGAATGGGGGATGATATGAAGCTACCTATCTTTAAGGGTACAGGGGCAGAAGACCCAGAGCAGCATTGGTTTCTATGTGAAGCCATGTGGACCATTAAAGCGATCACTGATGATAATATTAAACTCGTACAGTTGTTCACCACACTAAGAGAATGAGCCTTAACATGGTATATGAAGTATACCTCAGCGGTACCCAGAACACTTGTCCAGGTTAGGACCACCATGATTAAAGAGTTCAAGAAACCTAAGTCTGAGTCACAGTGCATTACCGAGCTTAAAGACATCAAACAATTACCTACAGAGTCAGTGTGGGACTTTGATCAAAAATTTAAAGCCCTTATAGACCAAGTCAGCTTTGAGTTTGCGCCGGAGCAGCATAAGGAATGGTTTATTGCAGCGCTGCTCCCTCACATCAGACTACCATTAATGTAGCAGAAACTCTAGATGCAGGACGACGCATTGGAGATGGCGATGAAACTAGAGGCTTCCCCTCTAGCTGTAACCAGCACAGGTATGACAAACCTACAAAACCAGTTGGCTAATCTCACGATACAGATACATGAGCTTAAGAAAGGGAAAGAGGTTGCGCAAGACATATGGTGCGTAAAGTGTAAAGCACAAGGCCATACTAAAGATAATTGTCTAGTCGTTGTAGAATATCTAGCAACCGGGCCTCCTAACCCCTTACCACAGACCCATGGGCCGTGATGTGAAATGTGCAAAACAAGAGGACATCTACCTCACCAGTGCCCTCTACTTCAGAAGTATGTGCAGACACCTAAGAACTTATACTGCGTCTTTTGCAAGTCAGTAGGCCATGATGAACACGATTGCCGAACCTATGATCTCATGGTCGGAGCAAAGCAAGAATTGTACAGAGTCCAGTCAGAAACACAAGGTCCACCAGCAGGACCATAGCATGATCCGGCTTATGGTGGCCGAGGAGGAGGATTCAGAGGCTTTGGCCGTGGTCGCGGACCAGTTACTTGTTACAACTGTGGAGTTGTAGGACATTATGCTAGGGACTGTCAGAGCCCTACTACCACATGTAACTATTGCAAATCTTATGATCACGCTATAGAAGACTGCCCTACCTTGATAGCTAAGATCAGAGAACCTAAGCCAGTAGTACACCAGAATATCCAGCTTATTGATGCTGAGCAGGTACAACAAGAACCAAGAGTCAACATTGTGACTCGCAGCGATGCTTCCACCGACGGAACATCGCAGGAGACTGAAAATACCATAGGTCCGAAGTGGGTGCGTAAAGCTCCTAACAAAGCAACACCACTTAACCTACAGAAGAATAAACAGACATTTCAGGAAGCTAAGAATTTCTTTGACGACCCTATGCAATCAGGATCGCAGGTACCGCCGTCTAGGGGCATACCATAGTAAGAACCTTGTGGCGTTAGCCCTGAACAGATATCGTAGGCTACCACATCGGGTGCTTGTGACGAGGACGAGTCGGCAGGAAGTGTCCAATCCTTCCTGCGCAGCTGCTTAAAACTCGTGAGAAATGAGCAAGCTATCGGAGAACTTCAACGCATCATAGATCAGTTTCATCCATCTTCTTCCGCGAGCAGTACACAGCGTGTTGTTCATAATATTATGGGACATACAAGAACAGGAAGAGAGATGCGACTCACAGCACAGGTTGGAGAATTTGAAATGGACGAGGTAATCCTAGATCTAGGATCATAGGTAAATGTTCTGACTAAGTATACATGGGAACATATGGGTAGCCCTAAGTTAGTCAGATTGCCTATCCATTTCAGATTATCTAATCAACATAGGGTATCTCCCCTGGGTCAATTATCATAGGTGCCAGTTGACATTGACGGAGTTCGCAGTTCTGCAGACTTTGAAGTTATAGAAATCATTGGCGATAGTAGACCATATCCAGCACTACTAGGTATTGATTGGGCGATCGGTAACATGGCTGTTATCGACTTAAAGAGAATACAAATGACCTTTGAGGACGCGCAGATCCGGGTCATCGCACCAATAGATCCTCTTCAGGGTCCTAGATACATTGAACCTATCCAAGCAGAGGAAGAGGCACGTAACATGGACAGTCTCTATCAGATGACTACGAACCAGAGCGACTACATCAACCCAACAGCAGAAGGAAACATTAGTTGGAAATGCGACAGCTCATGCACATCGGATTTGGATGTTGGCCTAGAGAACTAGCAGAACAGACTTTACGAAGTCTCAGCGCGTAGATGTGCGTACATGACTAAGTCACTGCGATGGATTGGCGCAGAGATCAACGAGCTTCCATCATTTCATGGTCTAACAGATATCTAGGAATTTCTCACGCAGTTTGAACAACAAGTTCCTCATGAGCAGAGGATCGCAGCTATGGACCTTGCAGTACGAGCCACACCTGCAAGATGGTGGTGCGGCACATAAAGAGAATATCGCATCATGGGATGATCTTAAGAGATTGATGGCGATCAGATTCTCTACCGACAGAGAGTATGTCCAGCAGAGATATACAGGAGAAAGTGACCCCAGGTCACATATTCAGACATGTGAATAGAATTGGTCGGACATTCCTGAGGATGAATGGGTTCACCGATTCATTCACACTTTGGACCCAGTTCCACGGAACTAGTACACATAGACTGAATTGCGCAAGGGAACGAATACATGGCCAATTCTAATAGACAACTTTCTACTTACCTTCGCTTTTGAATCTGAGTATCCAAATGTTGATCAGGCTCTAGATGTAATAAAGATTAAGATATTCGAAGATTGCACCATATCAGTGTCAGCTCAAACTGAGTGGGCCATCCAGTTAGAAGAGGCTCTAGAGTGTTATAATTTTGCATCAGAACCAGATGAGGAGGATGAGGATCCTCGCAACATCAACATTCCGGAGTCAAAAGGGAATCGCGATGTTGATGGACCCAAGCTACAGATCCTAGCAATCACAGAGCCAATCAAGATTAAAAAGATCAATATTGGCATAGACACAGAACCAAAGTTTGCCTCTATTGAAGACTATTGGACTGATGAAACAGTTGGACAGATTGCAGATTTGCTACATGAGTATTAGGACCTATTTCCCACCAAGTTCACAGAGATTAAGGGAATAGTCGGAGACCTGGGAGTAATGAGGATACCATTGAAAGAGGATGCTAGACCAGTCAAGCAGCATCCATATAGATTAAATCCGTGCTACAAAGAAAAAGTTAAGGATGAGATCGATAAGATGCTAGCAGTAGGCATCATTGAACCCGTAGAAGAGAGCGAATGGGTTAGTCCCATGGTCGTGCAAGAGAAGAAAACCAAAGGAGACATCAGGATCTGTGTCGATCTACGTAAACTCAACGATGCATCGCTTCATGATCCATTCCTGACACCTTTGACTGATGAAGCACTAGACAATGTGGGAGGACAGGAGGTCTACTCCTTCACTAATGGCTTTTCAATCTATCACCAGATCAGAATCCACCCAGAAGATCGACATAAGACCACTTTTGCAATAGAATGGGGCTCATTCCAGTATACAGTAATGCCCTTTGGTCTTAAGAATGCACCAGCTATCTTTTCTAGAGTAGTAGTTGCTGTATTTAAAGAATACATCCATAAATTCCTTGAAGTTTATTTCGATGACTGGAGTGTATTTGGATTAATTGACAAGAACTTAGGAGATTTAAGACTGATGTTAGAGAAATGTAGGCAGTACCAGATTTCTTTGAACTTGAAAAAATGTATATTTTGTCCGCCATTTGGTATTTTGTTGGGTCACATTGTTTGTAGGCAAGGCTTGATGGTAGCTCCCACAAAGATTGCCATCATTGTAAATCTTCCAGCACCCAACTCAGTCAAACAATTGAGGATAGTACTTGGTCATACCGGGTACTACAGAAAATTCATCAAGGGATACGCAAAGATTATAGCACCGATGGAAAAACTGTTAAAGAAAGATGTAAAATTCCTATGGAATGAGGAATGTCAGCAGAGTCTAGACACCCTTAAAGAGAAGATGGTTACAGCACCCATCTTAGTATTTCCAGACTGGACTAAGCCGTTTCATGTACATGTGGATGCATCTGGCATTGCACTAGGGGTTGTTTTAACACAACCAAGAGAAGGAGGTATCGATCATCCTATCACATACTCCAGCAGAAAGCTATCGACAGCAGAAAATAAATACACCACCACAAAAAGAGAAGGCTTAGCTATGGTGTACGTGCTACAGAATTTCAGGCACTACCTGTTGGGTGCCTCGTTCAAGATGTTTACTGATCATTCCGCATTAAAGTATCTGGTCAATAAGCCAGTGTTAGGGGGAAGAATCTGCAGATGGTTACTCCTCTTTCAGGAGTATGATTTTGAAATCATTGTCAAACCAGGAAGATAGAACACCGGACCTGATCATCTGTCGCAAATAGAATCAGGAGAAGAGCCAAGTAACCTAGAGGACAATTTGCCAGATGCGCAGTTGTTTTCTATCTAGATCACAGATGAGTACTATGCTGATATCATTCACTTTCTCACTACAGGAAGGGCACCTGATGAGTTTATCAAGCATCAAAAGAGGTAGTTGGTTGTTAAAGCAGCAGACTTCACCCTGATTGCGGGACAGTTATACAAGTTAGGTCCAGATGAAGTCCTGCGCAGATGTGTGATGCCGCATGAAAAAGAGGCTATTATCAGAGAAGCACATTCAGGTACCGCAGGAGGTCATTTCGTAGGATCGCCGACTGCGTAGAAAATCCTGACCGCAGGCTTATGGTGGCCTACGATATACAAAGACACTAAGGAATTTTGCAGATGCTGCGATATCTGCCAGAGGGTAGGAAAACCTTCACGACGAGATGAAATGCCGCTGCGACTGCATATTACGTTGCACGCATTTGACAAATGGGATATAGACTTTGTGGGTCCTATCAACCCACCAACAAAATGAACTGTTGCGAGATATATCATCACTAGAACAGAGTACCTCACCAGGTGGGAAAAGGCCAAAGCGGTAAGAAATTGTGATGCTGCTACAGCCGCACAGTTCATTTTTGAAAACATCATCACTAGATTTGGATTCCTAGTAATTTTGATGAGTGATCAAGGCACACACTTCTTGAACCGCACCATTGAGGCCTTGACGGAAGAATTTCAGATACAGCACCATAAGAGCACTCCCTACCACCCGCAAGCTAATGGTACGGTGGAGGCCTTTAACAAGATTTTAGAAAATGCTCTTACTAAGATATGCAACATCCAAAGGAATTATTGGGACCTCAGAGTTAACACTGTATTATGGGCGTATAGGACCACATGCAAGAAACTTATAGGACACACACCTTTCAGCTTGGTGTATGGACAGGAGGCTGTTATGCCTATGGAGTATATTCTTCCCAGTTTAAGAATTGCTCAAATCACTGGAATGGCTGATACAGACACGGTGCAGGAAAGGTTCGCACAGCTGCTTGCCTTAGAGGAAGACAGATTCATCACCGGATTCCACCAGAAAGTACAGAAAGGACGAGAAAAATCTTGGCATGAACGACACATTAAGAGTAAGACTCTTCAGATTGGAGACCTAGTACTCCTCTATGACAGTAAATTTCTTAAGTTTCCAGGGAAGTTCAAGACGCATTGGTTGGGGCCATATCAGATACAGCAAGTTACAGAGGGTCGAGTCGTTCAGCTCAGCAAACTGAATGGGGAGCTTCTTCCCACGATGATCAATGGCAGTAGGCTTAAGCTCTATAGTGACAACCACTCCACCTCTCAGCCCTAACTCCGAGTCCCAGATGGTGCAGATGTCCAGTGTAGTTGAAAGGAGGCATTGCACCGGGAATTAGTCTACACCGGTAGGTATTTTAAGTATCAGGAATCACATAAGGACGGTTCGTTTAAAAAAAAAAATGTGTTTTTGAGCAAAGTGATGCGGTGTGGCATCGTGGCAGCGCGATGTTTCTCCATGCCACGTACCTAGTTTTTGTAACGAGACAGAGGGCTAGTCAAGTCACCTTCTAACAGGCAGTTAATGAAGAAATGACTGGTATACCTTACCGTAGATTTGCCAACAGTATAATAAATTTTTCCAGATTTGGAAAATCTTCGACGAGACCGGCGCCTGCACACACACGTTTCGAGGAAAATTGATCGGATTTCAGCATTTATTGAGGATCAGAATGACGGGTGTGGTCTCGTCCAAGCAATTAATATGACCGACGGGTTTAGTCTAGATGATCGTTGTGTCCGGGATTATCGCCTTCGGCATAAAAGCATAAATTATTCATTCGGGAGGGTTACATTTGCAAACAGCTGAGAGCTATAGAGTGCATTGCTAAGTTTCCCCTGTCCAGAGCTAATTTTGTTACAGAGTGCTGTGATTTCCATAGTTTGCAGCCATTGCCAATCCAAAGTATAACACTGAGTGGGTTCTGTCCGAGGACAAGCCTATAGAAGTGATTTTGGAAATATTTGAGCGTGGAGGCCTTACAGCTGCTATGACCACACCAAGTTCATCACAGACTGGATAGCGACCAGGGATGAGGAGCCAAACTCACATAAGAGAAGAATCCAGTTCAGAGATGGAGGAAGAAGTTCATAACGCACCAGACTACATCCTGACACGAGTCGAAGGCGCGCCAGAGGTAAAAATTCCAAAGAGTGGTAAGTTTCCTGTTCCTATACCCCAAATTGATTCTCGAGTAAAGGAAGACGGAGATCTATTAGGATATGCCGCTGTTGCTAAATTTGTCGATTATAACCTGGGCGATAGTAAGACATATCCTCAGTTCCGCCCGGATCAGTATCTTACGATCCAGAAAAACCCAAGGACAGGTGCAGATGAATATGTTCCCATGGAACATGTCCAGATTCTTGAGCACTCAAGCTTGCTCAATTTATTAAGGATACCACATTTTGGATGAGGCGCAGAGGTTAATGCCGTGGTGCGCATCTTACTTTCATGCGTACATGGGGGTTACCTCTGGCTTGGTAACAAGATCAACCTGAACATCGACCTGATACACTGCATTACCGACCTATCCAAGACTAGTCAAGACCCGAAGACAAATATAACAGGAAAGACCAAGGATTCCAAGCTATCGCCAACCCTGGTCTCCAAGTATAAACTGCAGAGAGGAGGTCGGGCTTATGACATTGCAAGCTTAACAGAAAATACACTTAGATTTACAGCTAGTCTGCTTGCAGGCTGACTTCTAACCAAGGTTCTCCCAAAGGAAGTCACAGGATCAGTAATTAACCTAGCCATACAAGTTGCAGAGGGGGAACAGTTCAATTGGTATTTATTTTTGTTAAATATGTTTTAGCAAGATTGTTTGCAAGCTCAGGATGAGGAAACCCACCCATTCCATTTCTCGTGGTTGCTGATACTCTGTGCTTTCGTCAGGTGGAAGGAGTCGCCCCATACCCAATTTCGACAGCTAGCGAGTGGCGAGCCCAGAGGTGCGCGCTACACAAACTTATGGGAGACTAGTAGCACAACCAAGAAAAAGGTCAATGCGATAGTATTCTATGAATACTACAAGATGTTGAGGAACTTCCTTGAAGAAACACCACGGATCAGCAAGGAGATCATGGACGCATATGATGATCGGCTTGATTTTATGGTGGACCGCCATAGAATTTACCTGAGGCCAAAACGGACCAAAAGGGACGATTGGGCTAATGGTTGGTTTAGGATGACAACAAAGGATGTCGAGGGCATCATCAAAGACTTTGACGACGACTAGAAGCAAGTGTTAGAAGATATCCCATCCCTACCATTAGGTACCGCACAGACAGACCCATCGGACAAAGGCAAAGACAAAATGGAGACCGAGACGCAAGATGCAGCACAAGTACCACTACCAGGACAAAAGAGGAAGGATGCAGAACAGGGGACACCAAAGATGCAGACAATTAACGATGGAGAAGAAGAGATACCAGAGACACCGAAGAAGAAAAAGCATAAAGCCACAAAGCCACTTTCGAAGACTGCACTGACAGAGGATGAGTATGAACTCATTGCAACAAGAATGCATGACACATTGAAGGACTCATTCGAAGTGATGCAGACATCGCAGGAAAAGATACAGAGCGTAGTAGAAAAGCAGCTTCTGGACTTAAAGATAATCACTAAGAAGACTTCCATGATACAGGTTCTGCCAGTAAAGGCGACCGCCGGAGAAAGTTCAACACAGTCGATTTCCCGCGAGGAAATCTTCCCAGCGGATCGCCTCAATACAGTCTTGATACCACCAAGGAGCATCCAGTTCTTTGCATCAATGAAGGATGTACCAATACAACTTAGGCAACCTGTCAAGGTTAACCTCGCAGAGTTCCACATTGATCAGTTACAGATGATCCAGCAGCAGCTAAGCGCAGAGCTCAGAGGTAGAGAGCTCACGACTTATAAGCAGAACACATAGCTCAAGCAACAGAATGCAGCACTCGCCACCTGCTATCAGAAAAAGGAAGATGAGTTACGAACCTATGAAGAAAGAGAATAGAATCTCTCTCAAGTGTTACAGAGCATTGCATTGGAGTTACCTAAATGTAATATTAAGTTCGCTTTTCCTATCCCGCAGAAGGTAAGACGAGTTGTAGACAGAGCAAAGGATCTGGAGGAAATAGTAGTTAGGATGGAAGAAACAATGGCCAAGATGGAGGAAGACCACAAGGCGCAGATTGCTGAGCTCGAGGCTAGACCACCGGGCACCCCCCAGGAAGATAAGGAAGCCAGAGTAAAGGCCTTCCGACTCACTTCCACGCAGATAAAATCTCGCATAGACGATGCACTGTCGGTGCTAACTTATGCGAAAAACACATGGTCGGAGCTAGATGAGCCTCCTGAGAAAGTAGAAATCCAGCAAAGTATTAAGCAGATAGAGAATACCACAGCAGCAATGAAGGAAGAAATCAAGAGCTTAGCAGCTCTTCAGAAGATGAGAAAGACGACGGAGATGAACCGTTTGCAGCAGGAAGCGCAGCAGTTGAGAGAAAAGGAGATACACATCAACGACCTGCTTCAACCCTATCAGGAACAAATCACAGAGCTAGTCAATGCGGTTGAGCAGAAGTTTGGGGAGTTCAATGCCACCAGAAAGGAAATTGACGCAGCAGAAGACTCCAGTATTAGTCAAGCTATGCCTGACTCGGCACAGGAACGTGTCGAAGCTATGGAGAACGAAGTCGCAGGACTTTGGGACAAGCTTAAGCGCACTTTGTAGGAAGCCAAGGCGAAGCTACAATAGGAGAAGCCTGTTGGTAGTGGCTCGGGGATGAGCCACAAGTAAGTGTTAGGGGACTGTTGGAGTAGAGTCCCGCAGCTACAAGAAAAGCTGCCAGTTTGGCGGATAGACAGTTTGGTAAAGACGAAGAGATAAGGTGAAGCTACGATGTCGTAGCATGTTTCTAGCTGCAGAGCAGAGCCGGAAACCGTGACTGTTGGAACAGCAAAGTCAAAGGAGACGACAGTACCTGAGCGGCCAAGAAGAGAGAGCTCAACCACTGCATTAAAGGGAGCGGTGAAGACAGGAGGGCTCAGCTACCCTCATAAAGTAAAAGGAGCAACGAGACCGAGGTATTGAAGACGAAGGACAGAAGAAGGGAAGCGGTGCATAGTACCCATGGTCAGTGCCGGGAAGCATGGAAGACTACAGAGAGCAGTGGTGTGACGGAAAGTGGCTACTCCAAGTACAGATATGTCGACTGTCACTAATTAGGGTTTTGGGTTACTGTTGGGACAGGTCCACAGTGTTGTAATGGCGAGACCTTCGGGCCGCCTATAAAGGGATGCATTTTGTAGTGTAAAAGGTTGGCATTTTGAGCATTTTAAGCCATCCAACTAGTTAGACTATCAGTAGTCTGTTAGTTCACTGTATTTTGTATTGTAACAATCCGCAGGGATTGATAGAGAGAGAGAGAGAGAGAGTAAGAGTATATTGTAAGAAGGCAATATAGAGAAGAGATCTAAGAGAGAAGGGCTCCAGGATGTGTGCGGAGTTACCCAGAATATCTCTAGCTACATATGCAGTGTAGCAGAACTGTGTACCTCTCTCAAGTTATAATATAGAAACACAGTTCTGTGGATGTAGCTTCTACCCTGGAATTGAACCACGTAAAATCCGAGTGTTGTGTGATTGATTCATGTGATTGTATCTGCTTGTTATATCTGTCATTCATTACATGAACTTTGCTTACAGTAAATGTATGTATGTGTTATTCAGTTTGCAGCATGTTTAAAAGGTTAAATGCAAGTTGAGTCTTTAGGTATTTTGCATAAGAGTGTATCTAAGTCACTCAAGACAGTTAAGAGTTGCAGTGTAAAACAACCTTGTGCATTGAGTCTAGAAAGTTGAACACCAGTACGCTAGAGATGATGAGTCACAGCGGTAGGATATCGCAGGGAGGCGATATCGCACCATCAGAGGAGCTGTGGTGCGCTGCGATTAAGGATCAAGAGTAGGAGGAAGTTACGTGTTGCCCAGGACGCGGCGATGCGATAAGGGATAAGGGTTAAATTCAGCACAAGTAAGACGAAATTGCGTAGCACAGTGAGAGATAGATACCTCGCAGGATAAGAAGAGCTGTGAGGTGCACATAGGATGCGACAGAACCTGACCGAGACACCTGATTCTTTGGTCAACCCATTAGAATCACTTCGAGTGAGACTTCAGGCCGCTCCGCGGTCTGTCGTCGAAAGGGCCGGTGAGCTAGGGGTGTTGTTGGTTAATTTTGTAGTGTAAAAGGTTGGCATTTTGAGCATTTTAAGCCATCCAGCTAGTTAGACTATCAGTAGTCTGTTAGTTCACTGTATTTTGTATTGTAACAATCCACTGGGATTGACAGAGAGAGAGAGAGAGAGAGAGAGAGAGAGTAAGAGTATATTGTAAGAAGTCAATATAGAGAAGAGATCTAAGAGAGAAGGGCTCCAGGCTGTGTGCGGAGTTACCCAAAATATCTCTAGCTGCATATGCGGTGCAGCAGAACTGTGTACCTCTCTCAAGTTATAATATAGAAACACAGTTCTGTGGACGTAGCTTCTACCCTGGAAGTGAACCACGTAAAATCTGAGTGTTGTGCGATTGATTCATGTGATTGTATTTGCTTGTTATATCTGTCATTCATTAAATGAACTTTTCTTACAGTAAATGTATGTATGTGTTATTCAGTTCGCAGTATGTTTAAAAGGTTAGAATTGAGGGAGTAAAAGAATGTAATATGTGATTAATGTGTCAAGGCAAAGGGACAAATACAAGCCAAAAGCTCTCCATTTACAAGGTGGGAGGACACATTAATTAAACTGAAAACCTCACACATCCAAATATGCCATGTAAGGATAATTCTTCTGCATCAACCTTACCTTAGGCCATTTTGTCTCTAGGGATCATGTGACATTAATAGGCCCATGTCCATCATACAAGCACTATGAAGGGAATCTTTATCATGTAAGTGGAGTATAGTGTTCATTTCAAGTTTGGAACACTAATGATGTTTCGCATGGCCTAGTCCATGTTCTAGGGTAAACATATAAAGTCGTAGGCCATAACATTTTCCTCAAGGGATCAGGGCCCACAGGTGGGTACCTATTCCATAATGTCATCTCTATGTGGGAAATATTTGTCTTATAAGAAAAAATGGCCATTTCAAGCTCTATGTGACCAAGAGTGGTTATCATTGATTGGGCCATATTATCAACTCAAAACATAACGTCTAAAGGTAAGGAGCTCATGGGTCATGTGTGATTCCCTAGACCACCTCAAAGGCCCCATATACTACATAGGTAATATTTAGCCAATGAGTAAGATATGTTTTCTGTTTTGAGGTTTGGCACACCAAGTATGGATTTCAGTCCACAGGACATCGACCAAGGTTTTAGGGTACAAGGCCATATGAATTACCTTGGGGATCATGGCCAATGAATGGAGGCCTAGATTATAACACAAGGCCTACATGGGGAATCTTATCTTATATGCGAGATATGTTTAGAATTTTGAGGAAGGGAACGCCAGGGATGTTTTTTCAAGGCCCTTGTTATGATATAAGGTTAAATAAGGGTCTTAGGTCATAACATTTTTCTCTAAGCTCATAGTCCATTTTCAAGCCCTCAAAAAACACACATACCCTCCATAGGGAATCATTAGTCTACAAATAAGATATGATAGAAAGTTTCCTCTTTCTAACACTAGACATGGTTCTCAATGCATATGGCATGGTTCAATGCTAAAATCCATAGGCATACACTATAACATTCATATATGGGGCTTATGATCTATTTTTGGGTCATAAACCACCACATAGACCTTACAAATGGAATCTTCATCATTCCAACAAGATATGGTCGTATAATGGGGATGTAAATTCTTGGTATCCAAGCCAAGTTTGATACAAAAATACAAGTTATTAGCCCATAAAATTTCTCTTTGGATCTCATGGTCCATACATGGGACCCTGGACCACCACACAAGTCCTACAAAGGAAATATTTGGCATATGAGTGAGATGTGGTGTTTATTTAAAGGTTTATCACACCATGGATGGTATTCAAGAATCATAAAATGTTTAAGGGTTGAAATTCAAGATATTGGGTCATAACACGTGTTTAGAGCTCATGGGCCATGTGTGGGCCCACAACAACCAAGCAAGAAATTAGTAGGAAATATCACCCCAGGAGTGCATTATGGTGGTAATTTTGAGGTTTTCCACTTTAGAGGTTAGTTTTGGTGCTAAGATATAGGTTGTTTTTCCATAACATTAGTCCTTGAGCTTCATAGGCCATGTGTGGGGCATCAAGAAACCATACTTTGGCATGTGAGAGTGATATCGTACTCATTAATTGAAATGTTTGGGATTTTAAGTGTGGTTCTCACTGCCCATTCAATGCTCCAATGCCAACAGTACATTTCCTTTGTATGGCATGTGTGGTCGTTTGGGTTGCTACACATAAACCATGAGACCTAGAGGAAACTATATGAACTTAGGCCCTAGAAGTTAATCTCAAACCATGTCTTGGTTGTAAAAAATTAATCATGTTGTTATACATCCCAAAATTTCCACCATATCCCACTCATAAGCCAAAAAATCCCTTTATAAGGCCTTGGTGTATTATACCTTCAAATGTCATACCACATCTCAATCACATGCCAAAGATCTCCTATGCATGGGATATGTTGTAGGATTTTTAAAAGTGATATAACCACCACCCCCAAAATTCCAAATTCTAGTGACTTTTAAGGGATTTTTTTAAATCGGCTTAAAAGGGACCTTTAGGGGTTCGATTAACCGCCCCCACAAGTCCAAATTCCCATAAATTTTGGGGGATAGTTTAAAACAACCACCCCCAAAATCCCAATTATCATGCCATTCAGGGGAAAATTTCAAACAACCTCCCCCAAAATTCAAATTATTATGACTTTTGGGGGCGGCTTTAAAAGAACCACCACCAATAGTTCATTTATAATTACTTTGGGAGAGGTTTCAAAACTTCCTAAAACATAACCTCTAGGGGGGTCTTTCCAAAATCCCAATAGGACTTTCAGACTTCTAGGGGAGTGTTTTAAGAACCACCCCCAAAAGTCCTAAGAATGGACTTTTGGGGGGTTTTTTAAAAACCGTGCCCAAAAGTTCAATTCTCATGAATTTTGGGGAGTTTTTTTAAGAATAGCCCCCAAAAGTTCAACTCAGTATTTCGGGGGGGGGTGGTTAAGAATGCCCCTAATGGCCTAAAAAAACTTTTAGGGTTG
>LPNX010885815.1:309765-332142 GCA_001517045.1 Pseudotsuga menziesii
TTTTGTAAAGTTGCAAATTCTATTAGACAAAGGAATAAAAAATTACATGTCCATGGTGCTTCTAGGTTGGACTTAGATAATGGAACCACCACCCCAAGGAGTCAAAGTTATAGACCCATCTGGTATGATCATAACAAAAAATGCTTACTGGCACAGGAAACAAAAAATTAGGCCTATACTCCACTATACTGCAATTGATCAAAGTTTTAAACAAAAGACTAATAAATAGACTGTAACAAAAAGACTTCAAATGACATTTAGAGCCCGTGGGAGGAAGAGCCTTTAAAGGAGTCATAACCACAATTTACAGAGGGGGCAAATCCTCCGGGATGGGGTAAACACCCTAGAAGTCATCATCAGAAGTAGTAACATGATTTTTTACAATAAAGAGAAAATACTTTCCACTTGATTCCTTACTATCATGAACACGCTTGGTGAACACAGGTCCAATTGTTGAGGGGATGGGAAAAGCAACACTAGTCATCTCCTTATGAACTATATTCAAGCCCCTCTCCATTAGCATCCCATATGTAGCGTTTTCGCATCCCACTTCTGTGTTTCTTGCTCTTTGTTTTCTACTGGAGAGGCGCTTCCATGAAAAACTAGATTCCAGACTATTGAGTTGGTCGTCCAAGTCTGTCAGCTTAGATTTGGCGAGAGAACTGTACTACATGCAGAGCTCTAATTTCCCATCATATCCTCCATAAGAGTGCCCATCATATTCTTTATTAGCCATTCATAGTTAGTTTTCCTGCCACCCCTACTGGTGGATAGGTGTTCATTAACTAGTCAAGCCTCCCAGTCATTGAATAGGATGTGGAATGGCATGGATAATCGGACCTCATATCCCTCCTCTACCATCTAACTTAAGACATGTTGGGTTTTCTCTCGACCATTGATTCCTCTACGAGGGACTCCTATATGCCTTCACATTTCAAAAACAAAGCTAGATTATGTGGTGGAGGGGAGCAACACTGTGGCAGAGCCAGAGGAAAATTAACTCCCCTATGAAACAAAAAGAACCAACTGAGCAAAGCCAAGGATGAAATCCACGCATCTAGATCCTAGATCTAGGCACTATGCATTGTCGACGGGACATGCAGGAACCCGCATCCTAGTTATTTTGGGGGATGTTACATCTTCACCCCATTATTATTAACATTGTCCTCGATGTTACTAATCTTCTTCCATTGGTACTAGGAATATATTTGGGTACTTCTTCTGCATGTGTTTGTACAATTCCCAAGTTGTGTCCTGAGGGATAAAGTGATTCCATTACACCTTTACCCGACCGATGACTATGTTCCAAAGGTCTATTTATTTTCATTCCAAAATGCGCATAGGTTCCACCTGGAAGTCACTTTTTGGTTCCACCCGCACCACGTTCTAGCCAATGATGTGAGTAGGATCGTGATTATATTTTTTCAATAAAGAAACATTGAAAACATTATGGAATTTCAAGTGTGCTCAGAGTGCAAGTCGGTAGGTTATTGGACCCATTCTTTTTAGAATTTGAAAAGGTCATCAAAATCACGATACTAATTGAGAGTAGTTCCCCAATCTGAGCGAACTATTTTTGGGTTTAACTCGAAGATATACGTGGTCTCTGATAGTAAAATTCTTATGATGTCTCTTTCATTTTGCGTGACTTTTTTGGCAGCCTAGTGCCACCTTCAAGTTCTTTCACACATCCCAAACAATTGGTTCCATGCTATGTAGTAGTTATGGCCCTGCCATAAGGCAGTCTACTTGGCTATCCTAGCTAAGTGGGGTAGTATTCTTTCTTCCATACATAATTTTGAATGGGATCATCTTGGATGAGGCTTGATATCCATTATTGCATGTGAATTCCACAAGGTGCATATATTCTTCCCACGTAGTGTTTTTCCATGATGTACATCCATAACATATGTTTGATGATCTGGTGGGTATGTTCCATCTTTCAATCTGTCTATGGGTGATAAATGGTACTAAAGCTTAGTTTGGTCTCCAATGCTACAAACAAGGACTTCCAAAAATTTGAAGTGAATTTGACATCCTAGTCGGAGATCACCAGTTTCAGTAGACTATGTAATCTGAATATTTCCTTCATAAATATCTCTGCAACATTGACAGCATTGTAAGTTGACTTCATAAGAATAAAATGTATTGATTTACTTAATTTATCTACTACAACCATAATTGAATCATGCTGTTTTTATGTTCTTCGAAAACCTATGATGAAATATAGAGATACGACCTCCCATTTCCATTCAGGAATTAGTAGAGGTTGTAACAGACCTTCAGGGTGTTGGTGTTAAACCTTCACCTATTGATATCCCAAAACTTTACATATTCAGTGTCATTAACACTTGCAATTTTAATTATTCTCTTAAGGTCACTTTCTGGTTGACTTAAAAAATCTCGTAACCTCATGCGTCATTCAAATGAGTGCGTCAAACACTTATTTTTCATTACCTTTTATGTGTTTTATTTCAAAATTGAATTCACTCAAGAAGGCCATCCACCTTGCTTGACGTCTGTTAAGCTCAGGTTGGGTGAATATATTATTTACACAAGTATTGTCTGTTAGTAATAAGAAATTCTTCCCCAACAAAGAATGCCGCCACATTTTTATAACATGTATTACCTAGGCTAACTCCAGGTCATGTACCATGTAATTTCGTTTGTGTTCTTTAAGTTTACGTGATTCATAACAAACTACATGTGCCTCCTGGGATATTATCCCTCCCAAACCTTCTTTATTTGCATCAGTTCATACTGTAAATTCCTTGTAAGGGTCATCTACCTTAAGGATGGGTGTTTTTGTTAGCGGCTTCTTTAATTTCTCAAATCTTTCTTGGCATTTTTAAGACCATATGAACTTTACTCATTTATTTTGAAGTGAAGTAATTGGGTAAGATATATTACAAAATCCTTCTATATAAAATTTCGGTAGTAACCAATGAGTCCCATGAAGGAACATATGTCTACCACATCCTTAGGCACTAGCCATTCTACAATGGCCTTTATCTTTTCACTATCCAGTCTGATCCTTTCTTATAAGATTACAAGGCCCAAGTATTGTATCTTATTTTTAAAGAACCCACATTTTCCATACTTGGAGGAAATTTGATGGTTTCTCACGGTCTGTAAGACTATTCTCAAATGTTGTGTGTGCTCTTCTTCTGATCTTTAGTAAATCAGGATGTCATCTATAAAGCTTAACACAAACTGATCTAGATATTTGGTAAAGATGTTATTCATTAAACACATGAATGTGACATGAGAATTTGTTAATCCGGATGGAATTACTACGAATTCGTAGTGCCCGTATCATTTTCTGAAAGCAGTGTTATTAATTTTTTCTTCTTTGATTATGATCTGGTGGTAACGAGATCACAAATCTAATTTTCAGAATAACCTTACTCCACCTAGCTGATCAAATATGTCATTTATACGGGGTAAAGGATATTTGTTTTTAATAGTTACTTTGTTCAATTGCTTATAATCTATACAAAGTCACATTGTCCCATATTTTTTCTTAACGGACAAGACTGGTGCTCCCCAGGGTGACACATTGGGTCTTATATGCCCCTTTTTTAACATCTCATGAATCTAAATCTTAAGTTCAGTTAATTTTGGAATAATCATTTGGTACAGTATCCTAGATATAGGTGTGGATCTTGGTATAATCACAATGGAAAGATCTATTTAACATTGAGAGGGTAGTCAAGGTATTTCTTTTGGAAATATGTCTCAAAATTCATTCAAGATGGGGTAGTTTCCTAGGTTGAGTCTATCTTCTTTATTAAGTACTAGTTTTTAAAATGAAAAAAACATTTAAGTTTGGTGGCATTTATCGCTTTTTAATCCCTTTTTATAATTGTGTAATTAATAGGTGTTGATACATGGTCACCATAAAATTGAACAATGTTTAAAATTTTATAAAACATGATATATAATTCAATATATTAAAATATGATTCTTATATTTAAGACTCATTCAGTCACACTCAATATGGAAACCATTAATATAGATAATTTCACATAAATTAGTATTTGAACATATATAGATGTACTAGAAAAGCAATTGGTATTATATATGCAATTTAAATCATGGAAAATAGGAATAAGGATATTTTGGTTTGTAATCACACAAAATGATTCAAGGATTGTGAAGCTTATGTTCAATTAGAGAAGTGGTCATACAACAAGATGAATAATATTGGAATGAAAATTTCACCACTCATGTCTCGTGTTTCAAGGGAGACAAAATTATCATCTCAATATTCATCATCTTGTTGTATGACCAATGCTCTAATTCAACATAAGCTTTATAATCCTCAAATCCTTACTTGTGATTACAAACAAAAAATACACTTATCCCCATTTTCCATTATTTCAGTTACATCTATATTACCAACTACTCTGCTATTACATCTATATGCGAACCTATTAATTTATGTTCACATGCATTGTGCATTTGCATCATAGCATTATTTATTCTCATTACACTCTAATTACACATCGCATAAATGCATGTTAAGCATTAAACATTAATACGTACTACGTGGGTTTTACTAATGTCATAAGACCATTTAAACATTGAACATTAAACATAAACATTAAGACATACTATACATTGTATATAAATCATTTAGGAGATTCAATTTCTAGATAATAATCTACCACGTGCTTCCAAACTACAAGCCTTAAACAATTAATTATAGCCATATTTTACGTAGCATAGATGTATGTTAATTATTAAATATCAAGAGAGGCTACTTGATATTTATCAATGTCATAAAACCATTTCATCATTGAACAATAAACAATAAACATAAACATTAGTACATACTACCCATACAAATGATTTATGAGACTCAACTTTTACATAATAGTGTACAACAAACTTCCAAACTAGAAGCTTTAGATCATTTCTGAGATTCAACTTTTACATAGCATGATTAATCATTAAACATTAACACATACTACTTGAGTTTTATTAATGTGATGACAAAAATTGAGCATTGAATTAAACATTGAACAAAAACATAAAACATAAGTTACAAATTGTACAAATCATTTATGAGAGTCATCTTTTACATAATATTCTACAACACTTCCAAACTACAAGATTTGGATCATTAATGAGATTCATATTTTACATGATACAGTATTGTCCACAACATTTCCATACTACAAGTTTTATTTGAGATTTGAATATTTTTAATAAAATACCAATGCTAGAAAGCATTGTATCTAGGACAACTATGGAAATAGAGACTTGTCAAGAAGTGAGTAGGATGGTGAAATTGTCTACAACACTTCCAAACTACAATCTTTGGATAATTGGTGAGATTCATCTTTTGCATGACACAAGAATGTATACAACACTACAAGCAAGAAAGCATTGTATCTAGGAAAATTGGGGAAATAGAGATTTCTCATGAATTGACTAGGCTTGTGGAATTGTATGTCTACAACAATTCCAAACTACAAGCTTTCGATCATGGATGAGATTTATCTCTTACATGATACATAAATGTATACAAAAATAAAAGGTAAACGTCATTGTATCTAGGACAACTAGGGAAATAGAGACTTGTCAAGAAGTGAGTAGGATGGTGGAATTGTATACAACACTTCCAAACTACAAGCTTTGGATAGTTGATGAGATTCAGATCCTTTATATGACACAAGAATGTATACAACACTACAAGCTAGAAAGCATTGTCTCTAGGACAATTGCGGAATAGAGACTTCTCAAAAAGTAACTAGGCTTGTGGAAATGTCTACAACAATTCCAAACTGCAAGATTTCAACCACGGATGAGATTTATCTCTTACATGATACATAAATGTGTACAACACTAAAAGATAAAAATCATAGTATCTAGGACAATTTGGAAACTAGAGACTTCTCAAGAACTAAGTGGGATAGTGGAATTCTCTAGGGCCACTTTTTTACTAGAATATTTTTATCATCGATGAGATTTATATATATTACATGATATAAATATATCTTCAACACTACAACCTCGAAATCAGTATAACTAGGACAATTGAGGAAATAAACACTTCTCAAGAACTAACTAGACCTGTGAAATTGTCTACAACACTTGTAAACTACAATCTTTCAATCATCAATGAGATTCATCATTTACATGATACAAGAATGTCTACAACACTGCTAAGCTAGAAAGCATTGTATCTAGGACAACTCGTGAAATAGAGACTTGTCAAGAAGGGACTGGGATAGTGGAAATGTATACAAAAATTCCAAACTACAAGATTCAGATCATTGATGAGATTCAACTTTTACATAATATAATATTTTCTACAACACTACCAAGCTAAAAAGAATTGTATATAGGAATTTTGCAGAAATAGAGACTTCTCAAGAACTAACTAGGCTAATGGAATTGTCTACAACACTTTAAAAGAACAAGCTTTTGATCATTAATGAGATTCATATTTTACATCATAAAATATTGTTTATAATAATTCTATGAAACATCATAGCCATAACTATATTGTTATTATATTAGATTGACAATCATTATGAAACAAAATCATAAAATATACATTCATGAACATCATGCAAAATTATGATAGAAATTTATCATACAAGATTATATCCCATATTTAATAAAAAAAATAAAGATTTCACTCAAACAACTACAATATGTATGCTACAGATATATGTAATATAATAGTTCGAATGAAAAAATCGATTTCCACTTGTTTTGACAGGGTAGAATGCGTGCCAAGTACGAACTTAACAGGCTTGGTACGATGTCTATTTGATGTTCCTCGAGTGATAGAATGCTTTGTTCTCAATATCTTCGTAAATATGGTCCTCGTAGAATGGTTTGGTAGAATGGTTTCTGGATCCATAGAATGCTCGTTTAATATCTTGGTAGCTTTGGTATAAGAATGGTTATTTGATGTTTCTGGAGGGATAGAATGCTTGTTTAATATCTTGGTAGCTCTGATATAAAACTTATTTGGTGTTTCTGGATTGATAGAATGCTTTTTAGGTATTATCTCCTACTTATAAGTAGCTTTGGTAGAATGGTTATTTGATGTTTCTGGATCGATAGAATGCTTTCTTTTCAATATCTTCGTAGCAACTACCGTATTATGATTATTTGATGTTTCTGGATTAATAGATTGCTCCTTTAATATCGTCCTAGAATGTCTACTTAATAGCTGGGAGGTTTCTTCAAACCAAAAATACCTTTCATTTCCTCAGCATACCTATGAGCCCAATTACCTTCTGGGTTGTATGTCATTGCATTGGTGAATGTCAGTCTAACGTCTTCTGCAAATTGCAGTAAACTGGAATATCTATTGACTTTTAACTTAGACATTACAGTGCCCAGATCCATAGGTCTTTTAATAATCTGAAAATAGTCATCAAGTTGACCATTCCATTCCTTTGGATCGACAGGTTTGCTAAAAGTCAAACCATAAGGGTGATTCAGCAAAGTATTAAATAGAGCCACGCACCTTCCCTTTATCGCTCCACCAAAGGGATTCATTAATTCTGCGCCCCTTTGACTATGTACATTTTTCATTTCTGTCGTGCCTCGTGCCCGTTGAATGTCCGCTGATTTTTTCCTTCCTCAAAAGGGGCTTTTCCTCGTGTTCGTTTTAACAGGAACCATGAAACCGTTTGAATTAGGAGCTGCCTTTACACTGATTGAACTAATATTGGCCGATGTGGGCAGCTATTGACAGTTTCAGTCTCTGACAAAACCAAGATAGATTGAAAGTAATGGGCGATGTGCGCAGTTTCTCACAAAATCAAGACAGATTGAAAGTAATGGGCGATGTGCCCCAGCTTTTGACAAAAACAAAGACAGGTTCTAAATTTATGTTAAAGTAAAGGAGGAAAGACACTCACCTTTTATATACTGAAAAAGTCAGATAATAAAAGTTAAAAGAAAAAACTGGAACCTACGACAGCCAAAAGAAAAAAGCTGAACAGATAGGGATGGCCTTATATATAGTTGAAAAAATGAGATAAATATAAAAGTACACGAGAACTGCAACCCACGACAGCAAACAGGCAACAGTAAAGTAGGAAAGGCACTCACCCTATATATATATACTTAAATATAAAAGTTCAAAAGAAAACCAAACTACCAATGGAACCCACGACACCTAGATACACTGGACCCGAGAACCACTTATTGCAAGGTCCATATTTCCCTAAGCCATGTAATTTTCATATGCAACAATGACGTGTAACAAGTTTCACAACCTATGTTTGTGGGTACAACATGTTTCTATCTACAATGATGGTGGGGCGTTCTATATGTAAAGAATCGATTAGGCTAAGTTTGTGGGTGCACCATGCTTCTATTTACAATGATTGTGGGGGCCTTTTATATATATATATATATATATATATATATATATATATATATATATAAAGAATAGGTTAAGGCTTTTTGTATGTTAAATAATGAAGTGACATGTTCTTTTATCTACTATATAGTGAGATTTTGGGTTAGCTTAAGCTACACATGTAACACCAGAGTTGTTTTCAAAATGTTGTTTGAATTTTATTTTTTTTACTCAATTTTCAAGTTTAATTTAATTAATATATTATATAATGTATTTAAAGAGTATAATATGGAGTATTTTAGGGAGTTACATAAAAGATAATGAATTTAATTAGACCATGAAATAGACTTATATTGTAGTTATAAAAAATAATATAGTAATAAATTGTATGTGGCATATACCCTAGAAATATTTAGGAGAAAGTATATATCCACACGTATTATTAAATTGAAATATATTGCATGTTGAGTATTGAAATATAACAAGCAACACTTGTGGAATCATTCATTCTACAAAAGGTATTTGATGTCTTTAACCTATCTTAAGGGTTCTCTCTACATTCTTGTGTTGTTTATCATGTGTGTGCATTTTATATTTACAAGGATACTTGTGTTTTATCTTATATCTATCAAGGTTACTACAAGTGGCATCAGCCTTCTCTTCTAAGATGTCGAAAGATTTTTGTTGATTTCCTCCCCACTAAGTGGCTTGTCCCATCTCAAACACTTCATGCTTAGGACAAGGATCAAAAGCATCATTGGACTCATCAGTGTCTTTTTCTTTTGCAACTGTAAGCACAAGGTTCTTGTGGGAATTCACAACTATTTTCATATAACCTGCAGTAACAAGTAATGAGCTATCATTCATTCCATGAGCTCACAATGTATTCCACCCCATATTTTGTGAGATGGTATTTGTTCTCTTATTGAAAGAAGATGGCCTTCTAATCATAAGGATAAGGAACCCCAAGTACAATACCACAAACATCCAAAGGAACCTCATCTATCAACTTCAAAGCAATATCAAACATCAACCGACATTATATGATAACTTGAATCTTTGCATTATCAGGCACCCAACTGAGAGGATAAGGTTTCTAGTGAGGTCTTATGGTTAGTCCCAACTTTTTCACAATCTCTTCAGATATCAAATTAACTTGTGAGCCAAAATAAAAAAGAATTTCCACTTTTGTCTACTTTGTCACTACACTTATGTGGAATAATTTACTTCTTCTTCTATCATTTTCAAGAGATGGAACTCCATAACTTGAACCAACATGAAATAAATTGTCACCTCATAATACAATCATTGTGATCATTTTTTCATCAGTTGAGTCATCTCAAGTCTTGTTGAGTTGTAACAACATTCTTTTGCTTCCTTTTTCCACCAAATTTATTTTGTCTTAACTCTCGATGCAGCTTCCAACGGTGCTCTTCATCATGCCCATATTCCTCACAATGAGTGTGATGGAGCACTCTATTCACTTTATTCTTCATTGTATTTGTTCTTTTATCCTGTCCTTGCCTTTAAAATAGCCTTATAAATGCTTAGATGTTTCTTCTTCTTATATATACTTTCCCTTACTTTCAAGATGAGTTGTTTGCATACATGCTTCATCCAAACTAGTAGGACTAAACAACAATAAAGTATGATGAAGAGAACCAATATACTTCAAAAGAGTGTAAGGAACATCTAAAGAAACATTTAACTCATGTTATTTCTTTCTAAATAATTCAGTAAAATTTTGAACACTCTCACCTTTACTTTGTCTAAAACTTTACCAATCCATCATAGTGTTTTAATTCCCATAATCCAATAGATTAAAATTGATTACGTAAATAAAATGTAAAATTAGACCATTAAGAAAGGAGATTTCTCACTTGTTTGTGACATTTTTCAAGCTTGATTTCCCACCATAAAAGGGTTGTTCCTTCCAACCGAAGAGATGCCAACTAAATCTTCACCTCCTCTTCTTCAATTCATTGTACTCGACAATACACTTCGATCTGCCTTATCATATTGTTCAACTTCTCAGGATTTGACTCTCCAATGAACATAGGTAATTCAAACTTGACATCAAGCTTCAACAATGGTCTTTTGGGAGGCTCCTTTTTAGGATCCTTGCAATGATGAGAATGATGATAAGATAAAGAATTCTAAGTGGAGAATGAACTTGAGGGAGGAGTAAGATATTTCCCTCCAAATTATTGATTCAATGAAGCATTGCAGTCCTCTTTTGACTTCTTTTCATTTGTCATTATCTTATCATAATCTGCAAACAATTTGTCTACCTTCTCTTCCATTTGGTAGAAAGATTTGTGGAAAGTTTTTTCATTCTCCGCACGAACATCATCATCTCTCATATTTATTCTTCATTGTGTACATCCAATCTCATAGTTGTAAGGAACCAATTCACCTTCACTTGACTTAAAATTAACTCTCATAATCATTCACATTAACAATCCACATGAAATAACCATGCTCTCATACCTCATGATCTAGTATCTTTATGTTCTATGACTTAAAAGTGAATTGCATAAAAGAATGTGAGAAAATCTAAGAAGTGCATAAGAAGCACCATATGTATGGAAGATAAATAACACACATAAAAAGGAGAACCATATGATAATGGAGTTCATCCCAAAGGGCTATCTCTGAACCAACTTCTCAAATGAAGAGGTTAGACTATAATCTCATTATAAATGAAAAATACATGGAAATAATACATCAATACGTCAATGGTTGGATATGGGGAGAATTTGTTTCTTGTCTCCACAAATGGATTTCAACAACAACTTCAAATCAGGAAGACAATGAAAAAAAAGTACAAATATGCCCACCTTCAACTGATATGAGCCACAACAATCCCTTCCTCTCATAATATAGACTACACAAGGTACAAAGTATCAAATATTCTCCTAAAATTTACCTCCTTGAACATTGGTGGACCTCTAGCTTATATAGTGTAATGTTGGAAGGAATCCCCAACAAACTCCGTTGGCGGAGTTTTTCTAAATCGTTGTCATTTTGGTTGGTTCTGAGTTCAAAACCCCTGTCTTCCTTTATATGGTAAAACATGATATGTATGTTGATTGGAAATTATACAATGGTTTTGGGTATGTTTATATCATATGAAATATAATACACTAGATGTGGGGTAGTAAAACCGATTCCAAACTCGCGGATTTCCTACCTCTCCCTTTTTTCAACGTGTTTTTTATAACCCATTCAAATAAAACTCGTTGGAGTTGGTTACAAAGGCTAGCCCATGAGATAAATCTAGGACTTATGGTTTGTTTGTATGTGGTTATATAATATATTTATTCTAAGTTTAATTTAATATTTTATATATTTAATTTAATTAATATATTTTATAATGTATTTAAGGAGTATAATATAGGGTATTTAGGGAGTTACATAAAAGATAATGAATTTAATTTGACCATGAAATAGACCCATAATGTAGTTATAATAAATAGTATATTAATAAATTGTAGGTAGCATATACCCCGAGAAATATTTATGAGAAAGTGTATGTCCACACGTATCATTAAATTGAAATATATTGGATGTTGAGTATTGAAATATAACAGGCAATGCTTATGGAATGATTTATTCCACAAAAGGTATTTGATGTATTTAACCTATCTTAAGGGTTTTCTCTACATTCTTGTGGTGTTTATCATGCATGTGCATTTTATATTTACAAGGATACTTGTGTTTTATCTTGTATCTATCAAGGTCACTACAAGTGGTATCAACCTTCTTTGTCGGCACAAAGTGTATAAGAATTTTTTGACAAGTCATAATTATGGTTTTGCTAAGATTTTGGGACTTTAAAAATTTGACCTTTTGAGATCCTCTTGAATCATTCCTCCCCATAGAGAAGATTTTGGGCCTCCAAAATCTTTAATAGTCATCAAATAAGTGACGGGATGGAAACCTCACTTCCTTCTTGATCCACCTGGATTCGTAATGTTCTTGGAATTATTGGTGTACCTATTTAATCTTTTGAATGAAATGGACCACTTTTGACATAGTTAATCCCTTTACAAAATCCATGAAGAAATGTTGAGCCTAGGGACAGTAAGGTAGAATTCACTTAGAATTCTCCCTAAGTATGGAGAAGAGATAAAGAAGAAGAAGGAGTTGTGATAGAAGTTGATACAGAAAAGAAAGAAGAGAAAGGAAGTTGTGATAGAGGATGTAAAATAAAGGAAGGAGAAGGAAGAGGCACAATAGAAGAGGAAGTTGCACCAGAAGAGGAAGCCGCGACATAAGGAAGGAGTGTGACAAGGGAAGGTACGACAAAATAACAGAATCAGATTGCGTGTGAGTAGTATAATGGCTAGAAAATGACAGTAAGGTGTAATGCATAGAAAGTGACATACCTTAACGATCGTGGGTACAAGTTCAACTAGAGCTGGATAAAACCACATGTATGAAGGTATCTCTATAAGTCAGGCTATTAGTGCCTCCCATTAGGTTTTACTAGAATAGGGAAGACAACATGTTGGTTGGATATAGGAAGTTTGTTAAGAAAGAGACATAAAACAAGTATGTCTTTAGTCTGTATCGAGTCTATAATGAGTCTGTAATGAGGCTATAAAGGAGGGAACCTGAGCTATATGTGGGTTAGACTCTGGAGTCGGACTTTGATGACTTCATGTCCCTAGGAACAACAAGAGACTATCCCAAGGATGAGAGAAAATATGAAGTGTTGTGTGCATCTCCAATTTTCTATTAATGGGCCTAAAAAGCACATCACACACCCCTTTACATCCATGGTTCTCATCTAATAAAAATGTGTTAGAATCACAAAATGACCAATTACACGAGAAGTATAAAATTGTGCATTATCAAAAGGAAGAATACAAACAATACCCAAGAGGTAGAGTAGCTTGTCCTGTAAACCAAAATTCTTCAACTTAGTCAGTTGTTGAATATATGGCAAGGCTAAGGCTAGGGATGGACTAATATTCTTTGTTGAGATGTCAAAATATTTTTGTTGCTTTCCTCCCCACTAAGAAGCTTGTCCCATATCAAGCACTTAATTCTTAGGACAAGGATCAAAAGCATCATTGAACTCATCGAGATATTTTATTTTGCAATTGTAAGCACAAGGTTCTTATTTGCATTCACAACTATTTTCATACAACCTACATTAACAAGTAATGAGCTATTATTCATGCCATGAGCTCTCACAATGTATTCCACCCCATATTTTGTGACATGGTATTTGTTCTCCTGTTGAAATAAGATGGCCTTCTTGCCATAGAGATAAGGACTCCCAAGTACAATATCGGAAACATCCAAAGGAACCAAATCCAAATCAACCTCATATATCAACTTAGAAGCAATAGAAAACCTCAACTAACATTTTATGGTAACTTGAAGCTTTGCATTATCGTGCACCCAACTAAGAGGGTAAGGTTTTTGGTGATTCTTATGGTTAGTCCCAACTTTTTGACAATCTCTTCAGATATCAAATTAACTTGTAATCCCAGATCAAAAACAGTTTCCACTTTTGTGTGCTTTGTCGCTGCCCTTATGTGGAATAATTCACTTCTTCTTCTATCATTTTCGAGAGATGGAACTGCAGAACTTGAACAAGCATTAAAGAATTGGTTACCTCATAATCCAATCATTGTGATCATTGATGCATCAACTGAGTCAGATCCCAATTCTTATTGAGTTGTAGCAACATTCTTCTACTTACTTTTTCCACCAAATTGATTTCATCTTAACTATTGATGTAGCTTCCAACAGTTCTCTTCATCATGCCCATCTGCCTCACAATGAGTGAAATGGAGTGCTCTCTTCACTTTCTTCTTTGTTGTCATTGTTCTTGTATACTTTCCTTTTCCTTTAAAATGGTATTTTAAATTCCTATATGTTTCTTATCATTTATACATTCTTTCCCTTTCTTTCAAGATGAGTTGCTTACACACTTGCTTCATCGAAACTAGTAGGATTCAACAACAACAAAGTATGGCAAATATAAGTGTTAAGAGAACCAATATACTTCAAAAGAGTGTGAGGAGCATATAAAGCAATATTTAACTCAAGTGATTTCTTTCTAAATTATTCAGTAAAATTTTGAACACTATGGCCTTTACTTTATCTAAAACTTTGTGAATCCATCATAGCTTTTTGCACATAACCCAATGGATAAAATTGATTACATAAAGCTGATGTAAAGTCACACCATGAAGAAAGGAGATTATCTATTTGTTTATTACCTTTCTGAAGCTTGATTTCCTTCCATACAAGGGTTGTTCCTTCCAACCGAACAAATTTCAACTAAACCTTCACCTCCTCCTCTTCAATCTATTGGAATTGGAAATACACTTCGATATACCTCATCAAATTATTCAAAATCTAAGCATTTGAATCTCCATTGAACATAGGTAATGCAAACTTCATGTCAAGCTTCAATAATGGTCTTTTGGGATGCTCTTTTTTAGGATCCTTGAAATGATGATAATAGTGAGAAGATGAAGAAATCGAACCGTAGCTTGAACTAGAGGATGGTGATGATGGAGGAGTAGGATATTTCCCTCCAACTTCTTGATTTATATAAGCATTTCTCTCATCTTTTATATTCTTCTCATAATATACAAACAATTTGTTTACCTTGTCTATCATTTGGTAGAAATATTTGTGGAAATCATTTTCATTCTTCGTGTGAACATCATCAACTCCCATATTTATTCTTCTTTGTATACGTCCAATATTGCAGTTGTAAGGCACCAATTCACCTTTACCTTCCTAAATCTTGGCTCTTGTAATCATTCACATTCACAATCCACGTCAAAGAACCCTACTCTGATACCATGTGATCCAGGATATTTATCTTCTATGACTTAAAAGTGAATTGCATAAAATAATGTGAACAAATCTAATAAGCACATAAGAAGTACCATATGCATAGAATATAAAGAACACACATAAAAAGGAGACACCATATAATAATGAAGTTCATCCCAAAGGGCTGTGTCTCTAAACCCACTTCTCAAATGGAGAGGTCATATTATAATCTCAAAATAAAGGAAAAATACATGGCAATAACATATCAATACATCAGCGGTTAGATATGGGGAGAATATGTTGCTTCCAACATTTTTCTCCACAAGCTTTCTAGAAAAGAGGGATAGGCTAACTCACCTCAAGGAGGTGCATCTTTTGGTGAAGAAAGTTTTCAATTTGAAGATGTTTTATTTTTTACCTCATCACTACTTCCAAGATAAACTAGGGCATCAAATTTTGGTTCTTCCCTCCACCAATCCGAAAAAATGGAATCGCCAAATAATTTGCCTCAAGGAGGCGAATATTTCTATACAGACATAATTCCAAGATTCCAAGTTTGAAAATTTAGGGTTTCTTTATCAAACCCTAGGTCATCCAAATCAAGAAGCAATTTGGGCATCTCAAATTGGTAAGATATACTTCTTTGCTCTTTCCATTTTAGGTTCTCATATCAAGATGTTGAATCATACTAAGATTGAGGATAAGCTTGAAGGGGCTTACAAATTTCCATCATGGAAGTATATAATCTCTCTTATTCTAGAAGAAAATGACTTGGACAAGTATGTCTGCGAGGAGGTCCCAAAACTAGAGGGATATGAGGATAAGGCTAATCACAAGAGGAATTTGATAAAATACAAGAGGATTATTGTAGACTCCATCAAATATCATCTCATTCCTCATGTCTCTTCATTAAAGACTCTCTAGAAGATGTTTAATTCTTTAACCAAGCTATGTGAAGGGAAGAACATCAACCGAAATATGACCTTAAGGAATCAACTGAAAAATGTGAATATGCAAGACTTGAAGACCATTCAATCCTACTTCCCAAGGGTCTCACAAATCAATGAGCTACTTGAAGCCATTGAAGAGAATGTTGAAGAAGGAGAGATAATAATGACCACATTAAATGGTCTTCTTAAATCATGGGAGTCTTTCATCTTTGGAATATTGACCAGAAAGAAACTTATCAATTTTAGTAGATTATGGGAGGAATGCACTCAAGAAGAGGCTAGACTAGTATCAAGAGAAGAAAATATGGGAACTGATGATGACCAAGCACTCACAATTCATGTAAACAAGGATGGAATCAAGAAGGAGGATCAACCTCACAAAAGGCCTAAAACAAATTCCAAAAGAATCAAATACCTAAATGTGACTTCTCCAGTCTCACATGTTATACATGTGATGAGAAATGTCACTTTGTAAGAAATTTTCCTAGAAACAATGGATTCTCAAGAATAAACAAAAGAAGAAAGCATAATGCTCACCTTGTTGAAAAAGATGAACCATAAAGGAAAAGGAGAATATAAGATTCTTCAAGTGATGAAGAATATGTTTTGAAGTCAGCTCTTACATGTACTGTCACCCATGGAAGCAATGATTGGCTTGTGGATAGTGGATCTTCCGAGCACTTGGCAGGGTACAAAGAATATTTTATCAACCTATCAGAACATGAGTCACCCCAAAAAGTGCACTTGGATATGACTACTAGTATCCTATCAAAGGGAGCAAAGAAGCTTCTTACATATTGGATTCAGGAAAATCAATGAAGATGAAGTATGTTCTCAACGTACCAGGTTTGAAAAAGAATCTCCTCTCCATCTCAAATCTAGATTCAAAATGATTATGTGTTTCATTTTTTGATGGCTAAGTACTCATGTGGCCAATAGAAAATACAATTTATGATGCAACAATAATTGGGTAGCAAGAGGGAGGCATGTACAAGTTGAAGTTCCAACCAGAACAAGTCTTGGTTCATTACTCTAAGGAACCAAGTGAACTATTGCACCGAATAATTGCACATGTACACTATAGAGCACTACCAATTGCAAGCAAGGAAGTATTAGGTCTACTTGATATTAAAGAAAAACATGAAGTCATTTGCAAAGGATGTGCGCAAGGGAAGAATTTGAAGAAACCATTTCCTTGTAGTGAAAGAAAGGAGAAATAAATTTTGGAGATAATCCAATCAAACATATGTGGTCCCTTGTCATACAATTCCATAAGCGAGTGTGCATACTATCTTTCTTTCATAAATGATCATTCTCGAAAAAGATGGATTTATTTCTTGAAAAAACAAAGATCAAGTTTTCAATAAGTTCAAGCAATTCAAATCCTTGGTAGAGAATCACACTGATAGCAATATCACGACTCTACTGTAACACCCTGGTTTTTTTCCCCATGATATTAAATTTCAAATGATGTGAATATTGTATTAAATCATGGCAAGGAGCTCAAGGCCAAGGCCCTGCCATTGATTTTGTGTTTGTGTTCGGAGGTTAGAATAAGCATCGATGGTTTATGTGCTAGACAGGCACGATATGCTTGAGACATCATGTAAAATACAAATTAATTAAAAACCTATAGCCATCTATGCATCGCAAACATTAAAAATATGGGGGCATTGTTTTCCTAAGGATAAGGGGGGGATGTTTAACCTTGATCCGTTTGGTGGGAATGGGAAGAGTTTTGGCAGAAATTTGAAATGGGCAGAGCACCATTTCTGAAAAATAGTGTTTTTAATTGCATAGAAAAGAAAAACACCCTAAAAAAGCGCATGCCATTCCCTCATGCGTTCATGTTTCACCTTCCCTCAAGTTTTGAATAAAATGGTAGGACATTTTGTTGATGGATTCATTCATTCATTCGTTTTCATTAAAGCACATAGAAAACCTATCAAAGTTTCATCCTTTGCGTCAGTTTTGTTTCCTCCTTCATGATTTCCCTGTCTGTCAATCATTTTCCTGAACACACATAACCAGAAACTATGTTTTACTGGTAAACCAACAAGAAGATTTGGATTTTTTGATTTTATCAGTCGATCTGGCTCATGCAATGCTCAAAAGTTCATACTTGATGTGTGTGTGTGCATTCCTTGGCTTCTATAATTTTTTCTTGAAACTAGAACTATGACCGCCGTGTGTACATCCTTTTTGGCCTCTGTAACGTTTCCTTAACCCCAGAATTGTAATAATTGTATGTACACTCTTGTGTGGTCTCTAAACTAGCTTGGGGAAATGGAAATGGATTCTGGACCTACCTAATGAACCTAGTGTAAAAAGGAAGCTCATAGACAGATATGGGCGGGGTGGCTTTCTTCTTTGTACACCCGAGATAGCACTGGAGAGGGAAGGAATAGCCCAAGGGACCGTGCAGGAGAGAAAGGGAATGATTCCTAGTGTTGGCTGTGCAGATGCTTTAGAAGCCAGGATAAATTTGGTGTAGGTGTCCATAGCTCTGGGATTGATCTCACTAGCCTTGCAGTCAGTATTTCCACCTCCTTTCCAGCCTAATAAACCCAACAGGTAGTTTTCTCGGCTATGTCTTGAGTGAATTTTGACTATGTGTGAACCACTGCCTATGTAAGCCTGATAAACCCAACTGTGTCAGCTTAGCTGACTTTTAGTGGATCCTTGGTTGTGAGGGAGTCTTCTAGTGTTCCTTATTCCTTGGGGAAATCATGGCCAGCTTAGGGGTGGCAGTGTTGCTGAGAGATAGATGAGAACACTGGCCTATGGTTGGGTGGAACGTTGCAGTGAAATAGCTGGTTGTGGGACAACCTTCTGATAAATATAAGTATTGCTTGTGTTTCAATCCCTGCAACTGTATTTTTTTATAAATGAATATGAATATGATGAATGCTTGAATGGAATGTATTTGATGCAGATGTATATTTCATGACTGATGTATATGTGTATGTAATTTTATTTCAATGAATTTTGTAAGATGTTATGGAGCTAGATCGACCAGATTCATGATGTCCTGAATGTTCAAAATTAGTTTTAGACTTAGAAATTTTCATGAATAGATCGAATTTCCATAGATTTTTCCTTCCGCAACCTGCGGGATGCAGGATGTGGGATGTGTAAATGATTTTTGCAAAAGTTTAATCTCCACATTTTCCCTTTTGCAATTCCCTTTCTGCAACTTGCGGGATGTGGGATGCAAGATGCAGAAATGTCATTTGGCGAAATATGCTTTCCGCAATTTCCCTTCCGCAACTTGTGGGATGCGATATGGGGAAATGTCGTTTGGCAAAATCTGCTTTCCGCAATTTCCCTTCTACAACTTGCGGGATGTGGGATGTAGGATGTAGAAATGACTTATGGCAAATTTTGATTTCCGCAACTTCGATCTCTGCAATGGTCATTCTGCATGCGGGATGCGGGGTGCAAGAGTGAAATTTTGATGTGTTTTCAATTCTGCAAGTGAAGTTCTCTGCACCGTTGATTTTATGTGGGATGCTTCTCCACCGCTGATTTGTCTCCAGATGTGAAACTAACAGAGACCGTTGATTTTTGTTGTGGTTCATCTCAGCCATTCTATATTTCTATGATTTGGGGAAGATAAGGAATCAATACATGATCTGGATCAAAATGTTAGAAGGAGGGAAATTCTTTCTTGTGTAGATATGAAAGAGGTTTAAGCAAAAAAAGGGGAAATGGGAATCATGAAATATTTTGTATAATCCATTGAGTATAAGAGATGGGTAACTCAGGTAGAATAAATGATCGTGTTTCCTCCTCCAAGGTGGGAGGGGATGTGATAGTGTGGTATCAAAGCTCATGTTGTAACTTTGGGCCTCAATGGGCCATGGAGAGTAGTAACAGAGGAAAGAAAATCGCTATTGCAAAAAATAACTATAGAAAGAAGAGTGCTAATTAGCAGAATCGATAAGCTTAATATCCCACACAATGAAAGACCCATTGACCGTTCGTGACTACAAGAAGCAATTGGTAAGTAATTATTTAAATTTATGAGATTGACTAACAAACAATGTTGTTAACACATTTTGCAAAACCATAGGGTAGATTTAATAATTGATCTTGGTTCGACCCAGGGAGTTCAAAGAAGATCAACGACCAGAAAAGTAACAACATGAATGATGTGCGAAATCCCTGTGAGCACGGAAAAGACGCTACGGGGAAAAATCCAAGGGATCCACAAGAGGGCAGAATGCCGCTCAAATGCTGGAGATGTGGAGGACCCCATTTGCACCGGATTTGTCCACATGAAGAAAGGTATGTAAGGCCAGCTTATAATACCCAATGTTGTGGATCTAAGACTGGTTGGAAGAGGTAACAAGAGAGTTTCCCAGATGATGCAGTTACCATAAGAATATTTAGGGAAGAGTTATAGGATTGCAAGGAAGAAAATAAAAGGTTGGTCAAAGCTATGGTAGAAAAAAACTAGTTGATTACAACCATGCTACAAAATGTGGAAGATCTCCAAAGGAAGATAAACTCTGAGCATGAGTTAACAAAGGAAGAAGGGAGTAGGAAAAATTCCCACAAGAAGAACGAAAAGCTTAAACCAAGGAAGAAATATTTTAAACCTTCTCACCTCCTGAAGCAGTGAAGGCAACCATTACAAGCTGTGATTGAACCTACCAGAATAATGAAGGAAAATCTAAAGGAACCACTCAAATGTTGGGGGAGGATTCCATCTGCATAGGGATTGTCCACTTGTGAATAGGAATGAGGGCCAAGCCCCTATGACCCAAGAAACTGAAACTGTGGGTCATGAAGCAAGGATTATTCCTAAAATTTATGCAATGTTAGAATACCATCGGGCAGGTCATAACTCGACTATGGTGGAATTTGAGGGTGAGATTGCTAAACAGATTGTTTCTGTTTTGAGTGACCCTGGATCAAATCACAACTTTATCACCCCTAGACTTGTTGAGATAGGCACTTTGAAGGAATCAAAGCATAGAAGATAATGGTTAGTACAACTAGCCACTAGAATCAAGAAGAAAGTCGGTGAGGTGGTAACTAAATGTCCATTAGTCATGGATGAGTTGGTCACCTAGGCCGATTTGAATATTTTTCCACTTAAATCATATGATGTCCTCATTGGAATGGATTTCTTGGAAGCACACAGAGCAAAGATTGATTGTTACAACAAGAATTTTGAGTGCTTGGATGAATAAGGAAACCTAAGTGCTGTGAAAGGATTTCCAAAATTAATATCAGGAAGAAAGACTTTCGCAATGCAACTGGAGAAGTTCTATGAGAAAGGTCGCATGGTATATGCAGCTCATGTTCTGGAGATAGTAGAGAATGGTACTCCTAGATTAGAGGGGTTTCATATGTTACAAGATGTCAAGAATGTTCTTCCTGATGAAATTCCAATGAAGAGTGACACTAATGTTACCCTTGAACTTGCGCCGGGAGCAGCATTAGTATCCTAGACGCCTTGTAGGGTGAGCATACTAGAAATGCTGAAGCTAAAAATGCATCTACAGGAATTGCAGGAAAAGAAGTACCTCAGACCGAGTGTGTTTTCTTGGAAAACACCATCCCTGGTTGTGAAAAATAAAGATGATACACTCTGGCTATGTATTGATTATAAAAAGCTAAACAAAATCACTATGAAGAACAAGTATCAATTGCCTAGAAGTGCTAACCCCTTGGAACAAATAAGAAGAGCAAAAGTATTTTCATGAAATGAATTAAGGTATGGCGACTAGTAGTTAAGGATCACGGATGAAAATGTTCATAAGACATCCCTTGAAGAAAGGTATGGATATTATGAGTTTGTGTTGATGTATATGTAACTTCGGAATCTATTCTTCTATGTATCTTATGTATTGTTACCCGATGTTTATTCCAGGATTTTTCTATTATGTATTTGAGTCATGTGGTTATGCCCCGATGTTCCGATCGGGAGGATTATTAATGTAAACAAGTCTTATCAAGTCATTAGGTAAGTCCCCACAGTTTCGGGGCACTTGGGTTATTATACACTAATTAAGGTGTAGGCTCGAGTAAGTAATTGTAAGTTAAGCCTACATGGTTGAGTGCACTTCAAGTCAACGGAAGAATATAAATAGAGAGTGAGAGTCTCTCTACTTATCACTTGTGAATTGCATCACTTGCTCTCTCAAGTGTGGCGCATTTTTGGAGAAGGAAATACTTTGGCTTGACAGAAGACAGAAGACTGTTGTTGTGTTGGGAGGTCATCTTACTGTTTTGGGATCACATCTTGTGGTGATACTATCTTAGAGG
>LPNX010885815.1:337039-495125 GCA_001517045.1 Pseudotsuga menziesii
TGATGATAGTAGGTGTGTCCTATCATGCTGGTGGTTGTAAGTGCTGAGCCATTTCACAGATGATAGTAGGTGTGTCCTATCATGGTGGTGAATGTGAGTGCTGGGCCTTTCTGATGGGATTGTAGTTTACTACATGATCAGATGTGAGTGCTGGGCGTGCCTTTCTGACGAGCAGGTCAGATGAAAGTGTTGGGCGAAGACCTACATGAGAGTAGGCCTACAACCAGCATGAAAAAGGGCTGGCTCTGTAGAACTTCCTATGACGAGATAGTATACACATGATGATGACCAGTGGAGATCCAGATCGAGCTATGATCCAGATCCAGTTATGATGACTCCGAGAGATCCAGATCGAGTGATGATCCAGATCCAGCAGTGATGATCCAGATCGAGTGATGATCCAGATCCAGTCCAGTGATGTTGATCCAGATCGAGTGATGATCTAGATCTAGTGATGCCATTCTTTGATGTTGATCTAGATCGAGAGATGATCCAAATGAAGATGACTTGAAGACGAAGATGACTTGAAGATGAAGATGACTCGAAGACAAAGATGATCTAGTTGATGCAGAGAAGAAGACCAGTGCTGAAAATTGTGTCGAAAGAATACCTTCCTAGTTAAGAGGGAGTGTTGATGTATATGTAACTTCGGAATGTATTCTTCTATGTATCTTATGTATTGTTACTCGATGTTTATTACGGGATGTTTCTATTATGTATTTGAGTCATGTGGTTATGCCCCGATGTTCCGATCGGGAGGATTATTAATGTAAACAAGTCTTATCAAGTCATTAGGTAAGTCCCCACAGTTTCGGGGCACTTGGGTTATTATACACTAATTAAGGTGTAGGCTCGAGTAAGTAATTGTAAGTTAAGCCTACATGGTTGAGTGCACTTCAAGTCAACGGAAGAATATAAATAGAGAGTGAGAGTCTCTCTATTTATCACTTGTGAATTACGTCACTTGCTCTCTCAAGTGTGGCGCACCTTTGGAGAAGGAAATACTTTGGCTTGACAGAAGACAGAAGACTGCTGTTGTGTTGGGAGGTCATCTTACTATTTTGGGATCACATCTTGTGGTGATACTATCTTAGAAGAAGTTGAGGGGTTTTCTCCATTTATGGTTTCCCCTCCAAAAATATTTGTTTCTCTTGTCTCTTGTGATGTGCTTATGTGATTTCCGTGCCTGTTATTCTCTCGGTGAAAAGATCTTAACATAATGCTAGCTTAAATGTTGAAAAACTAACAGTTTGCAGTAGTACCAAATGCACCAGTTACATTTATGTGCCTCATGAATAATTCTTTCAGGTGTTGCAGGAAAAGTTGAGTCTATGTATAGACTGTGGAAGCGTGCATGAGAACGTGTAGCTCCATGAAGAAATGACCCTTCCCGAAGATTGCATGAAGAATGACTTGAGTTGAAACCAAGGCAGGAAACTGCCATATTCTATGAGAAAGATCGCATGACTGAAATTTGGATTTTTTTTGGAACAGAATAAAGTTTCAACTTCAGATTTGTTTTTTTTTTAATTATGTTGTTAATCGAATGTATTAATTATTTGGTTGATTCAAAATGCTGTCAAGATGACATGTTATGTGTCAATATCTAGGTTTTGGGAAGTGTGTGTAAATAAGGGATGAGTACTCCCACTTGCAAAATCCAAACAATATGGGGATGACCTCATGAATGTGGAATTTGATTTTTCGATGGGAAACAGAATTGTGAATTCAAATTTTGATTTGACTATCAATGTTATCTGATCATTGATAATTGGCATTTGTCCAGGCACAAATAGATTTGAAAATATATGACATATCATGTGAACTGCTTGCTTATATGTAATGTAGAAGAGATGATGAAAATGTGTACTGGGCATACATGGCTCCTCGGAAGGATGTACTTGGATACATAGCTACCTGGAGGGGTGTGTCTGGAATAGGTTCGAACACCTATGTTTGAAATCTTTTTTCTCAATATCTGATGTAAACTGCATGTCAATATGTAACGTAGGTAAGACAAAAACAACATATACAGAGAATACATGGCTCCTCTGGAAGGTTGTATGGGATGTACATAGCTTATGTTCCCCCCCGCTAGTTAGGCACCGATATGCATCACTGGGGATTCCCGGGAGTAATACATGAGCATATGATGTAGACATAGTTTTGAAAAACCTATTATAGATTGCATCTTATAGGAATAAATCTGACATGTGAATTGATTTGTTGTGGTGTTTGGAAAAAGGGCACCGAGCTTGGTAAGAACTTAGAGGGAGTTTTAGGCTCTGAAGCAGAGCTGCCAGATCTTAATTAAAGGATATTTGCAGGTAATCTGAGGATTGAAAAAATTTGGCTACCCTTAAATGCACACCCAGGTATGGGGTGTGGCAGGGTTGTGAATTCCATGGTTGTATAAAGCTAAGTCAAATACCTATGGAACCAGGAGAAGATACTTATGTAGATAAGTATTTGGTTCACTTGACAATTTGTTTTGATTGATTCTATGTCGATATACATGTGCATGTGATTCATTTATGATTTTGGAAAATATTGTGAATACTAACACAGGAATTGATTGATTGCTTGACACTTGGGCACAGGTGTTGATGGTTTCCAAAGCCATTGAAAATGTTCCAAGTTGAGGAGAAGGATTCTCCAAGACCCAAAAGAATATCATGTGGTGTGTGTTGATGCATGCAAGCAAGGACTTGGAAAAGCTCCAGATCGTGCCATTAGAAAAAAGAAGGTGCAGAGGAAGCACTGCGGTCCTGAGGAAGCTACGTGGGAGATAGAGGATGCCATGCAACTGACACATTCATTGTTGGTTAATTTTTTTTCAAATCCCTGAGGGCGGTGCCAATGTAGTTTTCTATTTTGTTAAATTGTTAAGCACTGAGGACAGTGCTATTTAAGGGGGAGGGGAATGTAACACCCCAGTTTTTAACCCCGTAATATTAAATTTCAAATGATGTGAATATTGTATTAAATCATGGCAAGGAACTCAAGGCCAAAGCCCTGCCATTGATTTTGTGTTTTTGTTCGACGGTTAGAATCAACACCGATGGTTTATGTGCTAGCCAGGCACGGTATGCTTGAAACATCATGTAAAATACAAATTAATTAAAAACCTACAGCCAACTATGTGCTGCAAACATTAAAGTGATGGGGGCATTATTTTTCTAAGGATAAGGGCGGGATGTTTAACCTTAAGTCATTTGGTGGGAATGGGAAGAGTTTTGGAAGAAATTCGAAATGGATAGAGCACCATTTCTGAAAATCGTGTTTTTAATTGCATGGGAAAGAAAAACACCAAAAAAAAATGCATGCCATTCCCTCATGTGTTCATGTTTCACCTTCCCTCACGTTTTGGATAAAACAACAGGACGTTTTGTTGATGGATTCATTCAAGCACGCAGAAAACCTCTCGAAGTTTCATCCTTCATGTCATTTTTGTTTCATCCTTCATGATTTCCATGTCTGTCAATCATTTTCCTAAACGCACATACCTAGAAACCGTGTTTTACTAATAAACTAGCAAGAATATTTGGACTCTATGATTGTATCAGTCGATCTGGCTCATGCAAGGCTCAGAAATTCATAATTGTTATGTGTGTGTGCATTCCTTGGCTTATGTACTATTTTCTTGAACCTAAAACCATGACTGATGTGTGTACATCCTTGTTGGCCTCTGTAATGTTTCCTTAATCCCAAAACTATAATCTTTGTATGTACACCCTTGTGTAGTCTCTGAATTGGCTTGGGGAAATGGAAATGGAGTCTGGACCTGCCTGACGAACCTAGTGTAAAAAATAACCTCACAGACAGATCTAGGGGGGATAGATTTCTTCTTTGTACAATCGGGATAGGACTGGAGAGGGAAGGCATATCCTTAGGTACCGTAGAGCAGATAAGGAAATGATTCCTTGTGCTGGATGTGCAGATGCTTTAGAATCCAAGATAGATTTGGTGCAGGTGTCCATAGCTCTGGGATTAACCTCACTAGCCTAGAAGTCAGTCTTTCAACCTCCTTTCCATCCTGATAAACCCAACTCGTAGTTGGCCCAGCTGTGTCTTGTGTGAATTTTGACTATGTGTGAACGACTGCCTGTGTAATCCTGATAAACCCAACTGTGTCGGCTTAGCTGAGTTTTATTGGATCCTTGTTTATGAGGGAGTATGCTAGTGTTCCTTATTCCTTGGGGAAACCATGCCCAGCTCGGGGGTGGAAGTGTTGTTGAGATATTGATGAGCACATTGGCCTGTGGTTGGATGGAACATTGCAGCGACATAGTTAGTTGTGGGACAAGCTTCTGATAAAGATAAGTATTTCTTGTGTTTCAATCCCTGCAACTGTACTTGTTTATAAATGAATATGAATATGATGAATGCTTGAATGTAATCTATTTGATGTAGATGTATATTTCATGAATGATATATATCTGTATGTAATTTTATTTCAATGAATTATCTAAGTTGTTATGGAACTAGATCGGCCGGATTAGTGATGGTGTGAATGCTCAAAATCAGTTTTAGACTTAGAAATTTTCATGAACAGATCAAATTTACGCATATTTTTCCTTCTGCAACCAATACGCTTTGCAGAAGTTTGGACTCCGCATTTTCCCTTCCGCAATTCCCTTTCTACAACTTGCAGGATGCAGAAATGTCATTTGGCGAAATTTGCTTTCTGCAATTTCCCTTCCGCAACTTGCGAGATGCGGAAATGTCGTTTGGTGAAATTTGCTTTCTGCAATTTCCCTTCTGCAACTTGCAGGATGTGGGATGTGGGATGCGGAATGCGGCATGCGGGGTGTGAGAGTGAAATTTTGATATGTTTTCGATTCTGCAAGTGAAGCTTTCCGCAAGATTGATTTTTTTGCGGGATGCTTCTCCGCCGTTGATTTGTCCCCGGATGTGAAACTAACAGAGACCGTTGATTTTTGTTGTGGTTCTTCTCAACCATTTGATCTTTCTGCGATTTGCAGAAAATAAAGAATCAATACACGGTCTGGATCAGAATGTTAGTAGGAGGGAAATTCTAGCTTGTGTAGATATGAAATTGGTTTAACCAAAAAAAAAAGGGAAACAGGAATCATCAAAGATTTTGTAGAATCCATTGTGTATAAGAGATGGGTAACTTAGGTAGAATAAATGATCGCATTTCCTCCTCCAAGGTGGGAGGGGATGTGACATCTACAATCAGATAATGGTAGTGAATTCACTTCAGAAGAATTCAAAGATATATGTATAGAATTTGGGATTAAGAGGGAGATGAGCACACCTTATAGTCCTCAACAAAATGGATTTGCAAAGAAAAATAACATAATGATAATGGAAGCAACAAATGCAATACTTCATGATTAGGACCTTCCAATGCACCTATGGGAAAAAGAAACAAGAACAAATATGTATGTGCAGAATGTAACACCTCACCATGTCTTGGATAACAAGACACCAAAAGAATATTTCTCATGAGAGAAGCCAGAATTCATCCATATTAACATATTTGGTTTCTTGGTGTACATACATGTCCCCAAAGAAAATAGGACAAATCTAGACCCCTAAGGAAAGAAGTGCATATTCGTGGGATACAATGAAACTTCAAAATCATACCAAATATACTTCCCAATATTTAAGAATATTGAAACTAGTTGAGATGTTACTTTTGATGAATATTCAGCTTACAACAAGTCAAGACAGTTACACCTTGAATAATTTGAAGAAACCAAAGTTTCCAGAACCAAATATACGATAATAAAATATGTGATCCAAGAATACCATGAAGACAATGACTTGACATAACCACAGATACCTGAAGATCCACCTCATGATGAGGAATCCTATAAGAGAATAACACCATGGGAATGGGAAGAAATACAAGATGCAGAGAAATATGGTTCTCCAAATGGGACTTCTAGAGAAAGCAAGATACAAAGACCATACTCCAACTATGTGGCACTACTTTGTGACATCATCGATGAAGAACCTTCCAGCTATAAGGAAGCATCAGAAAAGAAGGAATGGAAGCATCCCATGATTCAAGAGTATCACTTAATAATGAAGAATGATGTCTAGGAGGTGGTCCTGAGACCAAAAGGGAATTTTGTAGTTTCTTCCAAGTGGATCTATAAAATCAAGCATACAACATACGAACAAGTAGAAAAACACAAGGCAATATTTGTAGTTTATGGATTCTCCTAGAAAGCAAGAATAGATTATGACGAGGAATTTGCATGTATTGTAAGGTACATTTCCATCAAATATGTACTTTCCTTAGTTGTAGTAATGAAATGAAATATACACCAAATGGAAATCAAGAAAACTTTCTTGAATGGTGTAGTTGATGAAGAAGTGTGCATGGAGTAGCAACTAAAATTTGAGACACGTGACAGACAGACTCGTGTGTGCAAGTTAAAGAAGTCCTTGTATGGTTTGAAGCAGACACCCACGACGTGGTATGGAAGGATGGACAACTTTCTGATGAGATTTGGATTTAGCAAGAGTAAAGAATATTTCAACCTTTACTTCAAGGTTGAGGATGGAAAACCAGTGATACTCCTACTATACATAGATGACCTATTTCTAACATGTGAGGAGGAGCTCAGTGCAACTACAAAGAGGAGAATTTCTACATAATTCAAGACGAAGGACCTGGGAATGATGCATACTTCATAGGTTTGGAGGTGTGGAAAATATCAGATATGATATTCCTTTATCAAGGAAAGTATGCAATAGATATTCTGAAGAGGTTCAGAATGATGGACTGCAAGACCATTACTACACCCATGGCATCGAACTTGAAACTAGTATGTGATGCTTCTTCAAAGACAGTTAATGAAACAATGTATAGGAATATGTTTGGTTCATTAGTGTACTTAAAAAACATGAGTTTAGACATATTCTTTGTTGTGAACACATTGAGTTAATTTCTGGAAGATCTGAGACGTGTTCACCTAATTGTTGCAAATCTTGTATTGAGGTACCTGAATGGTACAGTTGAGTATGGGATCAATTATGCAATCAATCAATGGATTAACCTACAGGTTTATGTTGATTCAGATTGGGAAGGCAGTGCCACGGATAGAAAAATTACTTCAATATCGTGCTTTAGTTTGGGATCCAGTATGGTCTCATGGTTTAGTAGGAAGCAGTAGAGTGTGGCACTAAGTAAAGGTGAGGAAGATTATATTGTATGGCTCAGGAAGCTATTGTCATATTTTTTGTTATCTTGAGTTAGAGGAGACTTGTATCTTCTGTGACAACTAGAGTTGTGTGAGGTTGTTCAAGAACCAAATGTTCCATGACAAGTCAAGGCACATTGAGATCAATTATCACTATATTTGTAATATGATGTAGATAGGAGTAGTAAAGCTGTAGTATGTGTCAACCGACAAGCATATATCCAATGTGTTGACCAATCCATTAATGAGAGTGAAGATGGAGTACTATAGAGAGAAAATTTGTGTTATCTAGATCAATGTTGCTTGAAAGAGGGAGTGATGTGACATGTCCAAAAGACACAGGTGCACCAGGGATATATCTACATGCTCGAGGACGTAGGTGGTACGAAACGACATAAAGAATATGGGATGCCCTTGGGTTGTACCCACATGTATCAAGACGTTGGTGGTCCACGATTCATAGAGCATATGGGATACGCCTTGGCTATACCTACATGGAGGAAGACGCATATGGTCCAAAAGGATGTAATGTATTTGTGATAATCCTAGGATGTACCCACATTTTTGAGACGCAGGTTGACAGAGTAAGTCATATTACATCTAGGTTGTACTGAATGGGTGGGAGATGTAGATGTTCCTAGGATGTACCCACTTGGTGGGAGACCCAGGTTTACAAAGGGAGTTGTAATACATATAGGTTGTTCCCATCGGGTGGGAGACACAGATGTTCCTGGGCTATATTCACTTGATGGGATATGCAGGTTGATTGAGAGAGAGATGTAATACTGTTGGGGCGCGGACCTTGAAGGTCCTTAATTTTAGCAACTCTGCAGTTTTGGTGCGAAGCTTGTAAGTGGAGTTGCGACTCAAAATAGTCTTAGGGGTTTTGGGGTTGGGTCGAAGCCCCTCCTTTTGTAATTAACGCATGGTTTGAACGCATGGTTTTTAAGCCCATGGTTTAAACACATGGTATTGTAATAGTGCACTTGTATAAATAGGCACTTATGCAAAGTAGAAAAGAGCTTTTTCGAAGGTTCTTGTATGATGATAATTTGATACGAAGAAGCTAAGGCCTCTTTTTTGGGTTTAAGGTTAAGTCCCAGCTGTGTGCGTGGACGACCTCTGCAGCTGAGTGCACAGAGGGTTTTGTAAGAAAATACCAGCAGCTGAGTGCGTAGATTAGAACTGTTGTTTGTAAAGAGTTGAATAAAACGCAGTTTTGTGGACGTAGCCCCTACACTGGGGGTGAACCACGTACATCTTGTGTTGTGGTGGTTCCTTTTTTTTTGTTTGTGCTATTTTGTTTTATGCATTTGATAAGTAAGTGAATGATAAATAAGATATATGGTTAAGTATTAACTACGCTGTGAATTCCCAATTAAGGGTTAAGCAAGTAACTGTATGTTTAGCTAAACTGCGAAGCTAATTAAGTGACTGTCGAAGCTCTGTGTTGTATGATTAATAATTGTTTACGCTAAAGGTACAGTAATATCCCTCTTTTGCCTTCAGAAACCTGATTCTGTGGCATCCCATAGCTATTTCGGGTGAGACTGCAACCTGTTCGTAGGTTGTTGCCGAAAGGGCCAACACTGTGGGTCTTTTTGGTGGTTAAAATAATAGTATAAGAACCTGGGTCTGCCCTAAGAAACCAACAAATTGGTTTCGTTGCCGGTTGAACCAGTATCTACTTAAGAGGGATCTACATCGTACCTGGAGGGATATGTTTTGGAGGCCCTTAGTAAAAGAAATCGGTGACTGGGTTGAGGACACCTATCTGAAATTTGTTGAACAAGAAAATAAAGATCCTCATCGTAGCTCAGATGACTTCTTGCAAAGGTATGTTTTCTAATATTTATGAAATTTTATTTGGTAGTATCCACATAGAATTGCACCAGTGGTTATCCAGGTTGACAGAAAGAAGGACAAACTTCCAAGAAGATCAGTCTCCTGCCTCGACCCCAGAAAGAATTAACCTGTTGAAAAGAGTGAACAACGCGGTATCTAGAGTTGTTGACTCCTGGACAACGCGAACCCTTGAAGCATTTGTGACGGAGTTCGCCTTTGACACACATACTTATTTCAGCGAAGCAGAAAGACAGTTCCTCAAAGGACCAACGTGTAAGTACTTGAATTCACTTAGTCTAAAAATTAAAATGCTCTTGGCTGAAAAACGCATATTGCTTATTGAATCAGATTGCTAGATTTGGTGCTACTAACCTATGTTTGAAAGTGAAAGTGACTTCGATGAGAAAAGTGGTTTGCTTCGAAGCGATAGAAGATACAAGAGAACTTTTGGATCCCTCACCCTAGGCCAGAATACCGATTATACCCCTTTAAGCTCAGAATAGTCTGAATCTGAAGAAACTCCTTTTGTTAGAAACCCTCCTATAACTCTACAGCAAAGATCTGTTATCCCTGAGAACCCATCGCAGTCTGAAAGTAACCCTAGCCCGAGTAGTCCTGTCGCAAGTCAATCTACCTCAGTAAGTTCCCTCCCCCCTGTTACCAGTTTTCCTCCTCCCCCTCCCCCCCCCCTCGATCTGCTATGGCCCACATAAATGCTGATATCAAGCTCCCAGTATTTAGAGGCACTGGATCAGAGGATCCAGAGCAGTTTTGGTTCTTATGCGAAGCTGTTTGGACTGCTAAGAACATTATGGACCAAAATACAAGAAAAGCGCAGCTGGTCACATCTTTTAGAGACCAAGCTTTGACCTGGTTTATGAAGTTTTCCAGTACTCAGAACTATGTCTTGGTCGATATTAAAAAAGAAATTATTAAGGAATTTAAGAAGCCTAAATCAGAGTCGCAGTCTATAACTGAACCAAAGGAAATTCAGCAGAAGCGAGGTGAATCAGTTTGGGACTTTGATCAAAGATTCAAGGTTCTGCTGGATCAAGTTAGCTTCACTATTGGACCAGAGCAACATAATGAATGGTTCATTGCAGCACTGTTGCCGCATATCAGGACTCCACTCATGCAATAGAAGGTTGTTGATCAGCAAGAAACATTGGAAATTGCTATGAAGCTCGAAATAGCTCCTGTCGGAGATAATTCTGGAATAGCCCAAATACAAGCACAATTAGCAGAAATGGCCTTGGAGCTTCACAACATGAAGAAAGGGAAAGATACTAGTGAATAGGTGTGGTGTACACGATACAAGACAGAAGGTCATGAAAGAGAACAGTTCCCTGCAGTAAGAAATTATCTAAATATTGGTGCACCAAACCCGTTTAACGCTACTATCCTATATTGTGAAATCTGTAGAACAACTGGTCAGCATCGACCTGAAGATTGCTACCTGCTGCAGAGATACGTTCAACTTCCTAAGAATCCCTACTGCAAGTTTTGTAAGTCACTTGGACACAACGAAGACGAATGTCGCAGCTTTGATCTCATGCGAGAGCAAACCTATGATGCTTATAGGGTACAACCCGATGCACAAGGCAATGATGGATATGGTTACCGTGGTAGTACATCAGCTCGAGGTAATTTCAGAGGTCAAGGTCGTGGTGGTATTCCTGGAGGAGGTCGAGGCCAGGTTATTTGCTACAACTATAATCAGGTAGGACATGTATCTAGAGACTGTCAGAACCCAACTATGACATGTCGATATTGCAGAGCAGTCGATCATGTGATTGAGCAATTTCCACAGTTGATAGCCAAGATACAAGAAAGAAATGGCCCTCCTACCCAGAATATGCAGATGATTGCTGTCGAGAAAATACCTATCCCAGCCGTTAACGTTGTTACAAGGAGTGGAGGTATGATGCAAGTGCAGAATAAGGAGAAACAACCTAACGAGGCTTGGGTCTGCAAGACCCCAGAAAAAATTCCCGTCTTCGATGTTGGAAGAGAAAAAGGAACATTTTAGGAAGCCAAAAAAGACTTTGTTGATTCAAGAACATCAGTCGCAACTACACAAAAGCATCAACAACAGTTACAGTCTCAAGAAGCTTCGCCAGCTCAAGTAAGTACTCTAACATCATTTTTACAGAGTTGTATGAAGTTATTAAGAAATCAGAATGCTTTGAATGAGTTACATAAAGTTATTGCATCTTGCAAACCTCAGCAAAGCTCTGATAGAGGAAAAAATGTTAATAGAGTTGGTAGGACTACAAGAGAAATGAGATTGCATGCTCAGATAGGAGATTATGACATGACTGATATTATTTTAGACCTAGGATCAGAAGCGAATGTCCTAACTAGGCATACATGGGAACAAATGGGAAGACCTATGCTTGAATGGTCCCCTATACATCTGAGATTAGCCAACTAGCAGAAGATTGTGCCCTTAGGAAGGTTCCCTAGTGTACCAGTGGACATTGATGGAGTCAGTAACTTAGCATATTTTGAAGTCATTGAAATAATTGATGATAGAAACCCCTATCCAACATTGCTAGGAATTGAATGGGCAATAGAGAATGATGCAATAATCAACCTGAAGAACAGACATATGACTTTTGAAGGAAAAGGATTGAGAGTCATAGTTCCATTGGACGCTTCTCAAGGAGAAAGGTATACAAAGCCAGTCAGACATGAAGATCGGGATGATTTAGATCATATTTACAACATCACAGCCAAACAAGAAGACTATGTTAACCCTACTACTAAAGGTATAATGGATTGGCAGTGTGACAATTCTTGCATGACTGATTCAGACGAAGGCCTAGAGAATTGGCAGAATAGACTTTATGAACTACATGGACACCGATGTGCAAGAATTACCAAGTCTATCAGATGGGTTGTCTCACAGACAAAGATCTTGCCTACTTTTGATGGCTTGATAGACCCTAAAGATTTTACTGTACAATTCTCAGAGCAAGTACCAGATTCATAGAAAATGGAGACTCTAGATTCAGTATTTAGAGCTGCAGCTTCCAGATGGTGGAATGGTCATAAAAAGCACATTCATAGTTGGAGAGCTTGTCAAAATATTCTTCACCTAAGATTCATGGATCAACCTCAGGAGGTGCGAAGCAGATTTAATGGTAAGACTAGCCCTCAAGAACATTTGGAGCAGTGTTATGAAGCATGGAAGCATGTACCTTGTGAAGAATGGGTACATAGATTTGTACACACTCTGCAACTTGTACCAAAGAACTGGTATGCAGAGGTCGAGCTTCGCCATGGTACTGTAAGTTGGGATAACCTTGTTGATAGTTTTGTGCTCACATTTTCTATTAAGGAGGATTGCCCTATTCTGGACGCAGCTATGAGTTTGATCCATACTAAGGTGTTTGATGATAAAGAAATAGCCAAGTACCAACCTGATTGGAAGGAACGAGAAGCTAATGCAGTAGAATGTTATAACCTCGTCATTGATGAAGATGATGACCCACACAACATTAATATTCCTGAGTCAGAAGGACACTGTGAAGTACATGGACCAGCAGTTGAATCACCTGAAGTAACTTGGCCCTTGAAGACAAGGAAACTAAACATTGGATCAGAAGAAATGCCTAAGTATGCCACCATTGGATATTATTGGGATGAAGAAATGGTAAGCAAAGTGACTGAACTTCTCCATGAGTATCAGGACTTATTTCCGACAAATTTCTCAGAAATGAAAGGTATCCTTGGTGATATAGGAGTGATAAAAATCCCTTTGAAACCTGATGCGAAGCCTGTGAAGCAGCGCCCTTATAGGATGAACCCTAAGTACAAAGAAAAAGTTAGGATGGAGTTAGATAAGATGCTCGCTATAGGAATTATTGAGCCTGTCGAAGAATCTAAATGGGTCAGCCCTATGGTGGTACAAGAAAAGAAGAATAAGGGAGAAATCAGAATCTATGTTGATCTGAGGAAGCTGAATGATGCCTGTTTACATTATCCTTTCCCTACTCCCTTTACAGATGAAGTTTTAGATAATGTCGGAGGTCAAGAAGTGTATTCTTTCACTGATGGATTTTCAGGTTACCATCATATCAGAATTGCTTCAGAGGATCGACATAAAACAACCTTCACCACAGAAATGGGATCTTTTCAGTACACTGTTATGCCTTTTGGATTGAAGAATGCACCTGCTATGTTTTCCAAAGTAGTCATATCTACATTTAAGGAATTTATTCATAAGTTCTTAGAAGTTTAATTTGATGATTGGACTATCTTTGGGTTATTGAAAGATCATATAGCCAGTTTAAGACTTATGCTGGACAAGTGTAGACAGCATCATATTTCATTGAACCTGAAGAAGTGTATCTTTTGTGCACCTTTTGGAATTCTGCTAGGTCACATTGTATGCAGGCAAGGATTGATGGTGGATCCTACAAAGATAGCCATTATTGTGAACTTACCACCTCCGAAGTCTGTTAAGCAACTTCGCACTACGCTTGTCCATACTGGATATTACAGGAAATTCATTAAAGGATATGCTCAGATTACAGCCCTTGTGGAAAAGAAATTGAAGAAAGATATTAAGTTTGAAGGGACACCTGAATGTCAGGAAAGCTTGGACATTCTGAAAGAAAAGATGGTAACAGCCCCTATCTTAGTATTCCCTGACTGGAATAAGGAGCTTCATGTTCATGTAGATGCATCCTCCACTACTTTAGGTGTAGTATTGGCTCAGTCAGGAGAAGGTAATATTGATCAACCTATTGCTTTTGCAAGTAGAAAATTGTCCACAGCAGAAAAGAACTATACTACGACAGAACGAGAAGGTTTAGCTATGGTTTATGCTTTCCAAAAGTTTCGACATTATTTGTTAGGATCTCATTTTAAGATGTTCACTAACCATTCTGCTTTGAAGTATTTGGTTAACAAGCCTATGTTAGGTGGAAGGATATGCAGATGGCTGATTTTGTTTCAAGAGTATGACTTTGAGATCATAGTTAAGCCAGGAAGACTTAACCTAGGGCCAGACCACTTGTCGAGGCTCGAATGAGGAGAAGAACCCACTAGTTTCGACGAAGGTCTTCCTGATGCCCAGTTGTTTGCCATCCAGATGGTTGATGACTATTTTCAGGATATTGTTCAGTACTTGTCTACAGGTTTTTCACCCTTTGAGATGACAACACAGTAGAAGAAGCAGCTAGTGGTTAGAGTAGCTAACTTTACCTTGATAGCAGGACAACTATATAAGATGGGACCAGATGAAATACTATGCAGATGTGTCTTGGAGCATGAAAATCCATTGATTCTGGCTGAGGCACATTTTGGAGCAGTAGGAGGTCATTATGCAAGAAAAGCTACCGCACAGAAATTCTGACAGCAGGATTGTGGTGGCCTACGATTCATAAGGATGCAGTAGAGTATTGCCACAACTGCGATATCTGTCAAAGGATAGGAAAACCATCCAGGAGGGATGAGATGCCTCTAGTTCCATAGGTAACTTTACAAGCATTTGAAAAGTGGGCTATTGATTTTGTTGGACTTATCAATCCCCCTACAAAGAAATCTGGAGCAAGATACATTATTACAACAACTGATTACCTTACTCGTTGGGCCGAAGCTCAACCATTAAAGGACTGTAGCGCTGCTACAGTTGTAAAGTTCATATTTGATCATATCTTGTCAAGGTTTGGATGTCCTAGAATTCTTATGAGTTATCAAGGATCACACTTCCTGAATAAGACTATTGAAACATTGATCGAAGAATTTCAAGTATATCATCAGAAGAGTACTGCCTACCATCCCCAAGCAAATGGAACTATCAAAGCCTTTAACAAGATTCTTGATCACGCTCTGACGAAGATTTGTAATGTTAACAGAAACGATTGGGATCTCAGAATTCGAGCAGTATTATGGGATTATAGAACCACTTGCAAGAAGTTGACAGGCCATACACCTTTTAGGCTAGTATATGGACAAGAAGCAGTTATGCCCATGGAGTACATTGTTCCTAGCCTCAGAATATCTGCCTTCACAGAGATGGATGATCTAGCTATGTTGAATGAAAGGATGGTGAAGATACTGGAACTAGAAGAAGACAGATTCATTGCAGGTTTCCAGCAGCAAGTGCAGAAAGCCAGAGAAAAAGCATGGCATGATAGACACATTAAGAAGAAGCATTTTCAGAGTGGTTATCTTGTACTCTTGTATGACAGTAAATTCATGAAGTTCCTAGGTAAGTTCAAGACACATTGGAAAGGACCATACATAGTTCAGAAAGTTACTGATGGTGGTGCAGTTCAATTAGCTAAATTGAATGGAGAAATTTTGCCCTCCATGGTGAATGGAAGTAGATTAAAGAAGTACATGGACAAGCCTATACCCCCTGATCAAAATTAATAGCAAGAGGAAGCATCTAAGTACCAAGAATAGTTGAAATTGGGTACTAGACTATATTGAAGCTGTTCTCAGAGAATATTTGGTAGACTGTGGAAGTATCGAAGGAAAATCCTGTCATTGGGTCGAGGTTCGAAGTTCTGTCGAAACAGGTCTTAGGATGTGTCGAATGTCCTTATTGTGGCGAAGCTAAAGTTAGTGGTTGTGCCGAAGAAGAAAGGAGTATCGAAGCTTAGGCGTGTAGAAAGAAAGAAGTGTTGTTAGTGAACTCTATGCAGCCTCTCATTAATGAGGCCTTGGAATTGAGCACTGCTGCGGACAACCAGCTCAAAGTTTTGAAAGAGTATGATGCATTCGCACAGGAAAAGGCCAGCGAAGCATTGTCAGCAACATTGCAGGAGATCGTGGAGAAGGAGCAAGCAGCCGAAGATATCATGCACAGCCTCAAAAAGCAATTCACTATCTTTGCCAACAAGATTCTCCCACCAGAAAAGCAGCAGGGTTCCCCAAGACGAGACACTGGTGAGTCTTAGGGGCCTGTTGGGGCATGGACCTTGAAGATCCTTAATTTTAGCAACTCCGCGGTTTTGGTGCGAAGCTTATAAGCAGAGTTGGGACTCAAAATAGTCTTAGGGGTTTTGGGGTTGGGTCGAGGCCCCTCCTTTTGTAATTAACCCATGGTTTGAACGCATGGTTTTTAAGACCATGGTTTAAACACATGGTATTGTAATAGTGCACTTGTATAAATAGGCACTTATGTAAAGGAGAAAAGAGTTTTTTCGAAGGTTCTTGTATGATGATAATTTGATGCGAAGAAGCTAAGGCCTCCTTTTGGGGTCTAAGTTTAAGTCCCAGCTGTGTGTGTTGTATGATTAATAATTGTTAAGGCTAAAGGTACAGTAATATCCCTCTTTTGCCTGCAGAAACCTGATTCTGCGGCACCCCATAGCTGTTTCGGGTGAGACTGCAACATGTTCGCAGGTTGTTGCCGAAAGGGCCAACACTGTGGGTATTTTTGTTGGTTAAAATAACAGTATAAGAACCTGGGTCTACCCTAACCAACCAAAAAATACATCTAGGTTGCACCCACTGGGTTGGAGATGTTGATGTTCTCGAGCTATACCTGTTGGGCACCCTATATGCAAGTTAATTAAATCCAACATACAGAGTGTTCATATAAATTGTCAACCCAGGGAAGTATTTTATTTCAAAGATAATGTGCACTGTATGTGCTTAAACACTAAGTAGATGATACTTTAGATGAACTATCCTACTTGTCTGTTCAGCCAGATCCTTCCCATAACTGATTTCATCTAAAGAACCTTCCTAAGAATTCAGAATCACAATTTCTCTCCTACAGCTTCAATTCAGAAATAAAGGATTCAGAAAATAGACATCTAAGCTTACTCTTGCAGAAAGTTAAATCCTAAATTACCAAGCCATCTAAAGATCCATCTCAACTATCTTAATTCAACTTGATTTAGGAATTCAAAGTGCAAGAATTAAGTTCCACAATTATAACTGTAAAGGGATGAACTGAAAAGATATAAAGAAAATAGCAATTAAAATAACTAGGAATGAACAAGGTTGTTACAACTATCACACAGTTGCATAAGAGAAAGTTAACCTACACAATCAATTGTCACACCACACCACTGCAGTTTACAGGGAATGCAATTACTGATCATTCAAAGGAACACATAATAAATCAATGATTGTTGCAGCTACTGTAAATAAATGAACTTATCATAAGATTCACACCACACAACAAAATAAATAAAATACCTAATTAAATCAGCAATCTCTGTAGGAAGGCGGGGCTATCCTTCGCACAGAGATGCTGGACTTGGCACACGTTAAAACATCGAGATCTGAAGAATCAAACTCCTTGTATTAAAATGGTGAGATGAACAAACAACCTCTATCACAGCTTATACAATAAAATCAATTAATTTCCAACCCCTGGCTCAGAATAGTTCCCAATATTTATACATTCACAATCACAACTTCTATCCACTGATATCGGGTACCCATGAAGATATCTTATCTTTAGGCTGCCCCAATTACGATACGTTGTTACAGCTGTGGCAAGATAGAAGCAGAATATATAGGAAGGTTGTTACTCTAGCTAGTAATGACAATCATGATCAATCTAAAAGATGCTCCGTTGGTTGCAGCTACCCTTGAGAAGCGGTGCACTATTGGATCTAAATTTGTTGCAACCCATTGCAGCCACCTTTGTACAACTTGCATGGAATAGTAACCTTTGAGCACGTTCTTTGGGAAACGCCGGAATAGATGGCAATTATCTTAGAAATGAATGTCCATCCCTCTCTTGGCATGTTCATCCTGCTACACCTGTATCCTTTGCATATTGAATTATCTTTATAAAATCACCATATGTTAGGATAATTCAAGCTATAGAACCATGATTACAACAATCATAAGGATTAATAAGATAAGACAATAATTAACCATGCCTGTATGAATTGAGGGATCAAGTGAAGGAAAACATCTGTTTAGTGTACATAATGGAGTAAGATGATGCAAAAAGGGGTATGTTGGGGCGTGAACCTTGAAGGTCCTTAATTTTGGAAACTCCGCGATTTTGGTGCAAAGCTTGTAAGCAGAGTTGTGGTCCAAAATAGTCTTAGGGGTGTCGAGGTTGGGTCAAAGCCCCTCTTTTTGTAAATAACCCAGGGTTCAAGCCCATGGTTTTTAAGCCCATGGTTTAAGCCCATGGTATTGTAATAGTGCACTTGTATAAATAGGCACTTATGTCAAGGAGAAAAGGGCTTTTCGTAGGTTTGTGTATGATGATAATTTGATGTGAAGAAGCTAAGGTCTATTTTGGGGTTAAGGCCGGGTCCTAGCTGAGTGCGTGGATGACCTCTGTAGCTGAGTGTGCAGAGGGTTTTGGAAGAAAGGTTAAGTCCCAGCTGAGTGCGTGGACGACCTCTACAGCTGAGTGCGCACAGGATTTTGGAAGAACAGTTCTGCAGCTAAGTGCGCAGTTTTGGGTTGTTGAGAAGATCCGTAGCTGAGTGCGTAGATCAGAACTGTGTCATTTGTAAAGAGTTGAATATAAACACAGTTCTGTGGATGTAGCCCCTACACTGGGGGTGAACCACGTATATCTTGTGTTGTGGTGGTTCTTGTTATTTTGTTCCTGTTATGTTTTATGCATTTGATCAGTAGATGAATGATAAAGTAAGATAAACTGTTAAGTATTAACTTCACTGTGAATTCCCAGTTAATAAGGGTTAAGTAAGTAACTGTGTAATGTCCCGGTTTTGACCCCGTTGCATTAGATGTATATGATGTATAAATTGTAAATGATCATGGTGTGGAGTTAAAGGCCAAGGCCCCATCATTGATCGGTTATGCGATGTTTTGGATTTAAATTTGTCACCGATGGTATATCGGGGCATGCAGCATATATTATGTTGATCATCATGTAAATATGCATCTATAATTAAAATGAACACAACCAGCTACGGTCGCGGTGACTAAATCGAATGGGGCATGATTTTCTTAAGGATAAGGTGTGGGGGAAAATTGTTAAACCTTGGGCCATTTAGGGAAAAACCCATGTGTCTTCTTCCTTTGTCTTATTCCAACCACTTCAGTTAATAATTTCTGTTGGCAGCTAGGAGGAGTTATGGCAGTTATTGTTTTGGGGTGTGGGGTGGCAGGACTGTCAGTCCTTACCTATGCCCTTCATTCAATTCATCGTCATCCTTCAGTCAAACCCTTCTTCCTCCCCATGAGTTGCAAAAATGCTCAGGACTTGCAATTCGTGTCCTCCCCATTGCCGTTCATCCTCACGCACAAGTTCTTGGCATTTTTGGTCTCACGCAGACATTTCCTTGGCTCCACGAGTTTGTTGAACACCCACGAACTGGAAAATCGCATCCTTCCTGTTGTGTGTGCATCCACAGACAAAAACGGAGCTATTTTTCCTCACATAGGGCCTCCATTGTCTGTTCTTTTCCTTGCTAGGTCGGATTGTTTACCCACACACAGGTATTCTTCTGTTTGGGGTGCACATAGTGAGCTGAGAGCCGTGATCTTGCATCCACGACTGACTGTGAAGGGCCATTCAAGTTTTTGGCTGTCTCACAGATTAATTGGGTCATTTTTCCCCGCTGTAAGTTGTGCTCACTGATAGATTTCGTGGCTGTAGTCTTCCCCATGTTGTGAATGTAATTGGTGTTACGTTTGGGGGGGGGGCGTGGTAAATTCGAGTGAGAGTTATTTTGGCCACGATAGGGCCAAGAATGACTCAGGAATTCATTTTCCCTATTTAAGCTGTGAAAGTTAAATTAATTGCCGGAGTGCAATGGTTGGTATTCGGACTGTGAGAGGAGCAGGGATGTTGGCTTGGTTTTGCTTGATAAACCTAGTGGTTGGAACCACACAGACAGAGCTAGAGGTCTGGCCTTCTTCTCCATCACCCCTGAATAGCACTGGAAGGGAATGCAGGGCCTGAGGGACTGTGTAGTAGAGAAGGGACTGATTCCTTGTGTTGGGTGTGGATGGGTGTCTTAGAGGTCAGGCTAGTTCTGGTGTAGGTGTCCTTGGCTCTGTAATGAGCTCACCAGCTTAGCAATCTGCCTTCTCCAACTCCTTAATGGCCTGATAAACCCAACTCTGTTGGCTTGGCTGTGTGTTTTGTGCATCCCTGGCTATGTGTAAGCCTGCTAGTTACCTTATTGCTTGGAGAATCATGCCCAGCTCGGGGGTGGCAGCGCTGCTGAGAGATTAAGGAGCATGCTGGAATATGGTTGGGTGGAACGTTGCAGTGACGTAGCTGGTTGTGGAGAAAATATTTCATAAGATAAGTGATTTTCTCCATTTTACTTCTGTAATCGTAACTACTGTTAATGGAAATGAAATGAACATGTTGAAAGAATTCTTGCTTGAATGAATGTTGTTTTTCCGCTGTGCTTGGTAAATAATTGCATCTATGCATGTTAAGCATTATGTTTATGAATTTTTAAGCCTCTACATGTTCATGGGCGGTTAGCCCTGTCTGATAAAGCTAGTAGTCGCGTCCTCTACACCGGTTGGAGGCATGGGGACGTGACAGCATGGTATCAGAGCTCTGAGTTGTACCAATGGGCCTCTATGTGCCAAGGAGGAACAGCTGACAGAGGCGTATCTCAATCTGCCCAGCCGAACCAGTGGAAGACTGTAAAAATTTAAAAATTTGGAAATTTATGTTTAAGTGTGAACAGTCGAAAGAACTGGAGAAGTTCCTGTCCGCCATTGCGGAAGGTTTCGTGAAGTTCCCGTTCGCCATTGCGAAAGGTTCCGCGAAGTTCCCATCCACCGTTGCGGAAGACCAAACCATCAAGTCTTCCAATGGGAGATCTCTTCGATCGCCGACGCATCAAAAGGGTTCATGGAGTTAACCTGCGTTGTTGCAGGAGAGACAACGATCTTCCCCTCCGCTGTTGCGGACAGCGAAGAGAACCCGCATCCGAAGTGAGAGTCATCCTACCGTCAATGCCACAGAAAGGTCTAAAAATTGTCTAAGTGTTGGGGAATCGGAGGCGGAAGCGATCTTTCATCCACCATTGCAGAAGAGAGAATGCGCCGACTTCCGATGTCGAGAGTCTGCCGATGTCCGACGTAAGTGCCAAATCAGAAGAGAGAGTGTTCCAGGAGCCGATTCGGCGGAATAAAGAATGGAGGAGGAGCCGATTCTACGGAAGGAAGAATGGTTCCGGGAGTCGATTGGGCAGAAGGAAGAATGGTCCGGGAGCCGATTCGGCGGAAGGAAGAATGGTCCGGGAGCCGATTCAGCGGGAGAAAAAGTCATCCGACTTCTGATGTGGAATGACAGCCGACGCCGAGGAGCCGATTCTGCAGAAGGATTGGAGATTCCGAGAGCCGTCGTTGCGGTTGCCTAAATGACTAAACCACCCGAAGCACAAAGGTTTCCGACAGCCGATCAGAAAGTCAACCGATATCCGATTCTGTCCAAGGGGAAAATTTTGAGTTTTCCATGAGATTTCTCAGCCGATTTTAACTGTTTCAGAGGGATTTTTGGACTATTTTTCAGTGAAATTTCAAGGTTGAAAAAGAGAAATTGGCAGCGATCTAATGCGCCAGATTGTGTGAAAACAATGATTTACAAAAAAAAAAAAAAAAACGAGGGCGCTGCCCTCACCCCGCCCAGCCACAAGGGGGCAAGCCCCCTTGACCCCCATCGCCCCCTTCAGATAGACGTTCTTGGATGAAGAAAATTTTGTGTGGTTGGGCCTTTGTAATTTTATGATTATTTCCGGAAAAGGTAAATGATTATGATTTATATCAATGTTATGCATCTAACAATTGTTTTGTCATTAACACGTCTGCAGAGTCATAGTCACCTTCCAGGGAAGTATTCCAGGTAGTGCAGTTTGGTAAGTAAGTGGTGGTTCGGAATGAGAACCCATGACGGATATGATGCGTGCCAAATCAGAAGAGAGAGTGTTCCAGGAGCCGATTCAGCGGAAGAAAGAATGGAGGAGGAGCCGATTCTGCGGAAGGAAGAATGGTTCCGGGAGCCGATTCGGCAGAAGGAAGAATGGTCTGGGAGCCAATTCAGTGGAAGGAAGAATGGTCCGGGAGCCGATTCAGCGGGAGAAAAAGTCATCCGACTTCTGATGTGGAATGACAGCCGACACCGAGGAACCGATTCTGTGGAAGGATTGGAGATTCCGAGAGCCGTCGTTGTGGCTACCTAAATGACTAAACCACCCGAAGCACAAAGGCTTCCGACAGCCAATCAGAAAGTCAGCCGATATCTGATTCTGTGCAAGGGGAAAATTTTGAGTTTTCCATGAGATTTGTCAGCCGATTTCAACTGTCTCAGAGGTATTTTTGGACTGTTTTTCAGTGAAATTTCAGGGTTGAAAAAGAGAAATTGGCAGCGATCTAATGCACCAGATTGCGCGAAAACAATGATTTACAAAAAAATAAAAAATAAAAAACGAGGGCGCTGCCCTCGACCCGCCCAGCCACAAGGGGGCAAGCCCCCTTGACCCCCGTCGTCCCCTTCAGATAGACATTCTTGGATGAAGAAAATTTTGTGTGGTTGGGCCTTTGTAATTTTATGATTATTTCCGGAAAAGGTAAATGATTATGATTTATATCAATGTTATGCATCTAACAATTATGTTGTCATTAACACGTCTGCAGAGTCATAGTCACCTTCCAGGGAAGTATTCCAGGTAGTGCAGTTTGGTAAGTAAGTGGTGGTTCGGAATGAGAACCCATGACGGATATGATGCGTGCCAGATCGGAAGAGAGAGTGTTCCAGGAGCCGATTCGGCGGAAGAAAGAATGGAGGAGGAGCCCATTTTGCGGAAGGAAGAATGGTTCCGGGAGCCGATTCGGCAGAAGGAAGAATGGTTCGGGAGCCGATTCGGTGAAAGGAAGAATGGTCCGGGAGCCGATTCAGTGGGAGAAAAAGTCATCCGACTTCTGATGTGGAATGACAGCCGACGCCGAGGAGCCGATTCTACGGAAGGATTGGAGATTCTGAGAGCCGTCATTGCGGCTGCCTAAATGACTAAACCACCCGAAGCACAAAGGCTTCCGATAGCCGATATCCAATTCTGTGCAAGGGGAAAATTTTGAGTTTTCCATGAGATTTCTCAGCCAATTTCAACTGTTTCAGAGGGATTTTTGGACTGTTTTTCAGTGAAATTTCAAGGTTGAAAAAGAGAAATTGGCAACGATCTAATGCGCCAGATTGCGCGAAAACAATGATTTACAAAAAAAAAAAAAAAAAAACGAGGGCGCCCCCCTCGACCCCCCCAGCCACAAGGGGGCAAGCCCCCTTGACCCCCATCGTCCCCTTCAGATAGACGTTCTTGGATGAAGAAAATTTTGTGTGGTTGGGCCTTTGTAATTTTATGATTATTTCCGGAAAAGGTAAATGATTATGATTTATATCAATTCTATGCATCTAACAATTGTGTTGTCATTAACACGTCTGCAGAGTCATAGTCACCTTCCAAGGAAGTATTCTAGGTAGTGTAGTTTGGTAAGTAAGTGGTGGTTCGGAATGAGAACCCATGATGGATATGATGCTCAGGATTCTGATGAGCATGCCCGAGATGCCATGGGACAAAATGTCCGTAATAAAAATGATGACGATATAGAATCTAATGGAAGGAGATTCCAAGAGACACCGTCAGATGTTGCAGCTACTATGAGAAGCTTGATTAAAGCCCAGGAAGAGCAGCATCAGTTGAATGCTGCAATGTTGCAGAGTTTGACAGACTTGCACAAGAAGATAGACTCTGGACGAGGTACAACAGGACCAGAAGGCAGTAAGAGCAGTACTAGAGGAAGGAGAAGAACTTCTAGTGGGTCATCTGATTCCTAAGAATCCAGCGGGGATTCAAGTTTTTCTTCTCATAAAAGAAAAAGAAAGAGACACCATAAGGATCACACTCGAGATGAATTTAAAAAGGAAAAACCTCCTACATTTGATGGTGAGGTAAAGACTGGACAAGAGGCTGAAGCTTGGCTTCTTGGGATTAAAAATTACTTTCAAGTGCAGGATTATTTAGGAAACATGAAGGCAAGAGCTTCCATCTTCAATCTGAATGGAAGAGCATCCATTTGATGGGAACACTTCAAGCAAGTGAAGAGGATCAGTGAAAGGAAACTTAAGTGGAAGCAGTTCAAGAAGTATTTCAAGCAGAAATACCTATCTGACAGGTATTATGATGACAAGATTAAGGAGTTCCATGAGCTGAGATTGGCACAGCAGACCATGGAAGAGTATGAAAATAAGTTTTTGGAGTTGTTGAGGTATGTCTGATACATCAGAGATGAAAAAGTAAAGGTCCAGTGTTTTCTAAGCGGATTACCTTAGTCTTACAAAGATAGAATCGAGTTTTATGAACCTAGAACTCTTGAAGAAGCAATAACGAAAGCTAAGTATTGCTATGAGCAAAGCAAGGGTAAACCTGATTACCATAAGGCATGGAAGGACAAGAAGAACGAGAAGTTTGACCAAAGGAAGAAAGGTTTCAAACCTTCCAGCTTTAGGAATCAGCAGAAGCAGCCATCTCAAGTTGCTAGTAAGCCAGTTGGAGTGGCAGGAGAAAATACTAAAGATCCACAACATAATAGAGGACCACTTCAATGTTGGAAGTGTGGAGGACCCCACATGCATAGGAATTGTCTGCTAAAAAATGAGAGTGCGAGACCAGCTTATAATGTACAAGAAGCAGAAACAGTGGGTCAAGTAGCAAGGGCAGTTCCTAGGATCTATGCAGCACTGGAGGACCGTCAGGCAGATCACCAGTCAGCTGTGGTTGAAGTAGCAGGTAAGATTGCTGAGCAATCTATTTCTATTTTGATTGACCCAGGTTCTACTCACAGTTACATTACTCCTAGAGTAGTAGAGATTTGTGCTTTTAAGAAAGTAAAGCATAGAAAGTCTTGGTTAGTTCAGCTAGCCACTGGAACCAAGAGAAAAGTGAGTGAAGTGGTAGAGAAATGTCCATTGGTCATGAATGGATTGGTCACGTGTGTAGATCTAAATGTTCTACCGCTTGGTTCCTATGATGTTCTCATTGGAATGGGTTGGTTAGAAGCTCATAGGGTGAAGCTTGATTGCTACAATAAGACTTTTGAATGCCTGAATGAAGAAGGGAACCTAGTAGTTGTGAAAGGTATCCCAAAGGTGATTTCAGTGAGGCAGGTTTCAGCAATGCAGTTAAAGAAGTTCTGTAGGAAGGGTTTCCAGTTGTATGCAGCTCAGATTTTGGAGGAAACGAGAGATGAAACTCCGAGGTTGGAGGACTATCGGGTGTTACAGGAATTCAGGGATGCGTTTCCTGATGAGATTCCAGGGCTTCCTCCAAAACGGGACATTGATTTCACGATTGAACTTGTGCCAGGAGCAGCACCAGTGTCCAAGGCACCCTACAGGATGAGTACACCGGAGATGCTAGAATTGAAGATGCAACTGCAAGAGTTGTTGGAAAAGAAGTATATTCAGCCAAGTGTGTCTCCTTGGGGAGCACCGATTTTGTTTGTAAAGAAGAAAGATGGAACACTCAGGTTATGTATTGATTACAGACAGTTGAACAAGGTTACTCTGAAGAATAAATATCCTTTGCCTAGGATTGACGACCTCTTTGATCAAATGAGAGGAGCAAAGGTATTTTCTAAGATTGACTTGAGATCTGGTTACCATCAGGTGAGAATCAAGGATGAAGACATTCTTAAGACAGCCTTTAGGACAAGGTATGGGCACTATGAGTTTGTAGTGGTACCATTTGGTCTCACAAATGCGCCAGCTACATTTATGTGCCTCATGAATAGTGTCTTCAGCAGATATTTGGACAAGTTTGTTCTTGTTTTCCTTGATGACATTCTCGTTTATTCTAAGAATGAGAAAGAGCATGAAGAGCACTTGAGATTGACATTGCAATTGCTCAGGGAGCATCAGTTGTATGCAAAACTGAGCAAGTGTGACTTCTATAGAGATAGAATTCAATATTTGGGTCACATTAACTTAGAGGAGGGTATATCTGTGGACCCTGAAAAGATAGAAGTCATTATGAATTGGCCTACTCCTAGTAATGTGATAGATGTAAGGTCTTTCATGGGACTTGCGAGATACTACAGGAGATTCATTGAGGGATTCTCCAAAGTTGCACATGCTATCACTTCTTTGCAAAAGAAGGGGATGAAGTTCGAATGGACATCGAGGTGTGAAGAAAGCTTCCAGCAGTTGGAGAATCTTCTCACTAGTGCGCCAGTATTGAAGGTTGTCGATCGAGAGAAATATTTTGTCGTATGTACCAATGCATGTAGACAAGGGCTTGGAGGAGTCCTTATGCAGGACAACCATGTGATATGTTATGAGTCAAGAAAGCTGAAGGAACATGAGAAGAACTATGCCACTCCTAATCTAGAGCTTGCAACCATAGTGCATTCTCTCAAGATGTGGAGACATTACTTGATGGGCAGCAGATTTGAGCTCAGAACAGATCATTGTGGACTAAAGTATTTTTTTGATCAGCCTACTTTGAATGCTAGGCAAGCAAGATGGCTGGAATTTTTATGTGAGTTTGATTTTGAAATCAAGCACATAAAAGGAAAGGAGAATAAGGTAGCTGATCCACTCAGCAAGAAAATGCAGGAAATGCATGTGGCATCCATTAGTATTTTCCAATCAGATTTGAGGCAGCAGATTGTTAGTCATGTTGCTGGAGATGAATTGTATGAGCAGGTAAATGACAAATTGCAACAGCAAAGCCTTGAGAAGAGGTACGAGGGATATAAATTGGAAGAAGATGGACTTCTCACTTTTAAAGGAAGAATTTATATTCCTAATGTAGAAGATTTAAGGAGAGTTGTTATGGATGAAATCCATCAAGATCCGTATTCTGGTCACCCAGGATATCAGAAGACAATTGCTACAGCTAGAAAGCAGTACTTTTGGCCAGGAATGAAAAAGGATATGGCTGAGTACATTTCAAGGTGTATGAAATGTCAACAGGTAAAGGTTGAGCATCAACATCCAGCAAGTTTGTTCCAGCCTTTGCCAATTCCGGAATGGAAATGGGAAGTTATTTCCATAGATTTTATTACAGGATTGCCGATGACTTGGAGACAACATGATTCTATCATGGTTGTGGTGGACAAGTTGACTAAGGCAGCACATTTTATACCAGTTAAGTCTACGTACGAGACTGGCGACATTGCAAAGATCTTCATGAAGGAGGTTTTCAAATTGCATGGATTTCCTAAGGCAATAGTCTCTGACAGAGATGTCAAGTTCACTTCCAACTTTTGGAAGGGGTTGTTTGCATATTTGGTCACAAAGCTAAACTTCAGCACTACATACCATCCTCAGATAGATGGGCAGACCGAGAGAGTTAATCAGGTGCTTGAACACATGCTTCGCATGTACGTGATGGACAAACCAACCAAGTGGGAAGATTACTTGCACTTGGTAGAGTTTGCTTATAACAATGGGCATCAAGCATCCTTGGGGATGAGTCCGTATGAATATTTGTATGGAAGAAGGTGTAGAACACCTGTGAATTGGGATAATCCAGTAAACCGGATTGTGCTTGGACCATAATTTCTCGAGGAAATGGAGCAAGAGGTTGTAAAGATCAGGCAGAAGCTGAAAGGAGCACAGGACAGACAGAAAAGCTATGCAGATAAGCATAGGGTGAACAGAGAGTTCAGTGTTGGGGATCATGTTTACCTCAGAGTGAGGACAAGGAAAAGTTCCTTGAAGCTTGGAAGTTGTGCCAAATTGTCACCTAGATATTGTGGGTCGTTTGAAGTGCTTGAAAGAATAGGGCCAGTTGCATATAGACTTGCATTGCCTGCTAGCACTAGAGCTCATAATGTTTTTCATGTTTCTTTTCTTAAGGAATATGTACATGATCCTAACCATGTGATAAATTGGGATGTGATTCCGGTGGAACCCGAGGGAGAGTTCCGAATCGAGCCAATGCGCATCCTCGACAGGAAGGTCACAATGCTCTGGAACCGAGCCATAGGTCAGGTAAAGGTGTAATGGGAGCACTTCGGACCTAAAGAGGCTACATGGGAGCTGGAGGATGCCATGCGATTGGCACATCCATTTTTGTTCAATGCTGTGGAACACTGAGGCGATGCCAGTGTATCATTTTGTTCAATTTTGTAAGCACTGAGGACAGTGCTATTGAAGGGGGAGGGGAATGTAATGTCCCGGTTTTGACCCCGTTGCATTAGATTTATATGATGTATAAATTATAAATGATCATGGTGTGGAGTTAAAGGCCAAGGCCGCACCATTGATCGGTTATGCTATGTTTTCGATTTAAATTTGTCACCGATGGTATATCAGGGCATGCGGCATATATTATGTTGATCATCATGTAAATATGCATCTATAATTAAAATGAACACAACCAGCTACGGTCGCGGAAACTAAATCGAATGGGGCATGATTTTCTCAAGGATAAGGTGTGGGGGAAAATTTGTTAAACCTTGGGCCATTTAGGGAAAAAACCATGTGTCTTCTTCCTTTGTCTTATTCCAACCACTTCAGTTAATAATTTCTGTTGGCAGCTGGGAGGAGTTATGACAGTTATTGTTTTGGGGTGTGGGGTGGCAGGACTGTCAGTCCTAGCCTATGCCCTTCATTCAATTCGTCCTCATCCTTCAGTCAAACTCTTCTTCCTCCCCACAAGTTGAAAAAATGCTCAGGACTTGCAATTCGTGTCCTCCCCATTGCCGTTCATCCTCACGCACAGGTTCTTGGCGTTTTTGGTCTCACGTAGACATTTCCTTGGCTCCACGAGTTTGCTGAACACCCACAAACTACAAAATCGTGTCCTTCCTATTTTGTGTGCATCCATGAACAAAAACAGAGCTGTTTTTCCTCACACAGGGCCTCCATTGTCTGTTCTTTTCCTTGCTGGGTCGGATTGTTTACCCACGCACAAGTATTCTTCTGTTTGGGGCGCACATAGTGAGCTGAGAGCCATGCTCTTGCATCCACGACTGACTGTGAAGGGCCATTCACGTTTTTGGCTATCTCACAGATTAATTGGGTCGTTTTTCCCCACTGTAAGTTGTGCTCACTGATAGATTTCGGGGCTGTAGTATTCCCCATGTTGTGAATGTAATTGCTGTTACGTTTGGGGGGGGGGGCGTGGTAAATTCGAGTGAGAGTCATTTTGGCCACGATAGGGCCAAGAATGACTCAGGAATTCATTTTCCCTATTTAAGCTGTGAAAGTTAAATTATTTGCCGGAGTGCAATGGTTGGTCTTCGGACTGTGAGAGGAGCAAGGATGTTGGCTTAGTTTTGCTTGATAAACCTGGTGGATGGAACCACACAAATAGAGATAGAGGGATATCCTTCTTCTCCATCACCCCTGAATAGCACTGGAAGGGAATGTAGGGCCTAAGGGACTGTGTAGCAGAGAAGGGACTGATTCCTTGTGTTGGGTGTGGATGGGTGTCTTAGAGGTCAGGCTAGTTCTAGTGTAGGTGTCATTGGCTCTGTAATGAGCTCACCAGCTTAACAATCTGCCTTCTCCAACTCCTTAATGGCCTGATAAACCCAACTCTGTTGGCTTGGCTGTGTGTTTTGTGCATCCCTGGCTATGTGTAAGCCTACTAGTTCCCTTATTCCTTGGAGAATCATGCCCAGCTCAAGGGTGGCAGCGCTGCTGAGAGATTAAGGAGCACGCTGGCCTATGGTTGGGTGGAACGTTGCAGTGACGTAGCTGGTTGTGGAGAAAATCTTTCATAAGATAAGAAATTTTCTCCATTTTACTTCTACAATCGTAATTACTGTTAATGGAAATGAAATGAACATGTTGAAAGAATGCTTGCTTGAATGAATGTTGTTTTTCTGCTGTGCTTGGTAGATAATTGCATCTATGCATGTTAAGCATTTTGTTTATGAATTTTTAAGCTTGTACATGTTCATGGGCGGTTAGCCCTGTCTGATAAAGCTAGTAGTCGTGTCCTCTATGCTGGTCGGAGGCATGGGGATGTGACAAACTGTCTTTTTATCTAAACTGCGAAGCTATTTAAGTGAATATTGAAGCTCTATATTTCATAATTATTCTTTGTTAAGGCTAAAGGTACAGTAATATCCCTCTTTTTCCTACAGAAACCTAATTCTGCGGCACCCCATAGCTGTTTCGGGTGAGACTGTAACCTGTTCGCAGGTTGTTGCCGAAAGGGCCAACACTATGGGTCTCTTTGTTGGTGTGAAGATAAAAGTATAAGAACGTGGGTCTACCCTAAGCCCCAACAAATTGGTTCCGTTGCCGGTTGAACCAGTATCTGCTTCAAGAGGGATCTACATCGTACCTGGAGGGATATGATTTGGAGGCCCTCGGTAAAAGAAATCAGTGACTGGATTGAAGATACTTATCTAATATTTTCTGACCAAGAAAATAAGGATCCTCGTCATAGCTCAGACGACTTCTTGCAAAGGTACGTTTTTTCTGATATTTATGGAATTTTCTTTGCTAGTATCCACATAGAATTGCACCAGTGGTTATCCAGGTTGACAGAAAGAAAGACAAACTTCCAAGAAGATTAGTCTCCTTCCTGGACCCCAGAAAGAATTAAGCTGTTGAAAAGTGTGAACAACACGGTATCAAGAGCTATTGACTTCAGGATAATGCAAACCCTTAACGCATTTGTGACGGAGTTCACCATCGACACACATACTTCTTTCAATGAAGTAGAAAGATAGTTTTTCAAAGGACGAAGAGGTAGGTACCTGAATTCATTAAGTCTGAAAATTAAAATGCTCTTGGCTGAGAAACGCATATTGCTTATCCAATTAGATTGCTATATTTATTGCTACTAACCTATGTTTGGAAGCGAAAGTGACTTCGATGAGAAAAGTGGTTTTCTTCGCAATGGTAAACGATACAAGAGAACTCTTCGATCCTATACCCTAGGCCAGAATACCAATTATACCCTATTAGGTCCAGAAGAATCTGAATCTAAAGAAATCCCTTTTGTTAGAAACCCTCCTATCACTCCGTAGCGCAGATCTGTTATCCCTGAGAACCCTTCGCAGTCCGGAAGTAACCCTAGCCCAAGTAGTCTTGTCACAGGTTAGTCTACCTCAGAAAGTTCCCTTCCTCCTATTACCAGTATTCCCCCTCCTCCTCCCCCTCCCCCCTCGATTCACCATGGCCCATGTGAATGATGATATCAAGCATCTAGTCTTTAAAGGAACGGGATCATAGGATCCATAGCAGTTTTAGTTCTTATGCGAAGCTGTTTGGACTGCTAAGAATATTATGGATCAAAATACAAGAAGAGCGCAGCTGGTCACCTCTTTCAGAGACCGAGCTTTGACCTAGTTTATGAATTTTTCCAGTACTCAGAACTATATCTTGGCTGATATTAAAAAAGCAATGATCAAATAATTCAAAAAGCCTAAATCAGAGTCACAGTGTATAACTGAACTAAAAGAAATTCAGCAGAAGCGAGGTGAATCAGTTTGGGACTTTGATCAGAGGTTCAAGGTTCTATTGGATCAAGTTAGTTTCACTATTGGACCAGAACAACATAAAGAATGGTTCATTGCAGCACTATTGCCTCATATCAGGACTCCACTTATACAACAGAAGGTTGCTGATCAGGAAGAGGCATTGGAAATTGATATGAAACTTGAAACAGATCCTATTGGAGATAATTCTAGAATAGCCTAGATATAGGTACAGTTAGCAGAACTGGATTTGGAGCTTCGCGACATGAATAAAGGGAAATATATTCAAGAAGAGGTTTGGTGTACATGATGTAAGAAAGAAGGTCATGACAAAGAAAAGTGTCATGCGTTAAGAAATTATTTGAATACTAGTACATTGAACCCGTTTAACCCTAATGTCCTATATTGTGAGATCTGTAGAACAACTGGCCAGCATGAACCTAAATATTGCTACCTGCTGCAGAGATATTTTCAAGTACCTAAGAATCCCTACTACACGTTCTGTAAGTTAGTTGGACACAACGAAGACGAATGTCGCAGCTTTGACCTCATGAGAGAGCGAACCTATGATGCTTATAGGGTACAAACCGATGCACAAAGCAACTATGGATATGGTTACCATGGTAGTACATCAAGTCGAGGTAATTTCAGAGGTCGACGTCATGGTGGTATGCCTGGAAGATGACGAGGCCAGGTTATTTGCTACAACTGTAATCAGGTAGGACATGTAGCTAAAGACTGTTAGAACCCAACTACAACATGTCAATATTGCAGAGCAGTCGATCATGTGTTTGAGCAATGCCCACAATTGATATCCAAGATACAAGAAATAAATGGCGCTCCTACTCAGAATGTTCAGATGATTGCTGTAGAGAAAAGACCTGTCCTAGCCGTCAACGTTGTTACAAGGAGTGGAGCTACGACACAAGTGTAGAATAAGGGGAAACAACTTGACGAGGCTTGGGTCCATGAGACCCCAGATAAAATCCTAGCCTTCGATGTTGGAAGAGAAAAAGGAACATTTATGGAAGCTAAAAAAGACTTTGTTGATCTGAGAACATCGGTAGCAACTATGCAATAGCATCAATAGAAGTTACAGTTTCAAGAAGCTTCGCCGGATCAAGTAAGTACACTAACATCATTTTTATAGAGTTGTATGAAGCTATTAAGAAATCAGAATTCTTTGGATGAGTTACAGAAAGTTATTGCGTCTTGTGAACCTCAATGAAGCTCTGATAGAGGAAAAACTATTAATAGAGTTAGAAGGACTAGAAGAGAAATGAGATTGCATGCTCAAATAGGAGACTATGACATGACTGATATCATTTTAGACCTAGGATCAAAAGTGAATGTCCTAACTAAGCAGACATGGGAACAAATGGGAAGACCTACGCTTGAATGGTCCCCTATACAGATGAGACTAGCCAATCAGCAGAAGATTGTGCCCTTCGGAAGATTCCCTAGTGTACCAGTGGATATTGATTGAGTCAGTACCTTAGCAAATTTTGAAGTCATTGAAATAATTGATGATAGCAACCCCTATCCAGCATTGCTAGGAATTGAATGGGCAATAGATAATTACGCAGTAATCAACCTTAAAAATAGACAGATGACTTTTGAAGGAAAATACTTGAGTGTCATAGTACCATTGGACCCTTCTCAAGGAGAAAGGTATACAGAGACAGTCAGAGATGAAGATCAAGATGTTTTGGATCATATTTACAACATCACAGCTAACGAAGAAGACTATTTTAACCCTACTACTGAAGGTATAATGGATTGGCAGTGTGACAGTTCTTGCATGGCTGATTCAGACGAAGGCCTAGAGAATTGGCAGAATAGACTTTATGAGCTACATGGACATCGATGTGCAAGAATTACCAAGTCTATCAGATGGGTTGCCTCATAGCCAAGAATCTTACCTTCTTTTTATGGCTTGACAAACCCATAAAATGTTATTGTACAATTCTCATAGCAAGTACCAGATTCACAGAAAATGGAGACTCTAGATTCAGTATTCAGAGCCGTAGCTGCCAGATGGTGGAATGGTCATAAAAAGTATATTCATAGTTGGAGAGCTTGTCAAAATTTTCTTCACCTGAGATTCATGGATCAACCTCAGGAGGTATGAAGTAGATTTAATGGTAAGACTAGCCATCAGGAACATTTGGAGCAGTGTTATGAAGCATGGAAGCATGTACCTTGTGAAGAATGTGTACATAGGTTTGTACACACTCTGGAACCTATAGCAAAGAACTGGTATGCGGAGGTGGAGCTTCACCATGGTACTGTAATTTGGGTTAGCCTTGTTGATAGTTTTGTGCTCACAGTTTCTATTAATGAGGATTGCCCTGCTTTGGACGCAGCTATTAGGGTGATCCATAGTAAGGTGTTTGATGATAAAGAAATAGCCGAGCACCAACTTGATTGGAAGGAAAAAGAAGCTAATGCAGTAGAATGTTATAACCTCTCTATTGATGAAGACGATGACCCTCGCAACATTAATATTCTTGATTTAGAAGGACATTGTGAAGTACATGGACCAATAGTTGAATCACCTGAAGTAACTCAACCCTTGAAAACAAGGAAAGTAAACATTGGATCAAAAGAAATGCCTAAGTACGCTACTATTGGATATTACTGGGACGAAGAAATGGTAAGCAAAGTGACTAAACTCCTCCATGAGTATCAGGACTTATTTCCGACGAAGTTCTCAGAAATGAAAGGTATCCTTGGTGATATAGGAGTGATAAAAGACCCTTTGAAACCTGATGCGAAGCCTATGAAGCAGCACCCTTATAGGCTGAATCCTAAGTATAAAGAAAAAGTCAGGATGGATCTAGATAAGATGCTCACTGCATGAATCATTGAGCCTGTCGAAGAGTCCGAATGGGTCATCCCTATGGTGGTACAAGAAAAGAAGACCAAGGGAGAAATCAGAATCTGTGTTGATCTGAGGAAGCTGAATGATGCTTGTTTACATGATCCTTTCCCTACTCCCTTTACAGATGAAGTTTTAGACAATGTCGGAGGTCAAGAAGTGTATTCTCTCACTGATAGATTTTCAAGTTACCATCAGATTAGAATTTCCCTAGAGGATCGACATAAAACAACCTTCGCTACAGAAATGGGATCTTTTCAGTATACTGTTATGCCCTTTGGATTGAAGAATGCACCTGCTATGTTTTCCAGAGTAGTCATATCTACATTTAAGGAATTTATTCATAAGTTATTGGAAGTTTACTTTGATGATTGGACTATCTTTGGTTTATTGAAAGATCATATAGCCAATTTAAGACTTATGCTGGACAAGTGTAGACAGCATCATATTTCATTGAAACTAAAAAAGTGTATCTTTTGTGCACCTTTTGGAATTCTGCTAGGTCACATTGTATGCAAGCAAGGATTGATGGTGGATCCTGCGAAGATAGCCATTATTGTGAACTTACCACCTCTGAAGTTTGTTAAGAAACTTCACACTACGCTTGGTCATACTAGATATTACAGGAAATTCATTAAATGATATGCTCAGATTACAGCCCCTATGGAAAAGAAATTGAAGAAAGATATTAAGTTTGAATGGACACCTGAATGTCAGGAAAGCTTGGACATTTTGAAAGAAAAGCTGGTAACTTCCCCTATCTTAGTATTCCCTGACTAGAATAAGGATTTTCATGTTCATGTCGATGCATCTTCCATTGCTTTAGGTGTAGTATTGGCTCAGTCAGGTGAAGGTAATATTGATCACCCCATTGCTTTTGCAAGTAGAAAATTGTCCACAGCAGAAAATAATTATACTACGTCAGAATGAGAAGGTCTAGCTATGGTTTATGCTTTTGCAGAAATTTCGACATTATTTGTTAGGATCTCATTTTAAGATGTTCACTGACCATTCTGCTTTGAAGTATTTGGTTAACAAGCCTGTGTTAGGTGGAAGGATATGCAGATGGATGATTTTGTTTCAGGAGTATGACTTTGAGATCATAGTTAATCTAGGAAGACTTAACCTGGGGCCTGACCACTTGTCGAGGCTCGAGTCAGGAGAAGAACCCACTAGTTTGGACGAAGGTCTTCTTGATGCCCAGTTTTTTTCCATCCAGATGGTTGATGACTATTTTCAGGATATTGTTCAGTACTTGTCTACAGGGTTTGCACCCTCTGAGATGACAACACAGCAGAAGAAGCAGTTGGTGGTTAGAGCAGTTGAATTTACCTTGATAGTAGGACAACTATATAAGATGGGACTAGATGAAATATTGCGCAGATGTGTCTTGGAGCATGAAAAGCCATTGATTTTAGCTGGGGCACATTCTGGAGCAGCAGGAGGTCATTATGCAGGAAAAGCTACGGCACATAAGATTCTAACAGCTGGATTGTGGTGGCCTACGATTCATAAGGATGCAAGAGAGTATTGCCACAGCTACAATATCTGTCAGAGGATAGGCAAACCATCTAGGAGGGATGAGATGCCTCTAGTTCCACAGGTAACTCTACAAGCCTTTGTACAAGTGGGCTATTGATTTTTTTGGACAAATCAATCCCCCTGCAAAGAAATATGGAGCAAGATACGTTATTACAGAAACTGATTACCTTACTCGTTGGGCGGAAGCTCAACCAGTCAAGGACTGTAGCGCTGCTATAGATGTGAAGTTCATCTTTGATAGTATCTTGTCGAAGTTTGGATGTCCTAGAGTTCTTATGAGTGATCAAGGATCACATTTTCTCAATAAGACTATTGAAGCATTGACTGAAGAGTTTCAAGTATATCATCAGAAGAGTACTGCCTACCATCCTCAAGCAAATGGAACTATCGAATCCTTTAACAAGATTCTTGAGCACGCTCTGACGAAGGTTTGCAATGTTAATAGAAATGATTGGGATCTTAGAATTCCAGCAGTATTATGGGCTTATAGAACCACTTGCAAGAACTTGACAGGCCATACACCTTCTAGGATGGTATATGGACAGGAGGCAGTTATGCCCATGGAGTACATTGTTCCTAGCCTCAGAATATCTTCCTTCATAGAGACAGATGATCCAGCTATGTTGAATGAAAGGCTGGTGAGAATACTGGAACTAGAAGAAGACAGATTCATTGCAGGTTTCCAGCAGCAAGTATAGAAAGCTAAAGAAAAAGTATGGCATGATAGACACATTAATAAGAAGCATTTTCAAAATGGTGATCTTGTGCTCTTATACGATAGTAAATTCATAAAGTTCCCAGGTAAGTTCAAGACACATTGGAAAGGACCATACATAGTTCAGAAAGTTACCGATGGTGGCACAGTTCAGTTAACTAAATTGAATGGAGAAATTTTTCCCTCCATGGTGAATGGAAGTAGATTAAAGAAGTACAGGGACAAGCATGTACCCCCCTGATTAGAAGTAATAGCAAGAAGAAGAGTATAAGTACCAAGAACAGTTGAAATTGGGTACTAAACTATAATAAATTTGTTCTCAGAGAGCTTTAGCAAATTGTTAAAAAATTTACGAAGTGTCGAAGGTTGGGGAAGAAAATTCTGTCGTGGGTCGAAGCTCGAAGCTCTGTCAAAATTGGTGTCAGGATGTGTCGAAGGTATGTATTGTGTTGAAGGTCCTTATTGTGGTGAAGCTGAAGTTATTGGTTGTGCCGAAGACAAAAGGTGTGTCGAAGCTTAAAATATGACCGTTGGAAAAAATCAGATTTGGCGACACCAGTACGTTAATAGTATTAACTGCCTGTAAATATTTTTGGGAAATATTTGTCAATTGGCACTCATGAAGGAGATCCGAGAATGAGACAGCTACTAGCACATACAGTTAGCGAATATCATGAAGCAAAGTGAGAGCCTCGCAGCACAGTTGGAAGAAGCTGACCAGAAGAAGAGGGAAGTAGAAAGCAAGCAGGCTGCACTGGCGCGAGTATTGGATGAGGCATGTCGAAGTCTCCCTGACTTCAACATGCAGGATGAAGAAGAACCGAAGCAAAGAATCGTCAAGCTGAAGGACTATGCACAACAATCTCGAAGCCAGATAGAGACGCTGAAAGCAGAACATGAGGCTTAGATTGCGGAGCTTCAACTTCGCATCATTCATGAGATTCCACCAGAGGTTAGGGAACAGCGTCACAAAGATATTCAGGCCTCAGCAATGAAGATCTTAGATCTTGTGAGTAGTGCATCAAAGCTGCTAGACGAAAGTATCGAGGCTTGGAAAAACTTGTAGGACAACCTAGAAGTCAAAAAGTTGTAAGAAACCATCAGGTAGCGACAGGAAGAGCTGGATGCAGTCAAAGCGAAAATCAAGACATTCCCTCCTATGCAGAAGATGCTTAAGGTGAAGCATAGAAATGAGCTCCAGTGAGAAATTGAGGCGTGCAGAAGGAAAGAAACATTGTTGGTGAAATCTGTGCATCCTCTCATTAACGAGGCCTTGGAGTTGAGCATTGCTGTGGACAAACAGCTCAAAGTCTTAAAGGAGTATGATGCATTTGCGTAGGAAAAGTCCAATGAAGCATCTACAGCAACATTACAGGAGATAGTAGAGAAGGAGCAAGCAGCCGAAGATATCATGCGCAGCCTCAACAAGCAATTTACTATCTTCACCAACAAGATTATTCCACCAGAAAAGTAGCAGAGTGTCCTGGGACAGGACACTAGTGAATCTTAGGGGCCTATTGGGGCACGGACCTTAAAGGTCCTTAATTTTGGCAACTCCGCAGTTTTGGTGCAAAGCTTGTAAGCAAAGTTGCGGTCCAAAATATTCTTAGGGGTTTTGGGGTTCGGTCGAAGCCCCTCTTTTTGTAAATAACCCAGGGTTTAAGACCATGGTTTTTAATCCCATGGTTTAAGCCCATGGTATTGTAATAGTGCACTTGTATAAATAGGCACTTATGTAAAGGAGAAAAGGGCCTTTCGTAGGTTTGTGTATGATGATAATTTGATGCGAAGAAGCTAAGGTCTATTTTGGGGTTAATGCCAAGTCCCAGCTGAGTGTGTGGATGACCTATGCAGCTGAGTGCACAGAAGGTTTTGGAAGAAAGGTTAAGTCCCAGCTGAGTACGTGGATGACCTCTGCAGCTGAGTGCGCAGATGGTTTTGGAAGAAAGGTTCTGTAGCTAAGTGCATAGTTTTGGGTTGTTGAGAAGATCTACAGCTGAGTGCGCAAATCAGAAATGTGTCGTTTGTAAAGAGTTGAATATAAACGCAGTTCTGTGGACGTTGCCCCTACACTGGGGGTGAACCATGTATATCTTGTGTTGTGGTGGTTCTTGTTATTTTGTTCCTGTTATGTTTTATGCATTTGATTAGTAGATGAATGATAAAGTAAGATAAACTGTTAAGTATTAACTTTGCTATGAATGCCCAGTTAAGGGTTAAGCAAGTAACTGTCTTTTTATCTAAACTACGAAGCTATTTAAGTGAATATCGAAGCTCTGGATTGCATAATTATTCCTTGTTAAGGCTAAAGATACAGTAATATTAATCTTTTGCCTCTAGAAACCTGATTCTGCGGCACCCCATAGCTGTTTCAGGTGAGACTGCAACCTGTTCGCAGGTTGTTGCCAAAAGGGCCAACACTATGGGTCTCTTTGTTGGTGCGAAGATAAAAGTATAAGAACCCGAGCCTACCCTAAGCCCCAATAGGGTAAGTAAATGTGGTAAAAAAGGGGTCATTTTTGGGCCCAACATCTTCCCCCAACTATCCTGTTGCATGTCCCCATGCAACAACCTCTATTAGTCTGAATCTGAATCTGGCATTGTACTTCGTTCATGGAGAGAAGAAAAGTTATATGGAAGTTCAGGCATTCCCTGTTTTTCCAAAAATCCATTATAGACAACCCAATATCTCCAACACTTATTCTCTTCTGCCTTTGTCAATGAGAATTCTTCCCTGTATGGTTTTGTTGGCCACCAGATGAGAGGGAATTTGAATTTGAGTGCCAGCTAATTAACTCCACATTCCTTCATGCATCCAACATATCCCTCAACCCCGGAAAGTGCATGTTTAAAATTACTGTAACACTAGGGATCTATATTTCTCAAGGTTGAAGAGGCAGCATGCCATCTATGCTGGCTACATTCCAAAGACAATTGTTGATGCTTGGAAATATGGCTTACATGGGTGGAGATAAATTCTTCTTGAAGTTCCATCATCTGGTGAGTTTGGATGAGAGATGTGAGTTTATGTTGATGATGAGCAAGGAGACGACGAGGAAATTGAGGTTCACTTTGAACCCAAAGGTTAGAGTGGGACTCATTATGAGAAAAAATTTGGAAGGATATTTCCCACTGAACATGATTGCTAACAAAGGAAGCAAAATCCCTTAGCTGAACATCACTTAAGAATGGGGCAGGATTTGAATAGCAGTCCAAGGGACAAGCCATCTCATGTAAATAAAGCTCACAAAGCAAGTTCTGCTCAATAAAATCACTTGCCAGAAATGTTTCCAGAAATTTAGCTGAGGTAGCTATTTCATAAGGTCTTTCTTCTTTTACAGCCTTTAGTTTGGACCAAATGAATTGCTCAAATAAAAACACAGGGTAAGAGGAGGATGGTACTCTGGTACACAACTGATATTTTTCCACCTGCATGGATTTGAAAAGTTTTTTTGCTCCTTCTCTATCTCTTCCCAACGGAGTTTCTAGAACATGAGTTCTTCTGCCCATCTTTCCTTTAATTCCTTGATGGTATTCCTATGTTCAGGAAGGGAAACCATCCCTTCTTGGAACCTCTCCACCTAACTCCTCCACTTCCTCAGTTCTATTCTTAGGATTGAGAGCTCTTTTGTAAACCTCTAGATTCCTTCATCTTCAACATGATCTTCATTATCAAAATCCAAATTGACAAAATTTTGAGGAAGTTGAGTCTATACCATATCATCTGATGCTCCAATTTGAACATCTTGTACTTCTTGCATGGGCACTCCTATAATAACTTCTAAGGATGTTGGTTCTTGTGTAACAACATCCTCTCCTTGGAATTCTCCTATAGCAATTTCAACTTGTGTAGGTGCCCCTGAAACAACTTCTGGGGAAGTTGGTTCTTGTGTGGCAACATCCTGGGCCTTGGAGTTCTCCTAAAGCAACCTCGGCAACCAGTTGTGAAGGTGTTAGTTCTTGTGTGGAAACCTCTTCTTGAATTTTAATCTCCTCATCTGCCTAATTGTCAACTACAGCTTTGGCAGGGAGATGCAAGGCTACTGGTTCTTGTGTATCAGAGCCCCGAGGCTTCTATTTCTTCATGCTGCTAGGGTTGTTATTGAGTTACTTCCATGTCCCCTGCAATATGGAGCTGTTCTTCGATAATTTCAGTGTCCCTTGAGGACTGTGATTGCATTTGTTCATCCTCTCTTAAATCCAAATCAATGATAATATCCATCTTAGGATTGAATTCTTCTTGCTGCCTAAGAATCTCCACAAACTTTCTGGGGATGTTGGTTCTTGTGTGACAACATCCTGGTCAACTTCATCATTTTCTTGCTACTGGGATTCCATTTCTATTAATTATGTTCCTTGAGATGGTTCAGGAGTCACAGCATAGAATTATTCATTAAAATCAAGAATATTCTGAACCTCTGGTTCTTCTACCCCAATTTGGGTGGAAACTTCAACAACAATACTCGGGGATGTTGGTTCTTGTGTATTAGTACCATGTTTATCTACTACTTCCCTTTGGGAGATTCACCATCCTTCCAATCAGATAGTCCTTCTTCTACTGGCTGTGATTGTAATTGTTCATTTTCCCCCTTTTCTATACTAGGGATCATTTCTGCATCCCTCACCTCCACTTCTTGTCTTTGTTCTTCCTCAATCGCTAGTACAGGTTGTTGTGTCACAAAAGAACAAACTATGACTTTGTATCCTAATTGGTTAAATATTTCCCCACACACAAGGTAGACCACTCTATCTTCCTCCTCACCTCCTTCAACAGGAGGTGATCCTTCTAATTAGTCTGCAGCTTCAACCAGTGTGTGCAACTTCCTTTCTACCTACTTCCTACATGCTTCCTTCAAATTTTCTAGTTCTTTCCAAAGTGTTTGTACTTATTCTTTCAATAGACCATTTTCATACAAAATTCCCTCAATTTGAGGTTCTTCTGCAGTCAGTTCCTGTGGGACATCATTTGCTTTGGGTCTTAGAATGGGGAATTCAATCTGTGCTTCTAGGGTTTCCCATATTGCCCATGTTGCTTTAGCTACTGTAACCGACCTGGTTCTTTTTCTTCTTATTGGTAGTGATGCATGTACCTCTTATTTTGATCTCCTTCTTTTCTTTCATTGTGCAGGAATATCCATATTTGCAGCTGATGTGGAAGGGATATCTTCTATCTTGGCGTTCTCCTGTTCTTCTTCAATCAGAGTTCCCCCCCCCATTCAGGGGAATATTCAATGGTCAATACCTATGCATTTCCTTCTATTATCGTGGCTATAACATCCTTGGCTTCAGCTATTGTAACATCCAATGCTGCTCCAACTTCAGCCTCTATTGTCAAAGCTTCCACATTATTTAATCTTTCCCCAGGGTTTCCTCTTGCATTTTCCTCCAATCCCTCAGCTTGCTCATCTGACTAATCATTCGATCTAGTCTCATCTCCCCCCCAACTAAATTTAAGGGAGGTCGATCCTCCTGTTGCTCCTAATCTCCCCCCAAATGTAGATTTGCATGCTCCTCTTGGATTTGAACAGCCCCCAAGAGTACGAGTACTTGTATTACTGCCTCTATTGGAATGTTGGAAAAAAGGGTGGGTTCCTGGTTTATTTGAATTTGACCTGTGAATTGCTCCCAAGTTTGTTTCATTTGATCTAAGGCCCTTAAGATTATTAATTTTATTAGGCCATGGTGGGTAAGGGAGGATTTTGGATGCTTGGTTGTTCTGACAAGCCCTGCCATATGGCGTAGGTATTTAAATAGATAAAATGGAATATTCAGTAAGGCCCTATGGCATAGATAAGACAATAGAGGAAGTTCAGAATAATAAATAGTATGATACCTACCTTCACAGGTGATATACTTTTTGAGGAAGACTGCTACTTGATCCCATGGCTGAGGCAGTGATTGTAACATTATCTCGTGCCTTGACTGATGAATTTGTTTCCCTATATCAGAAAATCTTGTACTGCAACAACATTGGGGGTTCTTCAACCAAATTACGTTCTTCCCACCTGAGGAAGGACGGTGACTTCAGCCACTATTGCTTTGGAGACTTCTAAATGTAACCCCCTAACCTATGAGTGGGTTTCTGTAAGATTTAAGGAAAATTGTAGAGCTGTCTCTCGATGGAACCCATTCAGGCGTTGCAAGAATTCAATCCAACCCGCAGCTTCAAAAATAGTGAAAACTTCAGCATTTCTTCTCATTTCTTGTGTATTTGGAGGTTCGTTTCAAGCTAGAATACCCATGTTTGTTTGGCTTCTGAATTATTTATCGGCCCCACATATTGTAGGTCCCGACAATGGAGGTTAAAGCACAAAGTATGCATGAATAGCTAAGAGTGGAGTTGGGTAAATTCAGAAAGTTAAGAGCATGGAAATGTTTGGAAAATTTATCCCAAATTAGGAAAGGTGGTGGTTATCGGATAAGCTTAAATGGCCATTAAGTTGTACAAGTGGATAGTTAACGGTATGTGGGTGTAATAATGGGCGTAAAAAGGAAGGCATGATTAATTCTATCAAATCTAGTTAATTCTTAAGCAAGTAGATAATAAGAACCATACCTTCGTAAATATGCTATGAACTGTGACCCTTGAGGATGATAAAGCGTGTGAAGTGGAGACATTTAAATTTGAACATTATTGCAGGCGCGATGTCATGATCTTTTCTCCTGGCGGACCAAAACCATCTTGCCAATCCTACCGGAAACATAATGAATGCTGTGAAGTAAGTCAGAATTTCCAGCAGTAAGAATTCTGGCCAGATATGGATGAGTTGCGAACTAAAATTACAAAGAGTTCTGCCAATACTAGGGGAGTAGCAGCCGCGAGCCATAAAAAAATCAACCATTTTGGCGGAGTCATAGCCGTGAATAATAGAAAAATCGGGAAGTTTTGGTGGAGTCGCAACCACTGGAAAAGGTAAAAATGGGCAAGAGTGAAACAGAGTCGCAGTTGCCAAAAAAGGTAAAAATGGGCAAAAATTGAAATGGAGTCGCAGCTGCCAGAAAAGGTAAAAATGGGAAAATTTGAAACAGAGTTGTAGCTTCATGGGATGGAAAAGGGAATTAGGTTATGATGTTGCAGCTACGGATAAACAAAAAAATAGGCAAGGTTTTACGGTGTTGTGACTGCGTGGAACAGAAAAAAGGGCATTATTTTACAGTGTTGCAGCTGTGTGGAACGGGAAAAAGGGTGTTATTTTATAGTGTTGCAGCTGCATGGAACGGGAAAAAGGGTGTTATTTTACGGTGTTGCAGCCGTAGGTAAATGAAAAAATAGACAAATATTTATGGTGTTGTAGCTGCGTGGAACAGAAAAAAATGTTTTTACGGTGTTGTAGCTGTGTGGAACGGAAAAAAAAAAATGTTTTTACGGTGTTGCAGTTGCAGGTAAACATAAAAATAGCCAATTTTTATAGGAATCACAGCTATGAATGACTGTTCACTATTTATTTTAAGGAGTTTTCTTCTTAAGCAGGAAGTTACAAAAGGACACCCCTAGTCATTAGGCCCGATCATGACCATTGCTCCTTAGGTACATCCCTGCACATATTATTAAAAAAAAAAATGGATCAAGTGCAAAGAAAAAATAAAAATAATAATAAAAAAACCAATTTATTTATGTACAAATATTTATGTAGGAATCACAGCGATTGTCTAAAGATTGACAGGGGAAAAGAAAGATTCCTGCCCTTGTTCTAACTGGTATTCCGGATCAGTTGTAATCTGTAAAGTGAATGCACCTTCGAAATGGGATTATAGTACTGTCGCAGCCTGTGACCATTAGAAAATAATGGTGCATGATTCTCATCAATGGTAACCAGGAAAACTGTACCATTATCAAATACTCTATCTACCAGGTATGGGCCCAACCATCTTATGTGTAAGTTACCCTTGAATTCCCTTTTGAACCTTGAATCATATAATAATGCCCAATCTCCTTTGCAAAATACTTTCTTTTTGATGAATCGATCGTGCCAATTTAATCTTTGTTGCTGAATTAATACTATCTGATCCATAGCAGCTAAACGTTTCTCATCAAGTTCATTCAATTTATTCAACCTGCTCCTCTGGGCTTCATTCACATCTAAGTTTACCTCCATAGCTGTCTTCAAGTTATTGATTTCAAATTCAATGCAGAAGACAACACTTTTTCCATACACCAATTCATAAGGAGAGAAACCTATAGTATTGTACCAAGTAGAACGATATGCCCACAATTCTTCTGGAAGTCTATCAGCCTAGTCTTTACGATGGCTCCTGACTATTTTGGTAAGGATGGCTTCAATAAATTTGTTAGTGCTTTCCACCTAGACATTGGCCTGGGGATTGTATGGTGAAGCTATCTGGTGCTGAATATGGTACTTCCATAGCAAATATTCAAATTGATGCGATAGAAACTGAGGACCTCCATCTGTAACCACTTCCTTGGGTACTCCAAAACAGGTAAATATTTCACCATACATGAAATTGATTACACCCTGGTCATTGGATTTCACCAAAGCCACAGCTTCTACCCACTTTTTCATGTAGTTCGTACAAACCAAGATGTAGGATTTCCTCTTGGAATGAGGATTGAAAGGGCCAACAAAATCTAAGGCCCATCTATCAAAAGGTTCAACCACCAACTATGGTTGAAGAGGCATTTGATCCAATCTGTTAGGTTGGCCCATCCTCTGGAAGCTGTCACAAGACTGGACATATTTTATGCATCCATGAAAAGTGTTTCCCAATAGTATCCCATTCTCAGCAACTTATGACATGTCCTCCTATCTGCAAAATGTCCCCCACAAGGCTCATCATGGCAGGCCTTCAAAATATGGAATATTCCATCTTTTCTTAGTCATCTGTTGATCTCAAGATCAGGGTCTGTGTAGAAGAGATGACCACCTATCCAACAATACCTAGAACTTTGTTGAATGATTTTCCTCTTTTCTCTTTTTGACAAATGTGTCGAAAGCTTCCCTACAGCCAAGTAGTTAGCGACATATGCATACCAAGGGGAATGAGCTGAAACTGCAAATAAGTTTTCATCTGGAAAAGAGTCCTCAAAAGGCAGATTATAATTACTCTTAGTAAAATGAGATAAGAAATCAGTGACAACATTTTATTTTCCAGGCCTGTCTATAATAGTGATATAAAAATTCCTGTAATAATAACATCCATCTAGTTACCCAAGCATTTGTAACAGGTTTATTCATTAGATACTTGATGGCCGAGTGGTCGGTGTGCACAAAGGTAGGATATCCAGTGATGTAATGTCTGAATTTGTTATTGGAGTAAACAATGGATAAAAACTCCTTCTCAGTAACATTATAATTAAGTTCAGTAGGGGATAACTTTTTGCTAATGTAATAGACGAAATAAGGTGCTTGACCATTCTGTTTTCCTAAAACTGCTCAAATGGCAGTATCAGAGGCATCTGAAGAAATGTGAAAGGGATGGGCCCAATTGGGCCCCCTTAGGATGGGAGTTGTAGAAAGCTTATCCTTAAGTTTCACAAATGATGTCTAGCATGCCTCATGCCAAATAAATTTCACATCCTTCATTAATAATGAAAACAAAGGAGAGGTAAGTTTGGAAAAGTTTTCTATAAATCTTCTGTAATAACCAGCATGCCCTAAGAAACTACGCACTTCTTTCTAAGTTCCAAGAGTGGGTATATTTTTTATTACCATGATTTTATAGGGATCTACCTGGATTCCATCAGCAGAGATAAAATTCCCCAACACTACCCCTTCACTCATCATCATATGGAACTTTTCAGTGCTCAAAGATAGTTGGGTCTGCTCGTAGCATGTTAAAACCTTTTTCAAATTTTTCAATGCTTCTTCAAAGTCCTTTACATAAGGAGTAAAATCATCCATGAAAATTTCCACACCATCATTAACCAATTTTGAAAATATGCCAATCACAGCTCTCTGAAATGTGGTTGGTGCATTGCATAAGCCAAAGAGAAGCACCCTATATGCAAAATTTCCCCAAGGACAGGTGAAGGTATTTTTATCCTAGCCTTCAGGAGAAATCCAGATTTGATTGTACCCACTAAACCCATCCTGGAAGGAAAAAAACTTCTTCCTAGATAAGGTGTCAAGTACTTGATCGATGAAAGGAAGTGGAAAGTGATCTTTCTATGTTGCCTTGTTTAGCTCTCTATAGCCCACACATACTCTCCATTTACCATTCTTCTTGGGTACTATCACTAGTGGAGACACCCACTCGCTGTCTGAGATGGGATATATAAATCCTGCTTCCAATAGTTTTTGAATTTCTTCCTTCACTATGTCCCTAAGATTGGGGTTCATTCTTCGTTGAGGTTGGCACATAGACCGGGAGTCACTTATGATATAAATGTGGAGGGTGCATAGATTATAAGCGATTCCCTTCATGTGTGTGTATTCCTAGGAAAATTCCCCCTTATGTTTTTTGAAGAGAGTGATTAGGTGTTCCTATTCATCCGGAGCAAGACTGGGATTGATATTCAGGGTTTTTCTAGATTCTATCTCGACAAGAACACTTTTTGAATTTTTCAACACTGGAACTATGTGAGTATCACTGACTAATGTCTCCTCTGTGATATTTTCTTGTTCTTCTTCTGATAAATTTTCTTATTGACAGAAGTGGTTTCACTAATGAAATTATTAATTACATCGTCTTCAGTTTCATCTTTAAAATTCAAGGCCTTCCCTACCATTAATAATGGTTGAATTCCCTCCTCTTCCTCTAGCTCCATCCATAACAAAGTTTCAGCTTCTAGACTCGGATGAGCTGGAGAATGGAGAGTGAGGTTCTTTATCTCAGTTCCATCTTATATGGTCACAGACCCAAACCAACAGCTAATGCAAGCATCATAGTGTAGCTAACCAGGGCCTTCCCAGGATCAGTGGGTGTCCTCCTAGCTGTGACTTAGGTTGTAAAACCAAGAAGTCAGCAGGACATTCCCATGAATCAACTGAGATAACAAGGTCATCCAAGATTCCTTTGGGTTTAATAGTGGAACTATCTACAAGTTCTAAAATGGTAGGAGTTGGCATGAGATTAGTGAGCCCGAGTTTCCTTACGGTTTCAATGGCCATGACGTTAATTGTTGTGCCTAAATATACTAGTACATTGGGTATCTGCATGCTAACAATCTGCATAGTGACAGTGGGATTCCCAAGATCATCATATTTTTCCAAGAGGGTTTTTCCCATTATTAATTCAGATAATTTTCCTATGACATGAACAATGGGAGGATCCCTGGGTTTTCTTCCTGGTTTCCTTGTACGCAAATCCCGAATGGTTCTGGCATAGATAGGAACATCATGAAGGGCTTGAAAGACTGGAAATTTTACATAGAGGTTTTTTAACTCTCCTAAGAGGTTAAATTGAGGTTGTCCCACTACCTTTGGTAGTATTGATCTTTCAAGGTATGGTGGCTCCCTAACCAATTGTGTAGGTTGTGTGTCGATAGATTTTTCTTCTTGTGTTTCAGCCGGTATCTTAGTAGGATTTTTAGTGTCCTCAATAATGGGGATCACTGTATTGGATAAGTATTGTTGGTTCACCCTTTTTTCAGGCACAAATGATGGAACATCCTCAACGACCAAAGGCTCCACTACTCTCCCTGATCATAAGCAGATGTTGTTACAGGTAACTGGAGTAATGGAGTAAGCGGGCATGTTAGTAGTCTCAAATTGATGGAATGCTTTATTATTTGGGTTGGGGTTAGGTTGAGCAAGCAATTGCAGTCAGATAGGCACATTGGGGACAGCATTATTCTAGAGTTGCAGTTGCGATTGCTGATACTGCTGATAAGGCTAAGGATATTGTTGAGGAGGGTATGGTTGATGAGGAAATGTTTTATGTGGAAACTATTGAGGAGGTTGGTTATGGGGAAACTGGTTCCTTGATGGAAGTTCCTTCATCTAGGAGATCAAGAATTATGTTGGTTTGGTGGTTGTGTCCAAGAGTTCCAATAGTTAAAAAATTTCATCGGAGGTTGAGAGGGATACCATTAATGGTTGGAATAAGATGAATGGAAATGTGTATTCATGTTCTGCATATTATTCCAATTATTCATGCTATTCGAAAATGGAAATGAGTTTAGAGTCGTACCTTGATTTCAATGCTGCCAGGGCTTTTTCTGTGCAATAAAGTAGGTCGGTTCCCCATCTAGAGTTGATGCCTACAGAACTGCCTTGACTTGAGGTAATTAAGTGCATTCTTTTATGTCATGGTTTAGCTCACAAAGCTGACACACTTCTACCTTGTCGAGAGGGCACTCCTTCAGAGGATGGTTCTTCCTACATTTAGGGCAGAATATACCAAGTGTGAGATCTTCTACTGCTTTTTTATGCTTTGCCCTTGAGACATCTATTTCCAAGGAGATGGAGCTCATCATTTTTGTCTTGAAATTTTCAAGGAGATTGCCTATTTCTTCCCGGGTAGCTCCTACATTAGATGGCTCCTCTGTTCTGTCGAAGACATCTCATTCTAATTTATCCTGTTTGTCCCATTTATTGTTCCTGGAAGATCCCCTATAATACCTTTTCAATAGTTCAACAATCTTTTCAAAGGACTCCTTTGAGATATCCCCCTTTCCTAATAAGTTCAACATGTCTAGGCATTCATCCCTAATCCCGAGAAGTAGGATTATTTTGAGCACATCTAACCCCATATTAGTCTGTCCAGCTCTATGCACATTATATAAAATCCTTTCAATAAAATATTCTAGGCTTTCATCGTCCCTTTCTACCATTTTAAAGAGTTCTTCTCTCTTATACTTGGTATTGCAATACTCCTAATATTTCTCTAGGAACACCTGTTTCATCCAGTCCCCCACCCAGGCCCATGAACCAATGTAACGCATTGTCCTTCAGAGTAGCAGGAAAAAAATTTAGCTTCTGTGCATTGGTGGTGTAGTCATAGCTACGACAGAGGATATCAAATTCAAAAAAAAATTCATCTAAATCCTCTGTTGCTTTTCCATAAAAATGAGGCAATACCAATGGCAATATATTTTTCATGAGGGCTATCCCCTCTGGCTGTTGAATTAGGAACTAGAGTGTAGCAACAGTCCCTTCAGGCAGGGAGTTACCCTCGTGATGCTGATTTTCACCCGTTGCTTCTTCATGATCTTATGTATCGCGTCTGTTGTTCATGTCTTATTCTGCTTTATCCTCTTCGTGATTCCACTGATCCTTAAATTTTTTATGGAATTTTGTCCTCTCCTCTTCTGTCATAACCTTCCCATTAATGTGATATATCAAATCTCGGTTAGTTGATCCCATAGTACTAACTCTGTATTCCTTTGCAGGGATACCCGAGGGTGTTACAACTTCTGTTGTGTCCTCCACTGTGGAAACTAATGCTGCCATGCCAAGGGTAACCGAGATTCTTCTGACAGGTGATTCCTGATGGAGAGCCATAGTAAAATAATTGGTCCTATCAACCAAATCATCAATGAATGTCCTTCTTCCCAATGTTGGATTTCATCCACGACCTCGACCACCCGCAATGTTAGTATTCTGTGGGGTTCTGGGATTTATAGGAATGTCACGTTGTACCCTTCTCATATTCATGCAACCCAAAACATGCAAACTTAAAAAATGAAGAGAAATGAATAGATATAGCTACTGGATACAACTACTATGGTGTCTAACAATTATCATCCGCGACAACGATGCCAAAATTTTGGGCACCCTATATGCAAGTTAATTAAAGCCAACATACATAGTTTTCAATATAAATTGTCAACCCATGGAAGTATTTTTTTTCGAAGATAATGTGCACTGTATATGCTTAAACACTAAGTGGCTGATACTTTAGATGAACTATCCTACTTGTCTGTTCAGCCAGATCCTTCCCATAACTGATTTAGTCTAAAGAACCTTCCTAAGAATTCAGAATCACAATTGCTCTTTTATAGCTTCAATTCAGAAATAAAGGATTCAGAAAATAGACATCTAAGCTTACTCTTGCATAAAATTAAATCCTGAATTACCAAGACATCTGAAGATCCATCTCAACTATCTTAATTCAACTTAATCTAGGAATTCAAAGTGCAAGAATTAAGTTCCACAATTATAACTATAAAGGGATGAACAAAAAAGATCTAAAGAAAACAGGAATTGAAAGAACTAGGGATGAACAAGGCTGTTACAACTATCACACATTTGCATAAGAGAAAGTTAACCTACACAATCGACTGTCACACCAAACCACTGCAATTTACAGGGAATGCAATTACTAGTCATTCAAAGGAATGCATAATAAATCGATGACTATTGCAGCTACTGTAAATAAATGAACTTATCATAAGATTCACACCATACAAAAAATAAATAAAATACCTAATTAACTCAGCAATATCTGTAGGAAGACGGGCCCAGCCTTCACACAGAGATGTTGGAGTTGGCACACGTTAAAATGTTGATATCTGAAGAATCAAACTCCTTGTATTAAAATGGCAAGATGAACACATAACCTCTGTCACAGCTTATACAATAAAATCAATTAATTTCAAACACCTGGCTTGGAATAGTTCCCAGTATTTATACATTCACAATCACAACTTCTATCCACTGATATTGGGCATCCATGAAGATCTCTGATCTTCAGGCTACCCTAATTACGATGTGATGTTACAGCTATGGCAAGATAGAAGCAGAAAATATAGGAAGGTTGTTACTTAATCCAGCAATGAAAATCATGATCAATCTAGAAGAATCTCCATCGGTTGCAGCTACCCTTGAGCAACGGTGCACTATTGCATCCACCTTTGTACAGCTTCCATGGAATAGTAACCTTTGATCGTGTTCTTTGGTCAACGATGGAATATATGGCAATTATCTCAGCAATGAATGTCCATCCCTCTCTTGGCATGTCAGCAATGAATGTCCATCCCTCTCTTGGCATGTTCTGCTTGCTACACATGTATCCTTTACATCTCAAATTATCTGTATAAAATCACCATATGTTAGCATAATTCAAGATATAGAGCTCTGATTACAACAATCATAAGGATTAATAAGATAAAAATAATAATTAACCATATCTGTATGAATTGAGGGATCAAGTGAAGGAAAACATATGTTTGGTGTACATAATGGAGTAAGATGAAGCAAAAAGGGGTAGGTAAATGTGGTCAAAAAGGGGTCATTTCTGGGCCCAACAATACATACTAGCTGGGAGATGCAGGCCGTCTAGTGGACATGATATGCACTTGGGATGCTATCCATATGGACGATGCAGTGTATGCTCCTAGGATAATATCCATGGTGTGGAAGACGCAGGTTTTCCTAGGGATGTAATGTAGGCATACGATATGATGAGATGATTTGGATACAAGATGACAGTAGGATAGATAGGTTGTTCCTTGAGAAATGTAAAATGAGGACTTGGAGTGTACCTAATTGATTGCTTTATTGCAAATATGATTATGAATTCTTAGATGGGATCTAAGCCTGCATCGAACATGAAAAAGGGATGGCTATGCAAAACTTCTAAGGATTTATAGATTCGATGGATGTCACTAGTAAATGGTCAACGAGATGAGAATTGAAGCAACACTGATGATGAACTAGAAATGGTAATGATCGAGTGATGATGATGATGAGGTCGAGAGATTATGTGAAATTGTGGTGATGATCATGTCAGAAGAATACATTCCTTGTTAAGAGGGAGTGTTGTTGTAAATGTAACTTCGGAATATATTCTTTGTAGTATAATTATTATTATTATATTTTATTGTACTTTTGTTATTCCTCCTTTTGTGGATGTTGTCCCACCAATTGGAGATTTCATCAATGTAATTGCTCATGTAAAGAGTCAAGTTAAAGCCTCCATTTTAAGTTGGGTAAATAGTCCCCAAGGAAATAATGTAAAATGTAGTTTTGATCTCCCACAAGGACAAGTCATCCCAGTTAGTTAGAGAATTTGGCCATGTTGAGGGAAATGTTCATACACATGATCAGTATAAATAGGGAGGTTCCCTACCTCATTTGGATTCACAACAATCACAAGCAAGTTTTCTCCAAGAGAGATAAATACAATTTCGTTGGGGTTTAAGAAGAAGAAGTTGCAAACGAAATATTATCTTTCTGACATTGTACTAAGTGACGAATATATACAGAAGAAGTTGCTAGGTTTTCTCTTTTTTGGGTTTCTCAGGATAAAATATTTGTGTCTATCATTTATGTTTTTGTTGTGTATATTTCAATGATTCCAGTACATTAGATTAAATATCTAATAAGTTCGAACTAAAGTGCAAACTCTAACAATTAAGAGTATATTGTTCATTAATCCTAACCATATCAATGCATTCACTATAACATGCATAATACACTTCCTGATTATGGAATACAAATATGCATACAACTATTATGAAAAATATCATTTAAACACTTATAGGTTTAAGAAATAACTCAAATGATAGTTTAAATACTTATCGTTTCATGTGGTCTATACTTGTCCCACTCCTCTTATGCCAGGTTGGTGAGGCTATCAAATTTGTTCAACTATATAGAACTGTAGTCAATTTTCTTGCCCTTCATTATCTGGTGAGGACACTTAATCTAAGCATAACTATCGTACAGAATGTTTCCTCCCATAAGATATGGGTAAATCTTGATCATGGATCATCACTTTCACGACCTATGTAGTGGACCTGACAGAAATTTACACAAGGGTTAACCAATACTAATTTAAATAATTATATTAATCATGAGTAAAAATATTTATGTTATTTATCAATAACATAACAACTTAAATAATTAACACTTGTTTCACAAAACATTAAATACGTATCTGTGCTTTTTCGATTGACTCACTCTTGATCTCTTCTTCCTTGAAAATTATATAGCTTGATTAAGTTATGAACTTCTATAACTTGTTGAAACCTCAACCTTGGTCCTCGTCTCTTCTAGATGCACTATATATTCTTGTATCTACCTTCATAGTTTAGGAAATATCAGCATGAATTATATGAATCTACTTAATGCTTGGACAAATTATTCATTTCATCCTTCCTTTTTATTATTGTATGGAGTAGGATCATCATCATCCATTTGTGTTGTTCTTCCTTTCATATATCCCTTTTGAATCCTCAACCATTTCCTTAGGAGTTTTCAATTATGACGGATGGGGGTCCTCTTAGCTTTAATCATATTCTTCTTGTACCTTTTCTTGGCCTCCCCTTCTTTTGGTACCTGGATATATTCCTTGACTTATAATAGGAGGTAATTCTTTTCTAGGATAGTGATTTTAGTATTCTTACATGATATGAATAAGTTTTCTCCTTCAAATCTATCTTCAACTCTTAAGCTTGAAGACATTTTGATAAGATTAGGGTTTTGACCTAGAAACCCTTACAGGACGTAGGTCAAAAAATGAAAGTTTTCAAATGGAAAAAATGATCCAAGGAAAATATGTTCCCTTCCAAGGCTAGATGAATGGTCCTTCTTCTCAGTAAGATATGCGGATAGAACAGTTAAAAACCAAAATCCCTAGTTTTCCTGATGCAGTAGTACCTAGGTCAAAAATGAAAATTCTTAGATCTGAAAACTACCTCTAGATGGATATGCTCCTTCCTAGGGTGAGTTGAAGAATCCAAATTTTAAAATCAATATATAGTTGGAAATTTCCATAACAGGAAGTATTAGTTTTCTTGTTCCAGTATAAATTAGGGAAAAACTAAAAGGTCTCGTAATGGATATCCGTTTCCATAGAAAAATGTGCCCTGTTGAGGTAGCTACCAAAACATATACTTAAATAAAAATATATGGATGTAAAGGACCAAATATTGCTGCCCTAATTTCCAACTATTTTCATTTACGACTATTGCAATGGATTCTATTCAGTCATTCTCTAATACCATGCTGAAATTTTTCTTAAGAAGTTATGTTTTTTTAACTTTTTCAAACATTTAGAACTTTTTAATTCACATAAAAATCAACTACATGCATATAAGGATCACTAAATAATAACCATGCACAAAAATAAATAAATATTTCTCCTAAGAAACCCTCTTGCGCTAGAAAACCCAGCAAAAATTCGTCGGTGTAGATTTGTTAAAAAAGTACAATGTCAATACAATGAAGAGATAAAGTTCTTTCATAGGAAAATACCCCAAAATAATAGATACGCGATAAAGAGATATAGAATAAACTTCTTGATATAATAGAATTCCTGAGAACAAGAGAGATAACCCAGAAGATGCTTTTACATCATTGCTTCTTCTTCTCCTCTAGAGTTGCACTTCTTGATATAATAGAATTCCTAAGAACAAGAGAGATAACCCAGAAGATGATTTTACAATGTTGCTTCTTCTTCTCCTCTAGAGTTGCACACTTGTTCACTTGAACTCGTGAATTGTGTGTGTTACAAATGAGCCAAATTAAATTATATTTATACAAGTGAAGTCACTTTACTTTTTAACTTGGGTTACTTTATTAGGTTGTCTTGTTATTTAACTTATTCTGATTAATTCTAGTATTCTCTTCTTGTCAACTTACTTATATGGTTAACTTATAATGACACCTTGGAGTCTTCTAGAATACTCTCTATGATCTTCAATTCTTCTAACAACCCTGATCGCACCCAACCACTTCATATATATTGGGTAAGACTACCACCATAATGTGGCTACACTATACCATATCCCCAATCTTTTTCTTTTCACTTCTACTTTCTTCAATTGACTTCTTTCTAACTTCAAGAATCTTCTAGGATGACATAAGAATACCGTCTGGAGCTACATAAAAAATATACACTAAAGAGACCCAAGGTGAATATAGTGGGAATGATACAAGCTGACCGTAAAAAGGGAATATATATCATTAAGTAATGCTACTATATATAGATAGTAGAGAACATTGACAAGGGTTTTGGGGATCTTTTCAACCTAACTGAGATTAATAAGAAACAATTTAAAAATGGACTATGGGTACCTTAACTTGATACCCATCCACGTAGAAGTTCTTATATCTAGATTTTTAGTACATAACAAGTTGGAGATATAACATATTGGATTTAAAAGGATTTGAAATAATCATCATACAAGGTGTTTATCGATGTGAGTTATAGCAAACCCACTTGCTCCATGAGTGGGTGGGACCTACGACCATGGGTATATTCAAAGTGTGGATGCTATGGGCAATGCATTCCCCTAAGAGGAACTACTATGCTATTGTGTATCCCTATGTAGAAAAGATCAACCCCATGTCAAATCAGAAGTTCCAAGAAGGGGATCAATATCACATACAAAGGAAACGTTAATCAATATTAAAAAAAGGGTGTATGTCTAATGGCTACCATCAATGATGGACCTATGATAATAGAGGCAATGAATATATGCTAAGACACAACCATAAACAATGAATAAGATGTTTATATTTCAAGCAAGAATGAAAGATGGGATTGAAATAATTCTTGGTTAGATGGATCATACCTTATAAATTGTGATGTTTTTATTGATGGACTCTCTTTTGAAGGCCATGAGGTATAGTGCTCCAACATGGACATGTCCTCTACTCGTAAGGCCAAATCCTCCCTAAAAAAAATCAATGACTAATACATGTTTAATATTCTCTCCCTAGTATCATTCTCAATCAATGGGATAAGGAAGAGCTACATGATCGTTGGGGTAAGAACAACCCCCTCTCTCTCAAGCATGTTAAGTCACAGAGCCAAATTTGATAGTGCATCATCATGGGAGAATAAATGAGGCTAGATATTAAACTCAACCTCACATAAATTGAAGAGGAAGAGGGGTATGTTATTTCCTTAGGCATTGGAGCGAAGTGTGGGGCTGGTAGACAAAATCAATGCTTAAATCGTGGCTTTTGTTAGGATAGAAAATACATGATAGACGCCCATGTCCAAGTAATCAAAAGTAATAACATTCTCTAATTACAAGAAGAAACTCTTCCTCAAACATAGCTAAGATCAATAGTTTCTAATTCAGTCGTGGCTCATAATAGTTATTTTATCGGGTTGACAAGTTATGTTAATGTCCTAGGGGTAGAATGTGGTTATTAATGTTAACAATATATGGATTTTCTAGTGGTTTGTACCATATAAGAAATGATTTAATATATGTATATATATAGTGTTGACATAGTTATAAGGGCATGATTAAAGGTGTGTTTGTGTGTGTGTGTGCTAATTTATAAGAAAATGTAAATGAATCTTAAGTGGAAATAATTGGTCATAAAATGGATATTTGAATAACTTATGCACCTTCCCATAGTTGAGAAGAGCCTGAAGAAGAAGAATAATATTAATTTAACCCCTAGACTAGATGATCGAATGGGATTTGTACAAACCAAGTTAATGACAAGTCGATGAGGATAAATGTAGTATTCTAAGTTGCATGATTAGTTGCAGCACCAAAGTTAGTTATTGAGAGAAGTTATGTTATTGACTAAGAATATATCACCAGGAAAATAATGAGTAAGATGGTTGCATTATAGTTTAATCTCCTATCGGGGTTTTTCGATGGTTTGGACCCTCCTATGATTCTTGAGTTATTGGGGGTACATAAACAAACATTATATAGTCCAGTCTAATGTGGATTTAGAAGATCCATCGACTCACCCACCTTGAGGTAGTGACTGGGTGTAATAATAGACATAAATATATTAAGATACAATTCTTCATTCATGTTGTATATAGCATAGTTAGTACAGATCTAAAATATGTTTTCTTTTGCAATTAAATGATATTTATAGATCCGTTAGATAATTATTCATGGTAATTCATATATATATATATATATATATAATAAATGATTTTGTTTCTTAGTATAGAAAGTCTTCGCTTTTGTCATCCAACTTGACTAACTCCTTACATCAATATTTAAGTACAATCTTAATGGAATAGATTGTGTTTCCTAATGGAACAGTTATGATCAATATTATTAATGAATATGTACTATATTTGTTTCTCAATGCAATAAAAAATAATACTTTTACTAGGTCGGTTTCCCACTGTAGTCATTAGGGAAGCAATTTATAAACTTTCCACTATAGATTTTGTTGTCCAATGTAGTAAGTAGAATTATTTTACATAATCAATTTAGTGTACTTGAATCTGTCATTCAATGCAGTAGTTAGGTATATATATAAAATCATTATATTGTATTAGATCCTACTTTCCACTGCATCAATTAGGAACATATATAATCTTTATAATGTACTAGATTTTCTATCCAATGTAGCAGTTAAGAACAAATAAAATCATTATAATGGACTAGATTTTATAGTAACACTAAATAGTAGTCATACCAAAATAGCGCTTCTCTTATTATAATAGCACCATGCATTTAATTTACAATTAGTTGTATAGTAATACTTTCATAAACATTTATACATGCAAATTTACAATTTCTTTTCTATATTTACCACCTAATGTGTCATGTCCCCAAATTTTTGCTATTGATCATTCTAGTGGAATAAGGTTTGTAATGGCCTAAGTCACCCATTCATGTTCATGTGAAATCATCAAAGTGGTGGCATGGGTTGAAAAGTTGTTAAATATAAAGTCCAAAGGTTATGATAGATGCTACATTTGATATATTTGGACATGGTGATTCCACATGAAGGCTGAAAATCCACAATTTGAGTTGCAATTGGAAATTAATATCAATAGTTCACATTTTCCAATGAACTAATTGACCAAATCTCTTAAGGAAATTTTATTGACAAGTTGGGAATAATGTTTACCCAATGTTGAATGGGTCTAGGGGGTGCCTAGGGGATATTATCTAATTATATACTAGTTCAAAAGAGGTTGAAAGGTGGTTAGTTGGAAAGGATACGAAAGTGGACACATTCAGTTCCACAAATTTAGCAAAAGATAATAAAAGTGTACAAACTCAAATTTGGTTAACCAAGGCTCCTTAAAAATGGAAAGAAAATTCATAGGAGTTTAGGGGCGCATTAGATGAGGATAAGGATCACTCAACTATATAGTGAATGGTTTTGGATACTCCATGGTATTTGTCGCTATTATTGACTAAGTGGGCAAACTAGTTTTGTGCTTTTCATCAATCCATGGTATTGGGACCTTGTACTCGAAACAATTAGGGTTCCAAGTTAAAAATGGAGGAATGGTGCATAAATAGGGGCATGTTTTGTTGATTATTGGAATTCCTATTAAATTTATTATGCTTCCCAGTGCTTAGGGGGATGTTCCCCTTGTATACTAGTATGGATATGTTCCCCTCTATCTAATTTAACAAGTTGCAAGTTTTACAAGTCTATAGTAGACCCTCGTGTTTGATTTGAGAAAAAGAGGAAAATTCTAGTGGCATTGGGAACCAATTGGAAAACTCTATCCCCATTTGGTGGAATTGAGATAGTATGCCAAAATTTTGAATTGGGTACATTAGAGTGGTATCAGAGTATGGTCCTATACACTTATGACCTACAAAAACAAGTTCCATTTTTAGGCAAATGAAGAAAAAACTTGCAAAATGATACTAGTACCTCTTGGTTATGATTATGAATGGGATGAAGAGGAAGAGTCCTCTCCCGAGGATGAAATCATTTATATTAATAAAAAATATAAAACAACAATTGGAGTTCTGCATGTTCCAGTTGAGAATAATTTGTATTCTTATGTCAACATATACAAATAATATAGTTGGACTATTATGCAACCAAATCCAAGAAATAACATAAAAATAGCATAAATACATTAGAAGAAATTAATCCACGCTTTAATAATGAAAAACATATATGGATATAAATCCTCTTTGAGGAATGAACATCCTTACACAATGTACTAAGTACATAAGACAAGACAATATACAATTATGACTCAAATGAAAATATTTCCTTCCTATATAAAGGAGACAAAGGTGTACGATAACAACTAATAGACCCAAGCCAAAATACATAAAATGTAATACACCACAATATAGGGGGTAATGCACCACACTATATGGGTAAATGTGCCCAACATTTAGGTCTTATCATGGCCCCTCCCCTTCAAAAAATAGTTTCCCTCAATGCTTGGGTAGTTGTGGATGCATTTGTATGAAGGACTCGTCTTCCCTTGTTGAATCTATAGATGGTAAGTTCTTCCACTTGATGAGGTATTCAATAATAACTTTATTTTGTAGTTGCTTGGTCATTGTTTCAATGATTTATTCAAGTTTCTGTATGATTTTTCCTTCTTCAAAACTCCTTTAACTGTGATGTTGATCTTCTTTTTGTTTCATCTTGTTTTTGGACATGTTCAGTACTATGTGATCTACCACTACTTGAACTATATATTTTTTGTCTTCAAAATTTCAATGGAATATTGTTTTATGGACAAATTGGACTCAGATAAATTTAAAATATCAGATCATATAGGTCTTAAACTTCAGCATATTGTATCTTAACGTATCCTCTTTCTGATGTCATAGGAGTGACCTAATTCAGATGCTCCAGTAAGAAGTTATTGCAAATATCCAAACCTTCTTATTTTTTGTCTATCCAAAACAAATAACTTGTATAGTATTCCAAGTATCCAATATTTATAATATGAGTCCAAAAAAGATACCACATATACCTTGTTCCATCCTCTTGCTGATGCGGTGGGTCTCACTCAATTTGGATTTCGCATTCCCTAGATATGATTGTTTCCCCCATAACACTTTATTAAAACCCTTATGGGAGGATTGTTTTCGGGATGAATTAGAACTAACGTAAAATTGGAATTTCATCTCCTATGGGTCCAAAACTTTGGAATGTTGTATCTTGATATGTCATCTTTTTGATATTGCAGGTCTCACCTAATTTGGGTTTGCTAGTGGAAAGTTATTGCAAATTTCCCAACACTTCTTATTTTCTTTCCTTTCAAGACATCAAAATTGTATGGTATTCCATGTGTCCAATATTTTGTATCTAAAGTTGAAAACACTACCATAGGTACTATGTTCTTTCTTATTTCTAATGCAATAGATCTAAACAAATTTGTATGTGAAAATAAAATTTATTTCAAATCTCCCAAAATGTTTTATGTTTTGTGCTTCAGAAGAGTGAACTTGTATGGTATGCCATGTGTACAATATTTTTAAATGAGTATAAAACCGCTACCACAATTAGTTTGGACCGTCTTCTTTATGATGCAATATTTCTCACTCAATTTGGATCTTGTATTCTCTAGATATAACAATTTTCCTTAGAACACTTGTTTAACACCAGTTATTGGGATAGTCAGAAACCCTAAATTATTAAACGTATAACTCTCATCCTATAAGAATAAATACCTCAAATTTTAACCAAAAATGATTCAACCTATTATAGAAGTGGCTTCCAATTTTCACTATGTGAATCGTTTCAAAAAATATTTCATATCAAAAAATACAAGATCACTTGTTTTGAAGAAACGAGACCCGAGGAAAGAACTTTTATACCAAATATTATGCAACCAAGTCCAAGATATAGCATAAAAATAGCATAAATACACCAGAATAAATTAATTAATTCCTTAATAATGAATAACAGAGATGAACTGCAATCCTCCTCAAGGGAGGAACCTCCTTACACGATGTACTAAGTACATAAGAAAAGACAAAATACAATAATGACTCAAACAAAAAATATATCCTTCCTATATATACGAGACAAAGGTGTACAATAACAACTAATAGAACCACTAATAGACCCAACACAAAATCCATAATATCTGTTGACATAGATCTGTCGACAGGGGTTCACTCTCTCTCGACACCCTTACCTCAGCAATCTCCCTAAGCATCGGCCCAGACAGGTTTTACCCTATCCAGCAACACCTGGGGAGTAAATGAGGTCTCACTCGAGATATTCAAGGGAGACTTGTCGAGACCACGTTTCCGCAGTAAGAAGGAGGGTTTATGCATCTATTGTCCAACCATCACATCATTACTTCACAGATCCAAGCATTGGTTTATTATCGTATATCCATACCATTAACATATTTAGATTGTAACAAGATAATTAGTCATAAACATATTGACCACTATAGCATTATTTAAAACATGGAAACATCGCAACATTAAAAAAGAAGCATCATACTGTGGTATCAATTCATTCACATCACATCATAGGGAAATAGGAAATCAAAGAGAGATAAAACACAGTGTTTCCATCAAAACTCTGTCATGTCATATTACTTCCTCATCAAAACACAGGTTCTCAAAACAGTTCCACATTTTTGCCAAAACAGACAATAATATTCCGCAGAAAACATATTGATCGTATCTCATATAATCGTACAAAACTAGATGATACAACATTACATTTCTAGAACTATTTATATGATTACGCCTTTAAAACATGGTCCACTTAGATCAAATTCCTAACTACTTGGACCAAAAACTACAAAATATGACCAAAAACTATAAAATTATAACCAATCTTCCTTGCGCTCCATCTTCCGCCTTGTGCACCAACTTTGACCTTGTGCATCATGCTCAGTGTTGCGTAGCTAATCCTCCTCAAATCTACCTGCAAACAAGCCCCCAACACAATGCTAGAAATAGTGTAGTCATTGAACTTAATCTTGAATTCCTCAAATTGTTGGGTGACTTCTTTGACTTTCTTCTTTACCTTATCGTTGATTTCCATGAATTCTGTAACTTCCCTCTCCAATGCATGATCAACAATATTTACATTCACATCTCTTTAGCCAGCATTAGCTACTTACAGCACAGTAACCGCTTTCAGTGATAGTTGCACACCAATGTCCTCAAACTCTTTGAGATGCGTTGTCCACCTCTGCTGACGGTCTCATGTCTTTGTGACTCGTTGTTGCAACTCCTTCAATTCCACAAATTTTGTTACCTACACAACTGCAGGAATTTCTCTAAGCGATGTCCTTAGTGTAGCCAGTTGTAGCTCTTCTTCCCTCAGCTGTGTTTTGAGCTACTCCAACTGTTCGTCCTGGACCACACTTCCCCAAAATTGTGTAGTCACATCCATAACCAGTTTAGCCTCTTTCTCCATCTCTTCAAGCTACGTCGTGAAGTCTTAGATGGCTCTCTTGTGCTCTACATCCTTCTTTGGTGGTGTGCCTAGGTTCACCAACATATTCAAATATTCAATGTCGCGTTTGAAGGCTATGATCACCTCGCCAAGATTCTGCGCTTTTATCTCTACATTCATGTCTTATGTGATCCCTATAACTTCCTGACATGTGACAGAAACTTCCTATTCTAATCACGCTCTATGATCCCATAGCTATTCCTTTTCCACCTTCAATATGTCCTTCTCCTTCTTTAAATATTTGATCTCTTTCTTCGGTGCTACTTCTCTTTTCTATGACTTCAACAGGTGGTCGCCGACGGTCTGCTCTCGATCAATTAATTCTTGTGCATCCAACTTATGCAATCACAACAATGTATGCATTGATAACTCATTGACATCTAGCACAATGGTTTTGAACTGCTACAAGGATGTGTCAACATCCACGCTCTGTGTTTCTACTCACCACAGTAGAATCGACACAACCTTGGCTCGCTTCCCTGTACTAATCTTAGTCATCCTTTGCACCAGATTTGCTTCCAAAACTCTTTGCACAATTTCATTAATTAAACATGTGATTTGAGTCCTTACTTATATAAATCCCTCAGTTGATTATTTCTTTAGATGTGCTTCGCTTGCACTTGTCTCCGTAGTAATGGTCGCAACAATGCGGTCTACTTGTGCATCTGCCATTGGTCTCGTGTTGTTGGCCTCTTCGTGCTCTTTCCTATTATTCATGTGTGTTTCCTCATATTGTCTTTTTTCTTTCAAGTATGTCAGGGTTCTCGATGATGCTCCTTTTGACTCCTGATCACTAGAATGCATCAATTCTTGATCTACTGGTGCATCAGCTGGAGGTCCTACCTCCTCGTTTAATACCTCCCCCAGACTCATCGGTGCTTTCCATTTTGCAGGCCACTATGATGTCCAGATCCTCCTCATTTTGCTTATAGTGTGTCACTAACCATTGTTGCTCAAGTTCTGGTCACGCTTGTACGTGTATGGAAAATGGAGAATCTTATGACTCATTGATACTTCACTACTACTTCCTCGATGAGCCACAGAACCTTCATGTATGCAACCTACAATGTGTCTCAATACAGCCAAAATTGTATGGTGTAGTCCTTCAACTTGTCCTATTCACTAAGATTCCAGATGTTCCGACACCTAGTGCCCTTGCAAACTTGGGCGAATGCAACATGCATTCCTTGGTATTCTGTGGTCTCCATCCACGCAACTAGAGAAATCAATATTAATAGTCAACTATATGTGAATGGTCATTTCCTTGCTTGTATAAACATGGCTCCCTCCTTCAACTAGTTCAGTAAGAACAATGACTAGTTAATTTGTACGCCTACAGCGCACATCTCAGCACATGCAATCACTCTTGAGGTGAATTGGTTTAGTCGAATCTTCTACACCACATTGTTGGAAAAAATATTTGTTGCAACACATACAGCCTTCTCATTAATACTGTCCACAACATATGCACACCCGTTGTGCTCCAAGTCGTATTTCTTCTTTAGCTTGGCGTCCAACCTATTATCGTTGTCTTTACTACAGAAATATTGTGATGGGTCAGACCCCTGCATGGGAAACCCTGTAATATGTGATACCAATTCTATGATGATGGGAATTGGTCGGTCCAGCCACAATTAACCTCCATTGAAACATTCCAACAATTGCTTGGAGCATGCATTAGCCTCCGTCAATCGACCAAAATGACACATGTGAATAAGGCCTAACAACCCTGACTTTTCCAAACCCAACATGCACTATTTTAGGGTGTGCACTGTGGGATTTACCTCTTGTTATGTCCTCTTCTCAAAGATATTTGTGGTGCACTGAGTGAACACCAACAGATCATGGTCCTCATACTTCACTTACACTAAGTAGGGCACAATATCAAATGTGCATTCTGTCCACTCTGGTAGCGGTGGCATCTTGATGGGGCACCTATAGTTATTCATGGGATTCGACTCCTTGGCACCAGGTTTGTGTGGGGGAACAAAACCAGGGATGTCTACCATGGTCACCCCAGACCTCACCGTGGAGGCTTCAGCTACTTCTACATTCTCTCTAGTCAAACTTATCATGCTTCTTTTCTTCTTTGTTGGTGACTTGGGGTGATTGGCCCCCCTATTCTTCCTTGTGACGATTTATGAGCCCACCAACATACTTTCTACCTCTTTCTCAATTGACACAGCGATGACTAGTGACTCACTGGAACTTTCACTTGAAATATCATGTGGAACTGTGGCACTCTACATAATTATCAATATCCCAACCACAAACTTGTGGCTACACAATTCACTCATCCTGAGCTATCCAAGTCACTCTAACTCACCTCTGTACTTCAATCTCAACTCATCAACTCAATCTTCAGAATGGTGATTTCAAACCGTGGCCTACCAATTCTTATAGCGTGGGATCTACTATGTGAAATATTTCTCAATCATTTTGACCAAATCCATCATTCATCACCCGAGTATGCCCTCGATTCTCCCGATCTAAAGTCGAATCCACCATTAATGGGTGTCATCCAATAATGTCATCGAATAACTGGTTTAACTGCTGCATTTATTACCCGATTTGACTCTATTGCATTCCTGTGGACGTAACCACATTGCTCCCTAAGCGTGACCTCAACCTATCTACTTGCACTGCTAGTTGATGTTAGTGTGCCAATATCCTAAATACCACCCCATGGAAATATTTTATTTTATTTTACTGTGCAATTCTTCAAGCATCGTGGTGCACCAGGCCCTCTCTGTAGGGCTTCAATCAGCTTCCATTCACCAACTTAGGAAACATCGCACCATCTAACTATTGCAATTGTACTTCTCCTCCATCTGTAATTAAATTTATAACATAAGGACCCAGCCAATTCATCTACAACTTAACTGGTTGTTCGGTGAAATTATTGTCATACAGGAGTACTAGGTCTCCTTTCGGTCAATCCTTCTCAATGCGCTGATGGAATCCCGTGATGAAGTGGTCTTCCTCTAGCTGCACTAACTGAGCTAGGTGTTCTTCCAATGCTCCTTAATCATCCATTCCTATCATTTCTCTAATGCGTAAACTTGGAACAATGTATTCCATTGGCATGACTGCCTCCTTCCCATACACCAACTTAAACGGTGTCTTCCCTATCAACCTTTTGCAAGTAATGCAATAAGCCCATAATACTACTGGAATCTTCAAATCCTAGTCATCACAGTTTGCATTGCAGAACTTTGTGAGCGCGTCCTCCAACACTTTATTGAACATTTCAACTATCCCATTATCTTTCGGATGAAAATGAATTCTCTTCATGTGTTGTATCTGGAATTCCTCTATCAATGCACTGATGGTGCGATTGATGAAGTGACTCCCCTGATCGCTCATCAAGATATTCGAACAACCAAAGGGAGTGACAACATTATCAAATAGAAACCTTGATTCTGTCGCAGTAGTGCAATCTACAACTGGTGCCTTCTATTCCCATCTTGTCAAATAATTTGTCACTGTGATGATATATAGCGCACCGATTCTCTTTCCTGGTGGGTTTAATGGTCCCACAAAATCCACTTCCCATTTATCAAATGGTTGCAATGTTACCTAAGGTACCAATGGCATCTCATCCCTTCATGATGGCTTTCCAATTCTTTGGAAAACATCACAAGTCCATACATAGTCTGTCGCATCTCCATTGAGAGGTGGACACCATAGTCCTGCATGGAGTACCTTCCTAGTCATTGCGTGACCTTCGTAGTGTCCTCTTGCAACTCCCGTATGCACTTCTACCAATACCCTTTCCTTTTCATGCAGTAATACACATCACCACAAGATCTCGTTAGGTCCCATATTATAGAGTTCTCCAGCAATCAACCCAAAATCCATGGCCCAAACAACCAACTGCTTCTTATGGTTTATAGTTAATCCCGTCAATATTGTTCCTATCGCCAAAAACTAAACTATTTTCTCATAGTAGTCGTCAACTATTCCAACCCTAAATAGTTGTGCATCAGGTAAACCATCTTCAATGTTCATCGATTCTTCACCTGTCTCTATTCTTGATAAATGGTTATATCCTGCGTTCAAATTACATGGCTTTAGAATTATCTCAAAGTCAAACTCTTGGAAGAGGAGTACCACAGGATTATTCACCGGGTATTTCAACACATAGTGATTAATGAACATCTTGAAATGACCTCCCAACAGATAGTGTCGAAACTTCTACAATGAATAGACCATTTCCAACCCTTCTCTCTCCATCGTGGTGTAATTATTCTCCATAGATGACAGCTTCCGAATGGAAAAATAAATCAAGTGATCAATGTCCCCTTTTCCTGGTTTCCTAGTTTACATGATTGACGATGCATCAACATGAACATGGAATTCCTTCATCCAATCCGGAAAAACCAATATTGGTGTTGTACCCATATTCGTCTTTAATGTGTCAAAACTTCCCTGAAACTCGTGACTCCATTCAAACTACGCATCCTTCTTCGGCATCTTCTCCATAGGGTATGTGATCATAGTATATCCTCTAATGAACTTTTGATAGTATCCCATATGGCCTAATGTCCCTCTAAGATGCTTCACATTTGTTGGTGATGGCAGGTTAAGAATCAACGCAATCTCTCCTAAATTGACCAACTTTCCTTCCTTACAGACAATGTGCCCCAACAACATCCCGAAAGGCGCAAAAAATATGCACTTCTTTGAATTCATTGCAACTTGACGTTGTCAACACCACTCCAACATCAGTCACAAATTTGTTAAATGATCCTTTTTCAATCGATAAGCAGTCCAATTATCCATGTGTACCACCAAAAAATTATGTATAAAATCATTGAATGCGGAAACTATGATCCTGGAGAATATCCCATGCACATTATTGAGTCCAAATGGCATTACCGTGTATTGAAAACATCCCCATTCAGTAAAAAATGTTGTCTAATGTCGATCCTCTTCCGCGATCTTTATCTAATGATAGCTAGAAAATATATCTATGAATGAATAGATTTCTTGACTGCCCACCCCTTCCAATACGTCATCAGTAAACGGTGTAGGAAACGGATCATGAAGGAATGTGTTATTCAGCTTCCTGAGATCAAAACATATCCAAACCTCGTATGTCTTCTTATCTTGCACAACCATAGGTCTGATCCACTTTGATTCTTCAACTGGTTCTACGATTCCAGCATCCAGCATTCTGTTGAGCTCAACCTTTATTCTCTCCTTGCATCGTGGATTTAGGAGATACGGTCGTTGTTTCACAGGCTTTGCATTCTAGCTTCAACAAGATTTTCATCTCGTACAAATATCCTAATATCCCCTTCATTTCAGAAAACTTCATCGAAAACAAGTTCTGAAACTCATGCAACATATCGGTGATATTTTCCATGGTTTATTCATCCCAATAGGCCCCAATATTTAAGAAACTTTGGTTCCTCCTTTGTCCCATTGTTGACCTTCTGAATCTTCAATGGCTGGATAACTTTGTCTGTCAACATATATGGTGCCACAATATCCCGACTTCCTTCATATTATGGTATGTTGACGTTCATTGGGTCATCTTCATCCTCAGGCCCTCTTGTTACATTGTATCATTCCATCATTGCTTGCATCATTGGTGCTTCATGCCGGTCCATAGGATATGCGATAGGAACTACCTTCAAAACCACATCGTGGATATGTTGTAGCGCAGTATGAATCACAGGATCAGCATCCTTGAAACTGAAGGCATGACTGAACAGATCAAAAACTCCTCCCATGTTGTAACCTCTATTCTAAGCTCAGCTGATGCGTACCACTATCGTGGCATCTCATCCAACGTGTGCACAAAAGCATGTACCCACTCATTCTTTGGTCGTGACACCCACATGGTCTAACACACAATCAAATGATCATTAGGATTCTTACACCCATCATACTTCTCAACTTGGTATTGTTTTGTTTTTCCAACGTAAACTTTTATCAACCCGTGACATAACGACCACCCATCGATCGACTTCTTATGTGTCGCTCACCACCGTGTTAGAGTAGCCTTCAATGCTTCATCCAACACCAATAACCTCTGTGGTTCTAAAACCTTATCTTCAAAATTGACCATAAATTTAGATAAATTAGGAAGACCCTCATAGGTTGGTAACTCAACAATATCTATTATGACTAATTATAGTGACTGAGTAATTATGCCACACTTTTGAATCGATACCTCATGCATATGATTCTGCCAGTTCTCCAAGGCATCATCAGGATCCGAATATGTGGAGCTAGAGCTCCACCAACCCAGCTCTCTATCAACAGTAAGGTTGACACAGTCTTATGAGATGTAGTACGCATGATCCCATCCCCCTACAGCGATGTCGACAACATTGGAATACGTTGCATTCAAACAAGTGCATTTTATGTGTGTCTTTTGGAATATTGCTGGTACACATTGTCTTTAAGAAAGGACTCTTGGTTGATCCCGCAAAGATTGCATTGATTTTGAGCTTTCCAGAACCGACAAATGTGAATATGCTTAGAGAAACGTTGGGCCACACATGATATTATCACAAGTTCATACGAGGTTATGCTGCAATCACAGCTCCTATGGAGAAGTTGCTGAAGAAAGATGTGGTATTTGCATGGAGTCGGGAGTGTTAAGGAAGTTTTCACACGTTGAAGGACAAGATGGCTTCTGCACCTATACCTGTTTTTCCGAATTGGAATAAGCAGTTTCATGTACATGTGGATGCATCATCGGTTTGGTTGGGAACGTTGCTCGTGCAACCAGCTAAATAAGATCTTGATCACCCGATCGCTTTCGCCACTCGAAAGCTGTCATCTTCATAGAAATATTATATGAATACAAAGAGGGAAGATGTGGCGATGGTGTATGCACTACAGAATTTTAGGCACTTCCTGTTAGGAGGTCATTTCAAGATGTTCACGAACCTCTCTGCTTTGAAATACTTGGTCAATAATCCTGTGTTTGGGGGGAAGATATGTTAGTGGTTACTTCTCTTTTAGGAGTTTGATTTTGAGATAATTGTGAAGTTGGGGCATTGAATTTGGTACTAGATCATTTATCCTGAATTGAGATAGGTGAGGAACCAATGAACATTGAGGACAGGTTTCTAGATGCACAAATATTCATAATCGACATGGTAGATGATTACTATGAGAAAATAATTTGGTTCTTAGCGACGGGGACTGCACCAGAGAAATTGACTACAAGTCAGAAAAGCAGTTGGTTATTAAGGGTGCATATTTTTAGTTGATCATTGGACAACTGTATAAACTAGGACCAGATGATATTTTAAGGCGATTTGTCCTACCACATGAACAAGGGTAGATATTTGCAGAGGCACATACGGGAATTGTTGGTGGACGCTATGGAGGTCACGCTACTACTAGGAAGGTGCTCTGCGTAGGGCTTTGGTGGCCCACCCTTTATAATGATGCAGTGGATTATGCATAGGCTTACAACGTCCGTCAAAGGATGGGGATACCATTAAGAAGAGATGAGAAGCCACTGGTTCCTCAGGTGATGTTGCAGCCACTTGACAAATAGGTTGTGTACTTTGTAGGACCGATCAATCCACCCAGGAAGTGAACTAGTGCGCGATACATAATCACAGCAACCGACTATATGACAAGGTGGTAGGAAGCCGCACCTATCATGGATTGCACCGCTGTAACGGCAGCAAGGTTTATATTTGACGAAATTGTTAATTGGTTCCTATGCCCAAGGATATTGATGAGAAACCAAGGGATTCACTTCATCAATCAAACAGTTAGCGCATTGACAGAGGAGTTGTAGATATAGCATAAGAACAGAATACCCTATCATCCATAGGAGAATAGGGCGATGGAGGCATTCAACAAAGTGATGGATTTTGTACTTACGAAGCTATGTAATCCAAATTGTGATGACTGGGATTTGAATATTACAGCAATATTGTGGGAATACCACACCACTTGCAAAAGGTTGATAGGGAAGAAACCATTCAAATTGGTGTATGGTAAAGAGGCAGTCATGTCGATGGAATATATTGTTCCAAGTTTGTGCATAGCAGCAACAACGGGCACGGACTATGAAGCAGCATTAGAAGAATGCTTAGCGTAGATGGTGCACCTCTAGGAGGATCGCTTCATTGCGGGTTTTGACCGATGCGTTGAGAAGAATTGTCAGAAATATTCGCATGATAAACATATTAAACACAAGCAGTATCAACAAGGAGACCTAGTACTGATGTATGAAAACAAGTTCACCAAACATCCAGGTAAGTTACATATGCATTGGTTAGGACCATATCTTGTTAATTCCATTACTTCGGGAGGTGCAATCCAACTACAGTAGTTAGATGGTGCGATGCTACCAAAGTTAATAAATGGTAGTAGGCTGAAGCCATATAAGACGGGCCCAGAAGCGCACAATGATTGAGGCACTACACAATGAGAAAAAAAAGTAGGATGGATAGGTAGACGGCGCACCAGGAGGAAGTAGCTGGCAAGAGTAGAAGTCAGTAATGCAGTTAGGGTTTCATTCTATGACAGCCACATGGTTGCACACAAGGTCAAATCAGCAATAAATGAAGACATTTGAAGACATTAACTAGTGACACTCCTTGAAGCAGCACGTATTTATCGTCGATCTGACTATTGGATTGACAAAACTGTCGTCATATTCAGGTTGTTAATGAAGGATTTGGTCATGATGATAGGAATTGATTTGGTCATGATGAAGGTGTGATCAGCTCAATGCTATAATAATGGGTTGAATGTGCTTATGATTCACCATTGTGCAAAGAGTGAGCAGATTTGCAGAGCTGCAGAGCAGAGTCATAGTGCGTTGAGTGCATTGCTAAGTGAAGTAAGGTTGAGCGACTATTGAGCATTGTGAGGGACTGGTGCAACATGTAGAGTGAACCAATCATGATTTAGATTTTGAGTGGAAGAGAATCACCAGTCATCCTAGTCACGATCTAGGAGGAATTTTCAAGTATGCCGATGGGATCATCATCGGTTCTAAAAAAGAAGAGGAAGGGTCAGAAAAATAGCTCCTCAATGCCGAAGAAGAGACAAACTAGAACATCTATGAGGGTACAAGAAGAGGAAACTGTGCATACAAGTCCATCAAGCTCCGGAGTTATGGAGTCATCATCTCGCACAGGGGTGTCCACTGCATACATCCCTGGGTACAGACCTCCCATTCGGCCCAGTGCGCAGACCAAGAAGCCCACTAAGAATCAGAGGTACCAAGTAAGGATATCGAAAATACCATAGGGGATGGTATGCACTGCAGACATCATTCCTGTGTTGATGCAAATGAAGTGCGATGACCATGACCTGCTTGCATTGGAGGATGTCACAAAGGAACCATATGTGTCGATGGTCACAATAGGAGGTGGACTGATAGAACGTATTCCGCACGACTCGACGTGTGGTCTAAATAAAGCAGGATTTTTGGGACTAATTAACATGTCAAATTTTGGGCGGTTGATTAAGGAAAGTTCCTATGTAAAGTATATTTTTGCCTTTTTTCATGGTGGGACGTTGTGGTTGGACACACATGTCAAAATCACAGTAGGATTAATCTTAGACATCACTTGGTTGCCTAAGGATGGGTTGGACCCCTCGTGGTATTTTAAAGGAAGGGACAATGACAAGCAGTTGGTGGCAAGGTTAAAGAAGAGATATGGGTTGCAGCACGATGGGCGGGCTTACCACATTGATAGTATCAATGACCTGGCAGTGCAAATCAGCACAAGGATTATGGCTAGCAAAGTGGTTATAAAGAACTGCCCCATAGAGTGTAACTCGGGCGTGATTGTGTGTGCAGAATTTGTCCAGATGAACTGGACACTCTTTCTGATGAACCAGTTGGTAGAGGATGTAGTGATCGTCCAAGCAGAAGATAGGTTATTTACAGACCATTGGTTGTTGATCTTGAAAGTGCTTGTGGCTTAGATGGAGCTATATGACTATCAACGTATAAAAGTGGAGGCAGTGAAAGTATGCAAGGGTGCCCACTAACAGAACCTCTTGTGGGTGAAGGAAGTAGACAGGATGAAGGACTGCATAGTGCATTTTTGGATCTATTGGGAGGTGTTGCAGGAAGCAGCTGTAAAAGTACCATGGTTATCCAAGGAAGCAATGATGAAGTATCGGAAGGTTTCTCAGTTTGAAATTGGTCCACACGCCATTTGTGTGCAAGCACAGCTTGACCCAGATAAGCAATGGCTACCGATGCCATATAAATTATGTAATGCATAGTTGGAGGTGAGGGTTAAAGATTGGCCTCTAGCTTAGACAGAACTGGTTAGCTTGGAATAAGTACCGACAGGAGCCCTAGTCGATGCACCTATTGATCCCGTGCACAAGACTGACCAACAGAGTGATCATGAGTCAGACCAAGTGTCATCAAAGACACCTACAAACTCAAAATAAAAGCATGCATTTGAAGAGTTAAGGACAAAGAGGAGGTAGGAATAAGGTGCGAGTAGTAGCGCAGCTTTAGGGATGGAGCCACAGCTGAATCGATTCATTAAGGTGATTAAATATTCCATGGATGCAGCAGCCGAAGAGATGAAGAAATCAGCACAAGCAGGATTTGTTGAGGTAAGAACAAGACTTGATTCTTTATGCAATGTAGTTTCAAATAAAGCAACGGAACTAGCGATTGTGCAAGATTTCAGCTCAATCAGCACTGGGAGGCAGGTTCAGAATGTTCAAATTCCCCCCAACTCTGATTGAGACCAGCAATGAGGATCGAAATGCCTCCCTGCATCAGTTACAGAACGTGTCTATCGACATCAACGCATTGTCCACATAGACGTTGGTGCATATGCAAAGATTCGCCAATCAGGAATTGGCCGACAGATAAAAGGAAATTGGTGATCATTTCTTGCAGTCACAAGAGAAAGAGTTGTATGTAGGCTTTCACAGGTGGTAGTCATTATGAGAGTTTTTAGAACCTATGTGAAGTTTTTGTCTCGACGCGTTTTGGACTCCAAAGTTGAGCCCATCATCAAGAGAAGGATTGTTTCTCAAAAGACCATTTAGGTTTTTTATGTTATAAATAATTGTTTATTTAAATGCCTAATTGTTTTTATTAATGGTGAATGTGTCGGCCTGTTTTTAATAATTAAATATTTAGTTTAAGCTTTTATAAATTATTTAGTTTTTTAACATTAATTATTTAGTCTTTATTGTTTATTAATTTTATTTTTTATGTCTCTTATCATTATTTTCTATTAAATGTTTTATTTGTTATTAGTTAGTATTATTATCAAATTATATTAAAAATTGATTATTTACCTAAGCTTTATACTATTTGTTTTTTATTATTATTTAGTTTTCATTATTAACTATTTAGGCTTTATTATGTATGTCTATTATTATATCCAGTATTAAATGTTTTATTTACTATTAATTATCATTATTATTAATTTATATTATTGTCATTATTATTATGATCTTTATTTAATCTTATTTAGTTTTTAACATTAATTATTTAGTCTTTATTGATTTGATTATGTATGTCTCTTATCCTCATTTGCTATTAAATGTTTTATTTCTTATTAGTTATTATTATTATCAAATTATATTAAAAATTGATTATTTACTTAAGCTTTATACTATTTAATTTTTATTATTATTTAGTTTTCATTATTAACTATTTAGGCATTATTATGTATTTTTCGAATATCATTTGTTTTTAAATTTATTATGTATGTCAATTATTATATCTACTATTAATTTTTTTATTTGTTATTAATTATCTTTATTATTAATTTATATTATTGTCACTATTATTATTATGATCTTTATTTAATCGTATGGCATGAATGATTGGTTTCCAGGCCTCACATAGGATTAGGTCGTCTACTCTGTTGAAGTTTCTTGGAATTTTCTATATTTCTATTACTTCACGTATACGTCGTTTGTTATAGTGTTCTTCAAGGGCTATGACCTTTTCTTCTTCAATGCAACCATGGTGGTTTGTTCTTGATGAATGTTCTGCCATGGTCGACTTCATGGTTCTTTCATGAATGGTGTCAGCACAATGTTCTTTTAATCTTACCTTTATTGATAGGTATGTTTCTCCTTTGTATACTTCACCACTTAAGCAAGGGATTGAATAAATGCCCTTTCTTAGTTTTGGGTCAACCGGGTCGTTTGCTTTGTCTAATATGTTCCTTAGGGAGGCTGGTGGACAAAAAACTATGGCTACTTGTTTTTTCCTCAGCACCTTGGAAATTTTGTCCGTCGTCCCTTGGATGTATGGGAGAAGAACCTTTGTTGCGCCTTCTTGTCTGTCATTGTTTCCAGTGTTTTTCCTAGTGTTACTATCCTTGTTTCTCCTATCTTTTTCTCTTCTGAATGCTCTCCCAATGTCTTTTTTGTTATAACCATTATTTTGAAGAGATTTTTATATGTGTCCTCGTTCCTCTTCTAGGTGTTCATTATCAGATATTCTGATAGCTCATGTAGCAAGAGTGTGTAGAATTCCCAGTTTTTGCAATGGGTGATGATTGTGAACTAGTGTGTACATATCTGTTTGTGTGGGTATTTTTCCGGTACACCTGGTGGGTCAGAGAGCCATATTCCTTCTTAGTGATTAGTACGTCAAGGAATGGAAGGTAGTTGTTATCCTGGATTTCCATGGTGAACTTTATATGGTCGCATTGACTATTCATATGTTTAAGGAGATAGTCCAAGTTTTCCCTTCTGTGGGGCCAAATAAAGTTGGTATCATCTACGAATCGTTTCCATTCTGTCATTTTTAGAGGTTAAGAGTCAAATGCTTTCTTTTCAAAATATTCCATGTAGAGGTTGGCCACTATAGGTGATAACGGAGATCCACTACACAGTAAAATTAATAAAGACTAAATAATTAATGTTAAAAACTAAATAAGATTAAATAAAGATCATAATAATAATGATGACAGTAATATAAAGACTAAATAGTTAATAATGAAAACTATATAATAATAGACATACATAATAAAGACTAAATAGTTAATAATGAAAACTAAATAATAATAAAAAATAAATAGTATAAAGCTTAGGTAAATAATCAATTTTTAATATAATTTGATAATAATATTATCTAATAACAAATAAAACATTTAATAGAAAATAATGATAAGAGACATAAACAATAAAATTAATAAACAATAAATCCTAAATAATTAATGTTAAAAAACTAAATAATTTATAAAAGCTTAAATCAAATATTTAATTATTAAAAACAGGCCAACACATTCACCATTAATAAAAAACAATTAGGCATTTAAACAAACAATTATTTATAACATAAAAAACCTAAATGGTCTTTTGAGAAACAATCCTTCTCCTAATGATGGACTCAACTTTGGAGTCCGAAATGCGTCGAGACAAAAACTCCAAATTGGTTCCAAAAAATCTTGCAAGAGAAAGAGGCCAAGACCAAAAAAAGAGGTTGAGGAATTGCAGCATGCGAAGGAGATATTGATGGAAGAGAAAGCACAGGAAATCGAAGCACTAAAGAAAGTGCAATAATAGTGGAGGGTGAAGAGCACCGAGGAGATTACGAAATTGAAAAAGGAACAGGATCGACTAGTAGTAGAAAAGGCGCAGCTTTGGGATAGAAGCGTCCGGTTAGAAGAGGCAATATCGGATGCATGTCAGCATGTATATGAGAGCACCATGGAACTGGATGCAGTAGAGAGAGAAAAATTGCTTGGAGCAGCCATTGCGTGGTTACAGCATGACAATATAGTTCTAGAGGCCCTCCTCCACCCAGCCACACCACCAGAACAAATAGCAGAAAGGAAGAGAGCCATAGAGGAGTTGGCGACACAACTCGACGAGATGGAGAAAGAGGAAAAGAAGGTGACGGATGCAACCAAAAAATTTCGGGGAAGCGTAGTGTAGGATGAGCATTTGGCGCAACTGACCACACAATTGCAGGAAGCAGAAGGGAAACTGGCAACATTGAAGACATAAGTCAAAGCGATGTCGCCGGTGGTTCAGATCACCAAGTGAGAAGAACTAAAGGAGTCTTAGCAGTGGGTAGCGAAGGAAAGAGAAAGGAAGCAGTTATGCATCACGCAGCTAGATGAGTTCCAGGATACTAGATCACAACTATCGGTGAAGGTAGTTTCTGTGTTGCAAGCAACACAAGAAGAAAAAAGGAGATCATTGAGAATTTGGTCAAGCAGGAAATAACGCATGATCTGAAAACAAGCCAGGAGATTACTGAGAGGGTCAAAGTACAAATCCAGCATATTTCTCAGCAATATGAGGATTTCAAGTTGAATATTACCGAGTACACCATGTCCAGCTAGCATGGCTCGAGGGCAAGCTACAATATTGTGTTGTGGGCCTGTTGGTAGGCATTTTGGGACAAGTTAGTTGCGCAGCATCGTGGATGTTGGGAAAGTTCAAATATTTCACGCAAGAGGAAGAACAGTGCACAAGTCGTAATTATGTTATTTTATGTATTTTTGGTCATTTTGAACCACATTTTGTGGAAAAGGTCATCTTTTGTATATTTTGGTAAGAAGTGGTTAGACGGTTAGTTAAGTGGACCTTTGATGTAAAGGCGCAAGCCTATAAGTAGATGTATAATTGAAAGTGTAAGGGAGGGAGAAGAGAAGCTAGAAATCTTCATCTTTGGTCTTATCTTTGTAGTAACTATGAGATACTGGTGAAGTTGTGATCTATCTTTAAGAGGGGTCTTTTGTATGTGGTTTGGAGAACCTGTGGTTTTGTGCAGAATTTAATATGACATGATGGAGGTTGAGCAGATCTATTGTGTCCTTTTTTGTTTTCCTGTTTTGTTGTCTTCTGCAATGTAATCATGACTTCAATCTATACCTGCGACATGGATCTGCAAATTATCTAATGTTTCCTTGCTTTGAATGATTTTTTTTTTTGGACCTGTTTTCCCATCAATGTTGTATTTGTAGTTCTAATATAATAATGTGATCTATTGAATGACAATATGAATCTGTTAAATGCATCTTCTAAGTAAGTAGATCTGATGAGTAATGTTGCGTTAAGTTGATAGATAGTTGCACATGTTCCTCTTTCATTCTGGGAAAACTTGGTTGCAGTTGATGTAGATAGTTACTGTAGCTGTGATGGAGAAAACTGTGGTTGCGGTTGTGGTTATGGTTGTGGCTGTGGTACAAACTGTGGTTGCGACTGTGGTTATACCACCTATGATTTCTACTGTGGTGGTGGTCTCTCTATTAGATGATCATATTCTCCCTTCACATAATATGCATCCATCATCCTCTCCCGAAGAAAATCATATGCTCGGCAGTGCTTGTCTTCATGCCCAATAGATCGAAAAAACATGTAGTACAGCTTTTTCGCCTTCGATACCATCTTCTGCATGTACACACATTCTTCATGTTGATGTCCATGAAATTGATAGATGCGACACCAAAGAATGCCACCATGTATTAGTGGGTTTGGATCTCCTGACAGCAAATAATTTCAAAAATATGGGCACTGATCCTTATGATTTCCTTTCGTACGACATCGAGTACGCTATTTTTCTTCACGATGTTTCCTTCCCTTCTTGATATCTTGGAATTGGATTGTCAATTTTTCTAATTGTGATTGAATATGATTCATACCAACTCTAGTTTCACCAATCGATGAAGCTTTTAACTTCATCATGATCTCTAGAGCGTCGCTTTTTGTCACAATCTTTGCTACATCAAGGGCATCCAAATATGCAGTACTAATCCTGCAATGAACCACTCCTTGTGTTGTACATCACTCATTCAAAAAATTACTTTCACTATCAACATCTTGAATCACTGATCAAAATCCTAGACAGCTTCATTTGGAAATTGCTTGATATCCTTTAGCTTCGTGATATATTGTGCCTCAGACTTAGGATTTATGAATTCTTCAATCAATCCAGTTCTAATATCTACCAGAGTCCTCGTTGTAGTCCCTGTAGGAACTTGTACAAACTTCATGTACTAGTCCAGTGTGCAACCTCGAAAGGTTGTTTCCAACTGACCTTTCATAACATCATCATCCTGAGCCTGCTTTACATTCCAAACTGCTTCGCAAAGGAACAAGTATTTTTTGAGATCCTCGGTCCTGTTCCCATGAAACAAAGGTAACTTCACATCATCGCTCGCCATCCTGGGCCCTCTTCCTATGTTCGTTGATTCGCTACTATTAGAGTGTTGATGACACGTCGAAAAATTCTTTGTTGAGCTAGTATTTCTTCCTGTGCATGGAGCAATGCACGGAGGTGTGGGTACATTTTTTCTCTGGGTTGGTCTTTATTTAGGCTTGGGCATATCCTAGTCATCTCCTTCATCACTATAGGGTCACTTAGACCCATGTGATTTTCTCGTGTGGCCTCTAGTCTCGGTCTAAGCAGGACTCTCCTCAGTCCCATGCCTATTCTCTTTCCAAAACCTAGCTCCACTTCGTATAAAAACACGTCCTTCCTCGGCTTCCCTCACAGTCTTGTCATAAGTTCCATCCATATACCCAATATCATTCCATCTAACCCTCATCTCCGTAGTACCCGTAGCCTCCGCAAACCATGGCTTTATTCATCAGAGTTCATATTCAATAAGCCTTTTTCACATATGAGCATTTTAATCGACAATTGCAAAGATAACAGAAACCTACCTCTTAGTCCTTTAATGAACTCCCTCTTCGCATAACTATAAGACATCACTTTGTCGACCATGAAATTAGTGATGTATCCTTCCAAGATGTTGTCAATAAACACTTCAACATCCCTCAATGCTCTGTTATCTACCTCTTGCAGCTACTAGATCAACTCTGGGGTCCAGCAAGAGGGTTCGCCTCCTTGGAGATTTGTCTTCTGATAGGTCAACTACACCAACCACTCAAACAAGATGACCAAAAACTCACTGAAGAAATAATCATGGATATCATAATACAGGTACCTTCCCAACCACTCTTTTGTTGTTACTACAGGGTTTTGATTCTCTTCTACAACAAATTATTGAGCCTTCTGATAGAACCAATCTTGAATCTTTGGTCTTGTCAGATGTCAAAACATGTCCTCCTTCTCCATGCATTATGTCTCCCGAAAATGGAACCATTTGTTGGAACATATCCATTGATAGGGGTTCACTCTCTGTCGACACCCTTACCTCAATGATCTCCCTTAGCATTGGACCAAACAGGTTTTACGCTGTCTAGTAACACCTGTGGAACTGTCAGAACTATCGGTCTCACCCGAGATGTTCAAGCGAGAAATGTCGAAACCACATTTCCACAGTAAGAAGGAGGGTTTATGCATATATTGTCCAACCATCACGTCAGTACTTCACAAATCCAAGCATTGGTTTATTATCGTAGTGTAACGTCCCCAACCCTTCGACTGACGAAGAGGATGCTACAGTTAACATCCAGGAAAACTGCCCCATGAACATGAACATAAAACATGCTAAGATGCATAATCATGCACATACACACTGGAAGCAAACATACATTCATTCATTCAACATGTTCATCATAATTTATTAACAGTAAATATGATTGCAGAAGTAAAATATAAAAGATTACTTATCTTATAAAGAACTCGTCCCACAACTAGCTACGTCACTACAACGCTCCACCCAACCATAGGCCAGCGTGCTCCTTAATCTCTCAGCAACGCTACCACCCCCGAGATGGGCATTATTTCCCAAGGAATAAGGAACAAGCAGACTTACACATAGCCAAGGATACACAAAACACAGCCAAGCCAACACAGTTGGGTTTATCAGGCCATCCAGGAGCTGGGAAAGGATAAATTCCAAGCTAGTGAGCTCATTATAGAGCTAGGTACACCTACACCGGAACTAGCCTAACTTCTAAGACACCCACACACACCCAATACAAGGAATCAGTCCCTTCTCTTCTACATAGTCCCTCAGGCCCTAACCTCCCTTCCAGTGCTATTCAGGGGTTGTGGAGAAGAAATCCATCCCTCTAGCTCTGTCTGTGTGGTTCCCAAACACACCAGGTTTGTCAAGAAAACCAAGCCCTCATCCCCACTCCAACACAGTCCGAAGACCCACCACTGCATACATGCAGCCAAACAAGCTATTCACTGCTTGGACAGGGGAAATAAATTTATGAGTCGTTCTTGGCCCTATCATGGCCAAAATGACTCAATAGTAAACTACAGCAGCTCCAAGATGTGAAATGAAATCACAACAAATGAACAACATGGGGAAACTACCTCCCTGGCTCAACAATGGACTGACGGGAAAATTACATAGTCCAGAAGTTGGTATGGAAACACATACACACAGTAGCAAAATCATGAATCTCCCTTCACAGGGAAATCATGGTGATAGAAAATGGCTCTCTGGCTTGCTGCATGAGAAATACAACCATCAATCCCAATCGGTGAATGAGGATGAGCCGACAATGGAGAGAATGGTGTAGTGGAGAGAATGGAGAGTCCGCATGGAGTGATGGTGGTGGTGGTTTCCTTGCCAACGTGAGGGTCAACCAGCTAGTGGAGTGTGTGTGTGGGAAAGGACTGACAGTCCTGCCACACTCCTCTCCCCAGCCATAACTACCCCAACTAACAGCAGAAATTTTTAATGGTGGTAGTTGGATAAGACAAGGGAAGGTGAGCAAGTCAAAAGGGTTTAACAGCTGACACATGGCTTTTCCCCAAAGGTTCAAAGTTTAATAATTCCCCCTCCTTATCCTTAGTAAAATCATGCCCTTTTCATCATGGTTGCATTGACATAGCTAGTTGGGGTTCATCTTAATTAAAGTGCATATTTACATGATGCCAAAACTAATATGTGCAGTATACCACGATATACCATCGGCAATGATTTCAATCGCTGAACATAACACAACCAAATAGATGGTGGGGTTTTTTTCTTTAGGTCCACACCACGATTAATTACAATATATACATCATATACATTTAATGCAAATGGGGTTGAAACTGGGGTGTTACATTCCCCTCCCCCTTCAATAGCACTATCCTCGGTGCTTTACAAAAATTGAACAAAATGCTACACTGGTACCGCCTCAGTGTTTCATAGAATTGAAAAAAATGGATGTTCCAATCACATGGCATCCTCCAGCTCCCACGTAGCCTGTTCAGGTCTGTAGTGCTCCCATTACAGTACCTTTACCTACCATATGGCTCGGTTCCAGAGCACAGTGACCTTCTTGTTGAGGATGTGCATTGGCTCAATTTGGAACACTCCCTCGGGTTCCACCTAAATCAAATCTCAATTAATCACATGGTTAGGATCATGTACATATTTCATAAGCAAAGAAACATGAAAAATATTATGAGCTCTAGTGCTAGTAGGCATTGCAAGTCTATATGCAACTAGCCCTATTCTTTCAAGGACTTCAAATGTCCTACAATATCTTGGTGACAGCTTGGCACAACTTCCAAGCTTCAAGGAACTCTTTTTTTCCCTCACTCTGAGGTAAACATGATCCCCAACACTAAAATCCCTGTTCACCCTATGCTTATCTGCATAGCTTTTATGTCTATCCTGTGCTGCTTTCAGATTCTACCTGATCTTTACAACCTCCTACTCCATTTCCTTAAGAAATTATGGACCAAGCACAACCCTGTTCACTGCATTATCCCAAGTCACTGGTGTCCTACACCTTCTTCCATTCAAAGCTTCATACGGACTCATCCCCAAGGATGCCTGCTTTCCATTGTTATAAGCAAACTCTACCAAGTGCAAGTAATCTTCCCACTTGGTTGGTTTGTCCATCACGTACATGCGAAGCATATCTTCAAGCACCTGATTAACCCTCTCTGTCTACAAATCTGTCTGAGGATGGTAAGCAGTGCTGAAGTTTAGCTTTGTACCCAAATCTGCAAATAATCCTTTCCAAAAATTGGAAGTGAACTTAACAGCCCTGTCAGAGACTATTGCCTTAGGCAATCCATGCAATTTGAAAATCTCCTTCATGGATATATTTTCTATGTCCTCAGTCTTATGCGTAGACTTAACCGATATAAAATGTGCTACCTTTGTCAACTTGTCTACCACAACCATGATGCAATCATGTTGTCTCCAAGTCATTGGAAATCCTGCAATAAAATCCATGGAAATAACTTCCCATTTCCATTCTGGAACTGGCAAAGGCTACAACAAACCAGCTGGATGTTGATGCTCAACCTTTACCAATTGACATTTCATGCACCTTGAAATGTATTCAGCCATGTCCTTTTGTATACTTGGCCAAAAGTGCTGCTTTCTAGCTATAGCAATTGTCTTCTAATATCCTAGGTGACCAGAGTACAGAGCTTGATGGATTTCATCCATAACAACTCTCCTTAAATCTGCTACATCTGGAATATAAACTCTACCTTTATAAGTGAGAAGTCCATCTTCTTCCAATTTATATCCCTCATACCTCTTCTCAAGACTTTGCTGCAGCAATTTTTCTTTTACCTGCTCATACAATTCATCTCCCGCAACATGATTAACAACCTACTACCTCATATCCGATTGGAAAATACTAAGAGATGCCACATGCATTTCCTATACCTTCCTGCTGAGCGCATCAGATACCCTGTTCTCTTTTCCTTTTATGTGCTTGATTTCGAAATGAAACTCACATAAAAATTCCAGCCATCCTGCTTGCCTAGCATTCAAAGTAGGCTGATCAAACAAATACTTCAGACCACAATGGTCTGTTCTGAGCTCAAATCTTCTACCCATCAAATAATGTCTCCACATCTTGAGGGCATGTACTATGGCTGCAAGCTCTAGATCATGAGTGGCATAGTTCTTCTCATGCTCCTTCAACTTTCTTGATTAATAACATATCACATGGTTGTCCTGCATAAGGACTCCTCTAAGCCCTTTCCTGCATGCATCGGTACATACCACAAAATCCTTATCTAGATCTACAACTTTCAATACTGGTGCACTGGTGAGAAGATTCTTCAACCGCTTGAAGCTTTCTTCACACTTAGAAGTCCATTCGAACTTTATCCCCTTCTTTTGCAAAGAAGTGATGGCATGTGCAACCTTGGAAAATACCTCAATGAATCTCCTGTAGTATCCTGCAAGTCCCATAAAAGATCTTACATCTGTAACATTTCTTGGATTAGGACAATTCATAATGGCTTCAATCTTTTCAGGGTCCACAGATATACCCTCTTCTGAGATAATGTGACCCAAATACTGAATTCTATCTCTATAGAAGTCATACTTGCTTAGTTTTGCATACAACTGATGCTCCCTGAGCAATTGTAATGTCAATCTCAAATTCTCTTCATGTTCTTTCCCATTCTTAGAATAAATAAGAATGTCATGTAGGAAAACAAGAACAAACTTGTCCAAATACCTACTGAAGACACTATTCATAAGGAACATAAATGTAGCTGGTGCATTTGTGAGGCCAAATGGTACCACTACAAACTCATAATGCCCATACCTTGTTCTGAAGGTTGTCTTATGAATGTCTTCATCCTTGATTCTCACCTAATGATAACCAGACCTCAATTCGATCTTGGAAAATACCTTTGCTCCTCTCATTTGATCAAAGAGGTCATCAATCCTAGGAAAAGGGTATTTATTCTTCACAGTAACCTTGTTCAACTGTCTGTAATCAATACACAACCTGAGTGTACCATCTTTCTTCTTTACAAACAGAACTGGTTCTCCCCAAGGAGACACACTTGGCCCGATATACTTATTTTCCAACAACTCTTGTAGTTGCATCTTCAACTCTAGCATCTCCAATGTACTCATCCTGAAGGGTGTCTTGAACACTAGTGCTACTCCTGGCACAAGTTCAATTATGAAATCAATGTCCCTCTTTGGAGGAAGCCCTAGAATCTCATGAGGAAACACATCCGTGAATTCCTATTACACCTGATAGTCCTCCAACCTAGGAGTTTCATCCTCCGATGCCTCCAAAATATGAGCTGCATACAACTGGCAACCTTTCCTACCGAACTTCTTCAACTGCATTGCTGAAATATGCCGTACTGAAATCACCTTTAGAATACCTTTCACAACTACTGGGTTCCCTTCTTCATCCATGCATTCAAAAGTCTTGTTATAACAGTCAAGCTTTACCTTGTGAGCTTCTAACCAATCCATTCCAATGAGAACATCATAGGAACCAAGCAGTAGAACATTCAGATCTACACAAGTGACCAATCCATTCATGACCAATGGACATTTCTCTACCACTTCAATAACCTTTCTCTTAGTTCCAGTGGCTAGCTGAACTAACCAATATTTTCTATTCTTTACCTTCTTAAAAGCACAAATCTCCACTACTCTAGGAGTAATGTAACTGTGAGTAGAACCAGGGTCAATCCAAATAGAAATAGATTGCTCAGCAATCTTACCTGCAACTTCAACCACCGTTGACTGGTGATATGCATGGTAGTCCTCCAGTGCTGCATAAATTCTAGGGACTTCCCTTGCTACTTGACCCACTGATTTGTTTCTTGAATGTTGTAAGTTGGTCTTGCACTCTCATTCTTGAGTGGACAAGTTCTGTGCATGTGGGGTCCTCCACATCTCCAACATTGAAGTGGTCCTCCATTCTGTTGTGGATCCTTAGGCTTTTCTCCTGTCACTCCAACTGGCTTACTCGCAGTTGGGATGGTTGTTTCTGTTGATTCCTAAAGTTAGAAGGTTTGAAACCTTTCTTTCTTTGGTCAAACTTATCATTCTTCTTATCCTTCCATGCCTTATGGTAATCCAGTTTACCTTTGCTTAGCTCAGAGCAATACTTAGCCTTACTTATTACTTCTTCAAAAGTTCTAGGTTCATAAAACTCAATTCTATCTTTGTAAGACTGAGGCAATCCACTCAGAAAATTTTGGACCTTCACTTTTTCATCTTTTGATGTAACGTACATATCTCAACAATTCCAAGAACTTATTCGCATACTCTTCCATGGTCTACCGTCCAAATCTCAGTTCATGGAATTCCTTAATCTTGTCATCACAATACATGTCAGAGAGATATTTCTGATTGAAATACTTCTTGAACTATTTCCACTTAGGTCTCCTTTCACTGATCCTCTTTACTTTCTTGAAGTGTTCCCACCAAATGGATGATTTTCCATTCAAGTTGAATATGGAAACTCTTGCCTTCATGTTTCCTGAATAATCGTGCACTTGAAAGTACTTCTTTATCCCGAGAAGCCAAGCTTCAGCCTCGTGTCCAGTCTTTACCTCACCATCAAATGTAGGAGGTTTAGCCTTCTTAAATTCATCCTAAGAGAGATCCCTATGGTGTCTCCTTCTTTTTATTTTACGATAAGATGATATTGAATCCCCCGCTGGATTCTTTGGAGTCAGATGACCCACTAGAAGTCCTTCTCCTTCTCCTAGTGTTTCTCTTACTACCTTCTGGTCTTACTGTACCCCATCCAGAGTCTATCTTTCTTTGCAAGTCTGTCAAACTCTGCAACATAGCAGCATTCAGCTGATGCTGCTCTTCCTAGGCTTTAATCAAGCTTCTCATAGTGACTGCAACATCTGACGATATCTCTTGGAATCTCCTTCCATTAGACTCTATGTCATCATTTCCATTATGGACATTTTCTCCCATGGTGTCTCATGCACACTTGTAGGAATCCTGAGCATCATAACCATCGTGGGTTCTCATAGCTGAACCACCACTTACTTACCAACCGCACTACCAGGAATACTGCCCTTGAAGGTGACTATGATTCTGAAAACATTTTAAAAACACAACTGTTAGATGCATAACATTTATACAAATCAGAATTACTTGCCTTCTCCCGTAAAAATCATAAAATGACATTTTACTTTTGTAAATCATTGGTTTTCGCGCAATCTGACGCATAAGATCGCTGCCATTTTCCTCCTTCTCAACCCTGTAAATCCACTGTAAAACTTCTAAAAATCCTATTGAAAAACAGCTGAGATTCGCTAAAAATCCCACTGAAAACCCAAAAATTTCCTTGTATAAAATCAGGTCTCATCCCAACTAAAATACTTCGGCGGTCAAAACAACAAATTTCCTCCGGCGCTCATCAGCGACCCTAAAAACTAACATCGTCCGATGTATCAGTGGCTCCAACAACTTAAAGTTTTCCGCTGCATCGAATCTTCAGTCGTCTAAGCTTCCAAACTACTACTGGCGGTGACTTCATCAACTAATTTCCTCCGATATGTTGATGATCGGAAACATTACTCACTACGGCATCGACAAGGAGTCTAACTCCATAACACTACATCAGTGGTTAGAACCACTACTCATCAGGTGGATAGTTAACTAGGCAGCCACAACAACGGGCGCTCGAACAACTAAATCCTTCTGACATTCATCAGTGGTCTGTTTAACTAATCTTCTCCACCGTATCGACGGTCCAAACCATTAACTTTCTCCGATCACCGATGGTCTTAACACTTAGACAAATTTTTCTCTTCTTCTTTTCGCGGAACATAACATCTGCTAGTGGTCAAAGCCACTAAGCGCTATGTGTCGGCAATCGGAGCATCGACAGTTGAACATCTATTCATCGGAGTGCTAGTCCATATGGCAGCCGTAACGGTGGACTAACAAATAGCTAAATTCTTTCGACGCATCGCCAAACCCAACAACTAATTTCTTCCGCGATGATGAAGTTTGGGCTGTTCCTTCGTCTAACTTTCATCGATCCACTCAACTAATCTTTGCCGATGCTGAAAGTCAATATCAGCGGTTTCTTCGACTAAGTTGAGCCGACGTTTCGGCGGTCTTCAGCTGATTTCCACCGAAACTACAGCTCCCACATCCACTAAGTTTCACCGATGGCCCACGAACACTTAGAAAAAAAATTCAAAATTCTATCTACTTGCCCCTCATCGAGTGGCCTTCCAACTAAATTATCTACTGTATCGGAGGAGCTTCCCTCTTAGTCCTTCGATGATCCAAGGAGCTCAGTACTTGGAGAATTTTCAACAAAATTTTCTAGAACTTCTTTTTTTTTCTACTGGGCAGAGGGAAACCTTCCTCTGTTAGCTAATCTTCCATGGCCCATTCAGGCCTAATGCTGTAACATAGGCTCTGATACCACAATGTAACGTCCCTGACCCTTCGACCAGCGAAGAGGACGCTACAGTGTCCTTGACATCCAGGAAAACCGCCCCATGAACATGAACATAAAACATGTTAAGATGCATAATCATGCACATACGCAACGAAAGAAAACATACATTCATTCATTCAACATGTTCATCATAATTTATTAACAGTAAATATGATTGCAAAATTAAAATAGACAAGATTACTTATCTTATAAATAACTCGTCCTGCAACCAGCTACGTCACTGCAATGTTCCACCCAACCATAGGCTAGCGTGCTCCTCAATCTCTCAAAAATGCTGCCAACCCTGAGCTGGGCTTGATTCCCCAAGGAATAAGGAACAAGCAGGCTTACACATAGCCAAGCCAACATAGTTGGGTTTATTAGGCCATCCAGGAGCTGGGAAAGGCTAAATGCTAGGCTGGTGAGCTCATTACAGAGCTAGGGACACCTACACCAGAACTAGCCTGACTTATAAGACACCCACACACACCCAACACAAGGAACCGGTCCCTTCTCTGCTACACAGTCCCTCAGGCCCTGACCTCCCTTCCAGTGCTATTTAGGGGTTATGGAGAAGAAAGCCAGCCCTCTAGCTCTATCTGTGTGGTTCCCAAACACACCAGGTTTGTCAAGCAAACCAAGCCCTCATCCCCACTCCAACACAGTCCAAATACCCACCACTGCATACACGCAGCCAAACAATCTATTCACCGCTTGGATAGGGGAAATCAATTCCTGAGTTTTTCTTGGCCCTATCATGGCCAAAACGAATCAATAATAATCTACAACAGCTCCAAGATGCGAAATGAAATCACAACAAATGAACAACGTGGGGAAACTACCACCCCGACTCAACAATGGAGTGACAGGAAAATTTCACAGTCCGAAATTCGATATGGAAACACATACACACAGCAACAAAATCGTGAATCGCCCTTCACACGGAAATCATGGTGACAGAAAACAACTCTCTAGCTTGCTGCGTGAGAAATAAAACCAGCAATCCCAATCAGTGTGTGAGGATAAGCCGACAATGGAGAGAATGGCCTAGTGGAGATGATGGACAATCCACATGGTGTGATGGTGGTGGTGGTTCCCTTGCCAATGTGAGCGTCAACCTGCTGGTGGAGTGTGTGTCTGGGCAAGGATTGATAGTCCTGCCACACTCCACTCCCTAGCCATAACTGCCCCAACTAACAGCAGAAATTTTTAATGGTGGTAGTTGGATAATACAAGGGAAGGTGAGAAAGTCAAAATAATTTAATAGCTGACACATGGATTTTCCCCATAGGTTCAAAGTTTAATAATTCTCCCTCCTTATCCTTAGGAAAATCATGCCCTTTTCATCATGGTTTCATTGACATAGCTAGTTGGGGTTCATTTTAATTAAAGTGCATATTTACATGATGCTGAAACTAATATGTGTCATATATCACGATATACCATCAGCAACGATTTATCGTATCGCATAAGACCAGATGATAGAAAACATATTTATCGTATCGCATACCATCGCACAAGACCAGATGATACAACATTACATTCCTATAACCATTTATAGGCTTACGCCTTTACAACATGGTCCACTTATATCGACTTCCTAACTACTTGGACCAAAAACTACAAAATTATGACCAAACTGCCTTAAGCACCATCTTCTGCCTTGTGCACCAACTTTGACCTTGCGCATCATCCTTGGTGCTACAAAAATAATCCTCCTCAAAACTTCCTGCCAACAATATCTAATACACCAAAATATAAGGGTTAATTGACCACATTATATGGGGGAATGTGCCCAACATTTAGAGATTAACAACGCTCGAGCCACCAATGTATAGACTTCTTGATAAGAGAGTGTTACCCAGTTTCCTTCCTACTCTGCCAGAAGAAGAAAATGAGACTCAATTAGATAAGTCACCACATATTATTGAGATTAGTGTGCAACATTTTATAGAGTCCCTTTCACCACCATTTCTAATGCAAAACTTCAAAAGACTCTTCTTTTTTTTGTGTACAAAGAAAGACGCCAAAAATCCTTGTCAAGCAATTGGTTCCAAGGGAATATCATCCACTATCATGGTTCATCCTTCTAATGAACATGAATGGAAAATAAATGCATCAAAATATGAGCCATGTGGTTCCTTTTTCCAATGCACTGAGACCTTTGAGAAAAAAGAAGAAGACACCAAGCAAAGGCATGTAAAGAAAATGATGTTATGGATTATTCTAATGTTGATTTGGATTTTATGTATGATTTATGTGTTGTGGATGTATTCCACAATCAATTTGATTTGTCATTTCATCCATTAGAATATGTGAAGGTGACCCTTGCAAAATATAGCTATAAATTGAAAGGATACTCTAGTTTCTTTGTCAGTGAATTCGAAATATTTGACAATAATCTTGAGGAAGGATTAAGTTCCCAAGAAAAATAGGATGGAGAACCTACAGAAAAAGAAAAAGAAAAATCATCCTTCCATTCACCATGGGATATTCATTATCAAGTTAAGGAAAACTACACAAAAGATGGGAACAAATCAAAATTTTCAATGGAAGACTTTCCCTATGAGCCACATCATTTAACAGATCCATGGAGGTAAGAAAGGTGGTGATTATGTTAGCCTTGAATCATTTTGATGGTACAAATGCATTGGTGTCATATTTTTGTTGGATATATTTATGGGAATATGGTATATTGGAAGATGAATCTTCCAATACAGACTTGGAGAAAATTCAAAAATAAGTGGTAGACATGAAAGGTAACTATGTACACCTACTTTTCGAAAGAGATAATCTTGTTAATATTATTGAGATGTATCAGTGTTCCGTATAAGAAGATGAAGTTAAGGTTGACAGGATTACCGATGAGCTAGTGGCGACCTATGGTTCCTTGAAGAGAACCCGAAAGCTACTTCAAGAATTAGAGATTCAGAGGCTAAGTTGGAAAGACCACACCTTTCCTCTTACTCTTCAAACAACCAATTGTATGTGGATAATTCCATTCATGGTTCAAGGGAGGATCCTCATGTGGTAGTTGGGCATGAGGATAATTCTAATTTGTAGGTTCTTGAAGAGGAAGAAGACATGAGAGATGATTCCCAATCACTTTACTATACAAGGAAGATCAGACTACGTCTATGGGAGAGACACACAGTCATGGAGTTTAAATATGCACACATTCTTTTTAGACCATCCAATAGAGGAGGTTATGCATCCACCTATTTCATGGATTATCTATGCAGGGATTTGAGGATGGTATATGTTCCATCATGCCAGATATCTATGACATCCATAGCACATGTGGATGTAAATTGAACCAAAGATGGGGTAAAGGGATTCTTTCAGATGATGCCACATAAGGATCATGATACAGATGCATATACATTAGGGGAATTTTGAGGTCTAGAATGGGCCTCATAAGAAATATAATAAAATATTATGTGTTAGGCATTTTATGGGGAAAGGAATATTTATAACTCATCTCTTAAACTACAACCAATGCAACTATGGTTAAGTTAAATTGAAAAGACGTCTAAAATAAAACCAATAAAAAAATAATCTTTAATATGACTAAAAGTAAAGTACTTTTGAGTACATATATTACTTTTAAATATAATATGATTTGTATGACTAAAAGTAAAGTATTTTTTAGTACATAAATTACTTTTGAATATAATATGATGAATGTACTTATAAAGTAATGTACTCATAAAATAAAATATATTAATTTTGAAATTTAAAATATAAGTTACTTCTTCAATATTCAAAATATGTTTATAAACCATGTATTTATAATTTTGAATTTTAAACATAATTTTAAATTTAAATGAATAAATTGTCATTTCATATATATATATATATATATATATATATATGAAACTATAAATTAATTTATAGTTATATATATATATATAAAACTATAAATTAAAAAAAAAACATTTTTTAAATTTATTTTTCATCTTTTTAATACACCTTAAAAATCACGTGTAAACTCATTTTTAATAGTTTCTTGCGATATATATTATGTATATTATATATCATTTTTAATACAATAATTAATAACATCCTTAAAAAAAAATTTAAAAAAAATATTAATATTGGGATGAAGGAATAGTACATAAATTTTTATCACGAAAAAGTTGTCTGAATATTAAGCAAATGAGATTATATATAATAAACATTATTATTATATGTAATAAAAATTTTAATAATATAATATCTTACAATGATATAATAGTTCATTCAAATAGCTACATTAAGATTTTATGCATGTATTTGGTTTTGTAACTTGAATGTACATGTCTAATTTATGTTGGTATAGATGTAGGTGTTTCAAAGGTTAAAAAGTGATAGTAAAATATGAACCTTGAATAATACCTAAATTTTTAAAAAAATTATTAATATTAAGATTCAACCAAATGAGAATATATATATATATATAGTAATTTATTGTAATATAATATTTTATTTTTATAAAATAAAATAAAAAAACTTATATTTAAATAATAATTACAACATATTATTTTATATATAGTAAGTATTTAAAAAACAAAAACTATTAATCATCAAATTGTTTTTATTATAATATGTTAAGTGATTTTGATTTTAAATAAAGATTTGACATATATATTTTAAATATTGAAAAAGTAATTACATAATTTTAGTTTTGAATAGAGCATTTACTTTTTTTCATATTTGTAATTTATTTTATATTGAAATATAAAGAGTATTTTTTTTCTAAGTACTTTAAGAGTACTTTAATACATTTATATTATATTCAAAAATAATCTATAAGTATTATTTTCATAATGAGTACTTTACTTACAACATTGATACAGTTAACTATGGGGTTTCACTCACCATTTACAATTTGACAAACAAACATCCTTAGCTCAACCAATGCCACCTCAACTATTATAGATGATGCCATCCTCTAGAATGTGTTTGGTTCTTTTAAAGTGAATTTTGATAGTACATTTTTCGTTTGGAGTCCCATTTTTTACCTCAAAATTCCCATAATGATTTATAGTCTTGATAGTGGTCTAATGGTCATAACTTTGTGTTTCATAAATGCACTAGTCCATTTTCAGTCATGTGAGAAATAGAGGAATCTAGTGACACTATATGATGCTTACATCATACATAGAAGTGCATGGGAGTTCCACTTGAGGCAATTGGGTGGGAGATGAGATCCATTGGACCAATGTGTAGCTTGCAAAAGAGGAATGTGGATTCATTCCCTTTGGAACAACCATGAGGAGCATTTATTCATCCATGGATTCGGCAGATAGATACATGTCTGAGATGGAAACACAAAAAGATAAAAATTCTATTTGCAATAATAGAGATTTTATTGATATATCTCACATTGTTTTGTTTCCTGAGCAACAACAAAGGAATTTATGGTTTCTATATGATGCATTAAAAATTCATAGAAATAATTGGGATTTTAACATGATTCAGTTGTGTGAGATAGGTAGAAACAATTTGATCATTAGTCCTAGTTTGCATATGTAACATGAAGAGTTTCATATTTTATTGGAGAGGCTCACATAGATTTGGACACACACTGGAAGTGTTGAATTTCCCATCTGGTCTTGGGACCTTGGCATCCTTCAAAAAGGTAGATCATTCCAAATGATAGTGATGTTTAGAGGAGTGCAGTATAGGAAGTTCGATCCTATTATTGCTTGGTTCAAGTGTAGTTGTTGGAATTGGTGTATCATTCTAGTTGTTAGCATTAGAGAGAGAGACATTGTACATTTTCATGAGTCTATCCATGTGGAGTATTGGTATGACTTCTTAAGAGGGAAACCATTTGATGGATGGACACAACATTTTCCAACATGTTGGGCTTGGATTCTTCAGAAGACTCCTTACCCTAACACTATGCAATGTAGAGGTGGATGTAGGAAACACCTTGTAGTTCTCAAGTTCATTTGGTACCCTGGGTTAATTTTTGGGACTCGGTTGTTCCAACTAGGTTAGTGGAAGGATGGTAGGAGGGAAGGAGATATACCTTAAGGGTATTGTTGGATATCTTGAGTAACCTATATACATGACAAATTATTCATACATACTTCCTTTCAAAGTATGTAGAGTTGGGGATGATAGCACGATGGTATATTTCACTTGGATGCCTTCGTAGACCACCATCCATGGTGAGAGATTCGGTCATTGCAATTGTTTCAGTTGTAAGACCTGGGAAAGGTGGATGTATATGGATTATGATAGTTGGGAAGTTGTGATCAGATTGGCATAGTAACAACATGGTGATCCCTTTTTTATTTCAGTTGGGAATCTTAGATTTGCAGTTGTAGAGCACACTTCCAGCATCATTTCGGGATGTAAGAGTCATTTGTGGTTTTCATATGATGAGTCTCTTAGTAGTTTAGTGATTGGACCATTTCTTGAGAAGTTATAGTATAGAGTCATTCCCCTTGATGGTTGTAGTTCGGAGGTTTCCTACGTCAGTGGTTTTCAAGTCCATACATTGAGAAGATTACACTGACTTATTTTCACTTGGCTTGGAGCTATGATCCTTGGTGGAATCCAGTTGTGATATTGAAGATGCATGAGCATAGTTAGGGAAGGAGATGCATTCCTACTTCCAAGTTCAAATTTCTTGCTAACAAGTAATCTTTGGTGGTGAAAATTGTCATGTTCCCAAATTGTTTCTAAGGATCATTCCATTGGAATAAGGTTTGTAATGGCCTAAGTCACCAAGTCATGTTCATGTGAAATCATCAAAGTGGTGGAATGGGTTGAAATTTTTTTTGGTATTAGGTCCAAAGTTTATGATATATGCTACATTTTATATTATTGGACATGTTGAACCCACATGAAGGTGGAAAAATCCAAATTTGAGTTGCAAGAGGAAATTAATATTAATTGCACACATTTTCTTATGCAATAATTGACCAAATCTCTGAAGGAAAGTTTGTCCACAAGTTGGGAATAATAATTACCCAATTCGATGGGTCAAAGAGGAACCTAGGGGAGATTATCCAATTATATAATGGGTCAAAAGAGGCACAAAGTAGGTTAGTTGGAAAGGATAAGAAAGTGGCACACTCAGTTCCTCAAGTTTAGGTAACTGTAAGAAAAGTGGACAAACTTGAATTTGGTTAACCAAGGATTATTAAAAACTGGAAATAAAATTCAAAGGGGTTTAGGAGTGCATTGGATGAGGATAAGGATCACTCAACTACCTAAGAATGGTTTTGGATTCTCCATGGTATTTTCCCCTAGTATTGACTAAGTGGACAAACTAGTGTTGTGCTTTTCATCAATCCATGGCATTATGACCTAGTATTGGAAACATGTAATGATTTCAAGTTAAAAAGGGATGCATGGCACCTCAATGGGGGAATTTTTTGTTGATTATTGGAATTAATTTTGAGTTTCATATGCTTCTCGATTCTTAGGAGATGTGGCCCTTTCAAACCTGTACGGAGAATTGCCCCTCTGTGTAATGTAACCAATCGAAGTGACTTAACCATTTTGATTAGTGATTGATGGATACACATTTTGTTAATTGACATTATTTCAGTAGCATATAGTATTTATAGTGTGTGTTTCATTCTAGTTTAAGTTTATATCAGTTTCAATATGTTGTTTACGGGTGTTGTTAGATGTGTTGTATTGTAGCAGAGTTTGTAGTTATGCGTTTGAGATATATGAGCCATGGATTTTGTTCTATAAATCCTAAATAAGTAATTTCACACATTAATAATAATAATAATAAAGTAATAGTTCTATCCCTTTCTCTATAAATTATTTGATGTATCTTCAACATTCTATTTCTCCCATTTGTAAAATATGACTAGTTTTCAGTTTTCATTCAATAACTTGAATTTTGTACCTCCAAATCACAATATGAAAATTTTTGTAGGTAGATAACAAAAAAATTAATCTATCCTATGAAATGAATTAGAAATTTCTGACCTCCCAGTGCCATTCGATTTCATTAGGAAATTTCATAGTTGAGTTGTCTTGAATTTGAGTTTTCTCCTAGTTTCCACAAATTCCAAAAGAAAACATCATATTTGAGTCTAGTATTCTCTATAGACAGTTAGGGTTGTAAATTTCAAGGTATTTCACTATAATGATATGATTTTACACACAATTATTTGGGAAATTCCCTTTGGTCATTTGTTCTATCCAAAATGATCTACCCAAGTGTGATGTACTCATAAAAGTGCAAGAAGACGAAGTATACCCTTGAGTCTACCTTCCCTCGAGTCTTTTTGATATTTGAAGGAGTGATGCAAGTTGTTCTAAGTTTTTAGTAGATCCCCATGTTCGTTTTGGGAAAAACAGGAAAATTTTAGTGGTGTTGGGAACCAATAGGAAAAATCTATCCCGAGTTGGTGAAATTGAGCTAGTGTGCCAAAAAAATTAATTAGTTACACTGCATAATGTACAATGTCACATTCCATAGCTAGTTATGAATATAAATTTTAGTTCCATACATTTACTTGTAGTAGAACATGCATACATATACATAAAGATATAAATCATTCTAGGAATTAGATCAATTATACAACATAATACATGAACATAAATCTAGGTTATAAACTCATATGTTTAGACTACATAAGCCAATATGCAACTAATTCCTTTATCCACCCAGCCATATATATTTAAGATGCTTTCAATCTTTATTTCCCATGGTCACCCTCAAGTCAGGTTCTAGTCTCTCTAAGCATTGGTTCTTAGGTTCTTTCACCTTTTATATTATTTTGAATTTGAAAATATGCATAAACATCCTAGGGAACCTAGCTACCTAAAACTCTCTTTTATCATTATCCATGGTTCATCAAAGGTAATCCTCTTTCCAACAAATATCTCAATAATCATGCATATCCAAAAACAAATAATCATGTTATCCAACAAGAAATGTTTTTACAACAATAACTAGGAACTCCTCCCTCCCTCTAGTACTCAACACCTATAGTGCTCACACTCTATGGAAATAGAATTTTTTTTAACCATGATTAAATTTGGACCTTGATCATCTAATCCAATATATAAAGGGGATAGTTCCTTTCCTCTTCAAATTTTCATTCTCTAAAAGTTACATATTTCAAATTCTTAATTATTGTTGGGACGCGTACTCTAAGGATCATTAGTTTTGGTAACTCCACGGTTGTTGAGGAAGTTTGTAAGCGGAGTTACGGGTCAAAATAGTCTTAGGGGTGTCGGGGTAAGTCAAAGCCCCTTTTTGTAATAAACCCATGGTTTAAATCCAGGGTTTTGGGTTTTGGGTGCCCATGGTTTGAAGCCATGGTTTTGTAATAGCGCAATGTATAAATAGGCATTTTTGTAAATAAGAAAAGTTAGGCTTTTTGATGTAAAGAAAGAAAGGCGAAGCTAAGGCTGATTGTGTAAAGAAAGGTTAAGTCCCAGCTGTGTGTGTGGACGACCTCTGCAGCTGTGTGCGCAGAGGGTTTTTGTAAGAAGAGTAAGGAAAGATCTGCAGCTGTGTGCGCAGAGGCCTGCTGTTGTGTGGGCGGCTTGAAAGTAATAAAGGGATCTGCAGCTGTGTGCGCAGATCAAACTGTGGTTTTGTAGCAAGTTGAATAAAACACAGTTTTGTGGACGTAGCCCCTACACTGGGGGTGAACCACGTTATATCTGGTGTTGTGGTTTCTTGTGTTGTTTCTCTTTCTGTTGTCTTTTATGCATTAATAAATGTATACATTTGATAAATTAGATCACTGCTAATAACAAAATTCGCTGTGAATTCCCTGTAGTGGGTTAAGCAAGTCACGGTTGTTTATCTATCTGTGAAGTTGTATATGAGTGAATGATAAAGCTGTGTAATTATTGATTAATAAGTTTATTAAAGGCTAAGGTACAGTAATACCCCTCTCTGCTTGCAGAAACCTGATTCTGCGGCACCCCATAGCTGTTTCGGGTGAGACTGCAACCTGCGCACAGGTTGTTGCCGAAAGGGCCAACACTGTGGGTCTTTTGTTGGTGCGACATAAAAGGATTAAACCTGGGTCAGCCCTATTGCCCAACAAATTGGTTCCGTTGCCGGTTGAACTCAGTATCTTCTCACGAGGGGTTTACGTCGTACCTTGAGGGCTATGTTCTGGAGGCCCTCTGTGACGGAAATCGGTGATTGGTTTGCTGAGACTTATCTAGAATTCGCACAACAAGAGAATACAAATCTACGTTGTAGCGCACGTGACTTTTTACAAAGGTATGTTTTTTCTGATGCTTATGAAATTTTCTTTGGTAGTATCCACATAGAGTTGCACCAGTGGTTGTCTAGGTTAACAGAGAGAAGGACGAACTTCCAAGCTCGATGGGTTCCCACATGGACCCCCGCCAGGGTCAATCTTGTGCAACACGTGAAAAACGAGGTATCCCGAGCTGTTGATTTCTGGACGACGCGAACATTGGAAGCCTTTGTGACAGAGTTTTCCATTGACACAAGTACCTCCTTCAGTGAAGCTGAACGGCAGTTCTTCAAAGGCCCCCGTGGTAAGTTTTTGAATTCATTCATCTTGAGGATTAAAATACTATTGGCTGAAAAGGGTATATTATTGTTTGAATCAGACTGCTAGCTTAGTAGTACTAACATATGTTTGCAAGTGATAATACCCTCGACGAGCAAAGTAGTTTGCTGCGAAGTGGAACAAGGTACAAGAGAAATTTTGACTCCTATTCCTTAGGTCAGGCTACCGCGTCTTCCCCTATACATCCTGAAGAGTCAGACTCTGAAGAAAACCCTTCAGTTGGAAACTCTCCGGTCACCCCACAGTGAAGCTCTGTTACCCCTGAAATTCCGTCGCAGTCTGACAGTCAACCAAGTCCGAGTATTTTGGCCATAGGTCAATCTGCCCCTGTAAACCCCCCCCCCCCATCGACATCCTGTCCCCCTCCCAACCCTCCCAGAACCGTCATGGCCCACCTAGATGATGACATCAAGCTGCCCATCTTCAAAGGCACGGGATCAGAAGACCCCAAATAGTTCTGGTTTTTATGTGAAGCAGTATGGAACGCGAAGAATATTACAGACCTGGATGTGAGAACCGCGCAACTCATTACTTCTTTTCGGGACCGGAATTTGACCTGGTTCATGAAATTCTCCAGTACTCAGAACCCTACTTTAGATGAGAGTAAGGTAGCCATCATCAAAGAATTTAAGAAGCCTAAATCAAAATCGTAGAGCATCACTGAACTAAAAGAGATTCAACAGCAGCGCGGTGAATCCATGTGGGACTTTGACCAGAGATTCAAAGTTATACTAGACCAAGTCAACTTTACCATTAGTCCTGCACAGCACAAGGAATGGTTTATCACAGCATTACTTCCACATATCAAAACTCCGCTCATGCAATAGAAGGTTGCTGACCAGCAAGAGGCTCTAGAAATTGCAATGAAGCTAGAGACCGCCCCCGTCGGAGATGATTCCGGTATTGCTCAAATCCAAGCGCAACTAGCAGCAATGGCCTTGGAGCTTTGCGATATGAAGAAGGCTAAAACCAGTCGAGAGGAAATCTAGTGTACGCAATGTCGGACAGAAGGTCACGATAGGGACCAGTGCCCCGTGGTCAGAACTTACCTAAATATGGGTGTGCCAAACCAATTCAATCCCGGTGTTCTATATTGTGAGATTTGTCGAACCACTGGCCAACATCACCCTGAAAACTACCATCTTCTCCAGAGATATGTTCAAGTTCCCAAGAACCCCTACTGCAAGTTCTATAAGTCAGTAGGGCATAATGAAGAGGAGTGTCGTAGCTATGACCTCATGAGAGAGCGCATCTCTAACACCTACCGAGTGCAAAATGAAGCCCAAAATAATGATGGCTATGGTTACCGTGGTAGTGCCTCTGGAAGAGGTGCCTTTGGAGGTCGCGGCCGTGGTGGTATGACCGAAAGAGGTAGAGGCCAGGTTGTGTGCTACAATTGTAACCAAGCTGGCCATTTTGCTCGTGACTGTCGGAACCTGGCCATAACCTGTCGGTATTTCCGCGCAGTCGACCACGTGATTGAACAGTGCCCCTAGCTCATAGCCAAGATTCAAGAACACAGCAGTGGCCCTACCCAGAGTATTCAGTTGATTTTCGTTGAGCAGAGACCTACCACAGCCATCAATGTGGTCACCCAGAGTGGAGCTACGATGCACATTCAGAATAGGCAGAAACAACCTGTCGAGGTGTGCACGCTTAAGGCCTCCGAGAAATACCAAGCGCCAGTCAAGGCGGCCAGTACGATATTGTTGACTCTCACATAGCAGCAGTACCTCCGCGGCAACATCAGCCGACCTCGCAGCCACAATATGCTTTGACGGACAAAGTAAGTACACTCTCCTCATTTTTACAGAGTTGTATGAAACTCTTGAGGAATCAGAATGCTTTAAAAGAGCTGCAAAAAGTTCTTGCTGTCACAAACCTTCAGAGAGGAGTTGATCAGGAGAAAACTGTTAGTCGTGTCCGAAGAACGGGGAGGGAAATGAGATTGAATGTTCAGATAGGGGAATATGATATGACTGATGTCATTTTGGATCTTGGATCTGAATTTAATGTCCTTCCCAAGCAGACCTGGGGACAAATGGGAAAACCTTCCCTGGCTTGGTCGCCTATACAACTGAGATTAGCTAACCAGCAAAGGATTGTGCCCATTGGGAGACTTCTTAGTGTTCCAATAGATATTGATGGGGTAAGTACTCTAGTGGATTTTGAATTTATTGAGATCATTGATGACAGCAACCCTTATCCAGCCCTGTTGGGAATCGAGTGGGCCATGGCAAATGCTGCAATCATCAACCTTAAGAGGAGACAGATGACCTTCGATGGAAATGGTCTGCGAGTTATCATACCCCTCGACCCATCCCAAGGAGAAATATATATAGAACCGCTCAGAGATGAAGGGGAGCAGGATACTCTAGACCACTTCTACAACATTACAGCTAAGGAAGAAGATTATGTCGAGCCTGATGTCAATGGCGTAATGGATTGGCAATGTGATAGCTCCTGCATGTCTGATTCAGACGATGGTCTAGAGAATTGGCAGAATCGACTATACAAGCTACATGGCCATAGGTGCATGCAAATCACTAAGTCTCTTAGATGCCTTAATGCGCAGACCAGAGAGTTGCCTACACATGTTGGGTTGATAGACCCTGGAGAATTTATTGTACATTTCTCAGAACAAGTACATAAGTCACAAAGAATGCAGACTCTGGAGACAGCATTAGGAGCTACAGCAGCATGGTGGACCGATCACAAAAAGTCTACTCCCAGTTGGGGAGCCTGCCAGAAATTTATGCGCATCAGATTCATAAACCAATTCCAAGAGGTGCAAAGTAAGTTCCATGGGCAAAATAGCCCTCAGGACCATTTGAGGCAATGTTATGCAGCATGGGAAAACATGCTTCGCGAGGAGTGGGTGCATAAGTTCATGCACACCTTGGAACCTATAGCAAAAAAACTGGTATATGGAGGCCGCGCTCCGACACGGAATTGAATACCAAACCAAGGGACAGAACCAAGAATCCAGTCCATCAAACCTAACAGTCCTGTCGCCGACATTCCCAGGACGGGTCAAAGGGAAATATTGTGTCGAGGGTGCTGGTTGTCACGAAGCTCAAACCATGATTCTGCCAAAGACCAAAAACACAGCGAGGCTTAAAATCCGACCATTGGGAAGCAGCCAAATCGGTGGCGGTAGTGCTTTAATTGCCTTAAATGCCTGTACTAAGAATATTATCGAAAATCGAGCACCACTTGGACAAGATTTTCGTCAGATTTGGTGCCTTCAATGCACCGTCCTGCCCGATTTGATTGATGGAGTGTATAAGAAGATGCCTAAGTTAGGGAAAATTGTATTCTGCATTTCTTTAATATTTACGAGTGAACCCATGACAACAGAATGAGAGCTTGACGATTTAGTAAGAGAATTCAAGCAAGAGGGTCTGATAAGTTTCTCTAATCGACTGCCTGCCTCTGCTCCCTGTGAAGAAGCTCACCCAGCACCACCACAGCTGATGTAGACACGGTCTGCCAGGAAAAAGTCCAGAACTGAAGTTCGCTACAAGCAAAACCAAGACCGGCATAGGCAAATAGGGAAAACGCCAGCAGATCATCCTATGGATCCCCCCAGTTCCACACAGGTCCCGACCGGGGGTAGGGAGAACATTACACCACAGCGGCCACCGTATCTACAACCTATTCGACCAGGCACTGAGCTACCCCATCGAACAAAGCAATTCATGTTAACCACACCCTCGCTGCCATAAGGAGTTCAGCTGATCGGAAGTATGACAGGGAAGATCGATCGTCTTAAGTACAGCGATCACGACACAAATGACCATGGAAAGTTTCCACAGTTTGCACCAGCAGAATACTTGCACCGCGTCAAATACCCAGATAATAATGTGACACTACTGGAAGTACAACCGTGGGCTACGGGCCTGGAAAAAGCTGGCCTACTCAAGATGCTTGATATTCTGCATTTCGGTCGCGGCATACATGTGACCATAGTGTCCAAACAGTTGCTAGCATTATTACGTGACGGCTATTTATGGGTAGGGGACTAGAAAATTCCTATTGACGCCGCACTCATCCATAAGATCACAGGTTTACCAATGGCAGGACCTGATCCGGGAACTGAGTTTCCTTCAAAACATGAGGATACAAAGCTCGCGCAAACTATGAAAGAGTGGTTTGGCCTGACAAAGGGGAAACGGGGGTATCACACTTCCGCGATTCGGGAACAGAACATTCGCTTTGCAGCTGAACTCTTAGCCTGCAAACTCATACGAAAATGCAGGGCAACTGAAGTACCTGCTCCAGTTATCCGGATTTCTATGAACTGCGCTAAGGGGTATACTTACAATTGGGCCACATATCTTGCGAAGGAATTCTTAGAGGATGCCCGCGACGCACAGGAAAAAGTTAGACCTTTTCATTATTCCTGGCTATTAATACTTATTGCATTAGTTGGGTGGAAAGAACCCACCGAAGCTCAGTTTGTAGAATTAAACCTAGGCATGCCAAGGGCAGTGAGGTACGCCTCCCTATGGATATCCTCAGATAAGGTATCTCAGTAGATGACAAACACTGTGTTCGTCTTTTATGCCATGAGTATCCACTATGAGATTGTGCGAACACCACGGCTTACCAATGAGTTTTTTTCTAAATATGAGGGCGCCGTGAACTTCAGTGCCAATATACATCATGTTTTCATTCAATCCCGTGCAGATCCACAACATCAATGGTTTAAATTACCATATGTAGTTACCGAACCAAATATCAGGGGTATAGTTCAGCAATGGCCGGCTGACTGGTTGAAAGATATAGGAAAAAAACCCTCTATTCCAGTTCCCCTAGCTACCAATATTGGCGCAGGTACCAGTCACACGCAGCAGCAAAATCCATTAGAAGATAGTGAAGACCTAAGTGATTTGTAGCTGGATGGCGACGGCCAGGGCGGAGATGGCGGATAGGACGACCAGGATTAGGAGTCGATCAAGACCATATCAGATCCTAACCCATCCACCAAGCGCAAGTCACCAGACGTAGCAGACGTAGACAAGCCACAGTCCCGCAAAAAGTCAAAAGCGTCGAAGGACAAAAATATTGAAGAAGAAGCCCCTATAATGTTGGATGAGCTGGAGCAAGCTCTAGAAAAATCTATGGGAACAATTACTAAACAATGGTCAGAGTTTGTGAAACTACATCTTGCTGGGCTCACAGGTATAGCAAACAGGATTTTGGAGCTCAAAGAGTTAGCAGCAAATTCAGAGACTAGTATTGTGACAAGTAGTACTACAGCACCCACACAGCAGGATATTAGGCAATGGCCACCCCGAGATAACTGAGGCCTAGTATCAAGCGCAACTCTGATCCTGACCGATGCAGATTCCCAGTCACAGATGAGTATGATCGTAGGGATCGATTATACAAAGATGTCCATGTCAAAATTACACCTCTTCCAGCTCGCTATTACAAAGGAGATCCATGCATGAGACCAATTGTCCCAAATCCAATTGGGAGATACCATCAAACAAAACAAAATGTTTTCAGCACAACTGGAAGAAGTAGCACAACAGAAGAAAGAGGCTGAACATAAAACAACTACACTGATGCGAGCACTGGACGAGGCATGTCAGAGTCTCTCTGACTCCGACATACAAGGAGAAGAGGAACCATAACAGAGAATCGCTAAGCTGAGAGACTATGCCCAGTAGTATCGCAGTGAGATTGAAAGGTTGAAGACAGAACACCAGCACCAGATCGCAGAGCTTCAACTGCGCATCCCTCCCGAGACTCCACCAGAGGCCCAAGAACAGCGCCATAGGGACATCAAGGCTTCAGCAGCCAAGATATCAGATAATGTGGCCAGCGTCGCAAAATTGATGGAAGATAGCATCGAAGCATGGGTGAACCTACAGGACCATCCAGATGTAAGTAAGATCCAGGAAACCATCAAGTTGCACCAGGCCGAATTAGATGCAGTCAGAGTAGAAATCAAGACGCTGCCACCTATGCAGAAGATGGCTAAAGTGAAGCGCAGCAAGGAACTTCAGCAGGAAATTGAGTCCTGCAGGACAAAGATAACGCTGCTGGAGAACTCGCTACAGCCATTGGTTGATGAAGCATTGGAATTGAGTAATACTGCAAAGAGCCAGCTCAAACTTCTGAAGACCTACGACACTTTTACGCAGGAACGGGCTAACACAGAATCATCCTTAGTGTTACAAGAGTTGGTGGAAAATGAGAAAGCAACTGACGACATACTACACAACCTCACCAATCGCTTCCAGACCCTCGCGCAGAAGATTCTCCCACCAGAGCCATCGTAGAGTGTCCCGAGATGGGCCACTAGTGAGTCTTAGGGGCCTGTTGGGAGGCGTACTCTAAGGATCATTAGTTTTGGTAACTCCGCGGTTGTTGAGGAAGTTTGTAAGTAGAATTGCGGGCCAAAATAGTCTTAGGGGTGTCAGGGTAAGTCAAAGCCCCTTTTTGTAATAAACCCATGGTTTAAATCCAGGGTTTAAGTTTTTGGGTGCCCATGGTTTGAAGCCATGGTTTTGTAATAGCGCGATGTATAAATAGGAATTTTTGTAAATAAGAAAAGTTAGGCTTTTTTATGTAAAGAAAGAAAGGCGAAGCTAAGGCTGATTGTGTAAAGAAAGGTTAAGTCCCAGCTGTGTGCATGGACGACCTCTGCAGCTGTGTGCACAGAGGGTTTTTGTAAGAAGAGTAAGGAAAGATCTGCAGCTGTGTGCGCAGAGGCCTATTGCTGTGTGCGTGGCTTGAAAGGACTGAAGGGATCTGCAGCTGTGTGCGCAGATCAAACTGTGGTTTTGTAGCAAGTTGAATAAAACACAATTTTGTGGACGTAGCCCCTACACTGGGGGTGAACCACGTTATATCTGGTGTTGTGGTTTCTTGTGTTGTTTCTCTTTCTGTTGTCTTTTATGCATTAATAACTATATACATTTGATAAATTAGATCACTGCTAATAACAAGCTTAGCTGTGAATTCCCTGTAGTGGGTTAATCAAGTCACGGTCGTTTATCTATCTGTGAAGTTGTATATGAGTGAATGATAAAGCTGTGTAATTATTGATTAATAAGTTTATTAAAGGATAAGGTACAGTAATACCCCTCTCTGCTTGCAAAAACCTGATTCTGCGGCACCCCATAACTGTTTCGGGTGAGACTGCAACCTGTGCGTAGGTTGTTGCCGAAAGGGCCAACACTGTGGGTCTTTTGTTGGTGCGACATTAAAGGATTAGACCTGGGTCTTCCCTATTGCCCAACAATTAGTTATATTCAATTTGATTTCTATTCTTCCAATCATATTTTTATTTCCTCTCCTCTCCTTCATCTGAGTTAGATATGAGTTTATACTTTCTTTGTTCATTCACCTTCTTTCAACAACTAAGATAATTAACCCCTTGGCATTATTTTACCCACTATTTTGTAAAGGAGGTATTTACTAGTATTAGCCAGTCTTTTAGGTGGTGACACCTATTGTGTAGTTACATTTTCTAGAGGTATCTCTCCATATGTCATATTTGTTTACATTTTGTTTTCTTTATTCATTTTCTGTTTATTTTAAATTTCATGTTTAATCTTTTTATTCTTCTTTTATTCTTTTTTTTTGCGTATAGAGAAGAGGACCCCTCATTCATCAGTTTTTCCCATAAAACCCAAGAATATATCATTTCCAGCATAGAATAATAATATATCCAAGTATGTAGTACCTACAAAACATAAGATTCTAGTATTCACATAACACTTAAGTAAAATACAAGGGGTGGCATTCTAGGGTATTACAAAAATTAATGAAATGTGTGGGAAAATGCTCCAAATTGTATGTAATACAATTATGTTATAAATGAGAGGAGACTGATAACCCATATTTATAATTCTATTATGTTCTCAAAGAATTTTAGGATGTTTTCCTTAAAGAGATTCCAAGAATTGTTACTAAAAGATATATTGATTTTACTATTGAATCGATTCTAGTATTTCCACCAGTTTCCAAAGCTCTATATTGTATGATTACTCCTAATTTAACTGAACTAGAAATGCATTTAGAACAATCGCTAGACATGAAATATACTAGGCTAAGTTTGTCCCTGTGAGGAGAACCTTTTTCATTTGTTAAGAAAACAGATGATATGTTTCGATTATGTATATATTAGAAACATTTGAATAAATTGATAATAAAATACAAGTATCCTTTACTTCACATAGATGATTTATTTGATCAAGTTAGAGGACATTTTTTTCTCAAAAATATATCTAAGGTTAGGGTATCACCAAGTCAATATAAAGGGTGAAGATATAGACAAAACACTTTTTAGAACAAGATATGGCCATTGAAAATATGTTGTTATATGTTTTGGTATTACAAACACAACATCTAATTTTATGTGTTGTGTTTGTGCCAGAAATTGTTTCTAAGGCCAGAGAAACAATCCAACACACACTCAAGATAAAATTCAATAAAATAGATAAGGTTTAGGGTTTCTGTAATGTTTTAATGGTTGTAAGATTTAGGAACTATCAGGGAATACATTCAGAAACAAAATAACAACTGAATCATAAACAAAAGATGATAAAGATGCATGATATATCACACAAGATCCAACAGAAAAACAATGTTGAGGTTCATACATAACAGACAAGCATTACCAGCAAATACACATTAACCAGCAATGAATATATCTATTAAGAAACTAAACAAGTTCAATAATGAAGCCAACACAGAAAAAACTGAAGGGGAAAAGTCATATATATCTCATAATTTCATCAGCAAATTCTTATAAGAGTCACAATACTTAGCTCTGAACAAGTCTGAAGATACAAACAGTCTGCAGACCTCCTATAGCTCCCAAAAATCAGAACCCTCAAAATGACTTTCCTATCTCTCTAAATAGAGTTTCTTTGCAAAATCAGTTGGGTCTAAAACCCTAACTGCCTCCATCAACTCACTGAGTTAAGGTAAAAAGTATAAACTTACAAAATTACAACATATGCTAAAAATAGTAAATCATTAACATATGTGTTTATCAAAAGATAACAACTAACTAAATGAACAACTGTTTCATAACTTTTTCGCTGCCTCAGCTAAGAGGGAAATGCCATCTAGTGCTTGATCCTTCCTTTTAACTTTATTTGGCTTCTGCTCCATGTCATTAATCTTCTTGATGAGCTCCTTATTTCTCTGTTGTAGGTCCTGGACTGTCTTCTCCAACTTTGTGGAATGCATGTCAGTAGCTCTTTTCCTTCTGAGAACCTCTTTGGATACTTCTGACAGCTCCTGGAAATGATTATGGACATCCTGCAGTTCTTCTATAAGCCCTCTGTTAACTTTCATCAACCCATCATTAACATCTTGTAAGTATTTCATCTATTGCTTATACTTCTGAATACTTTCCTGCAAGTTTTCTTCATCAAAACTAGGGATCTCAGGTATATTTGCATCCTTCATTAAAAAGTCTGAGAAATCAGTAGGAATACTAGGTTCTTTTATAATTCCTGCTTCCCTGAGTATAATCTCATCTTCTTCCTCCCACTCTTGATTTTCAACAGGACATATTTTTGCTTTCTCTTCTTGTTGCTGTTTTAAGAGTTTATCTTTTATCTCAAAAATTATTGCAGATAATTTAGATGCAGGCTTGCTTGAATCTTCTAATGATTTTGATGAACTCTTGACTTCTGCAGGATGTACATAAGGAGCTTTTACAGCTGTTGGCTTCTTCCCTTTTCTGCTAGCTTTCTTAATTTTTGAATTTTCATCAGGAGATACATCATCTAACACAGTAACTTCATTTGTGTTTAACCTGGGATTGAGCAATTTTTTCATGTTCAGTCTTAGCTTGTTCTTTGACCTAGTCTTAGGTCTCCAATATGATGTTTTTTCTCCTGGCATTTTCAGCTCCTTTCCTTGATGCTGGATAGCAGCCAATTCCACTATTTCAAGTTTACCCCTCTTTCTGTTAGGTTTTGTTGCTTTGCTTCCTGAAGTAGAAATCTCTCTGTAGGTTTCAGCTTCAACTGTAGTTTTTTCTACTTGCTCCTCTTCTAAAAGGTAACCTTCATCATCAGACAATATAGTAATGGGGCTTCTCTATTTGACTTGCAATTCTTCTTCATGTACAGCCACCTTTTTTGTATCAGCGGTTTTCATTTCATGAGGGACCTCTATTGGTACCATGGGCTGTAGTAGCTGCTTTTGGTATTCAAACAGTGAGTACCTGCCTTTGCTACTAACTAAAAATACTTTGGGTTTTCTATCCTCTTCCACCTGCTCTGATGCTTCCTCAACTTTGACCTCTTGCTTATCTTCAAGCTTAGGCTTTTGACATAATTTCCTCATCAAAACCTTACCGTTGTCTTCTTGCCTCTTAGGTTTCTGATCTTCTTCTTTGGTTTGGAAACCAGACCAAAAGATGAAAAAGTCCCAGGTCCTCCCTTCATGTTGCAAAACAGTGTTAATAATCAGTTTAATCAGCCCATGATGAAAGATTGATTGAGATGTATGATATTCATGCTGCTTAACCCTACTGGAAATTTTCTAGCAAGCTTTTCAGAAAGAAGAATGGCAGATTCATCTTTGACACTCCCACCATGTGCTGAAGGAATCTGAAATGGTACTTGTATACATAAGCATACCTGCCTTCGCAAGTAACATAGCTCTGCAGTACCCTGATTGGCTCAACCCACTCCTTTCTGAAATTTTGAATAAGGATGCCTTTATTCCAATAAGGAGTGATGTTTGGTAAATGATATATTTGTGGATCAAAGTCAAAATGCAACTTCTTGAACCATGGTTCACCCTCATTCTTAATCCCTGTGGCTTCTGAGATCAACTCTACTGTCAGCTTGAATTTAAGAGTGTCAAAGGTCACCATATCATTTTTACAGCACTGTGCAAACTTGCAAGACACTTCAGCATTATACCCATTTATCCTTTTAAAGAACTCAAGCCAACCAACCTGTTGAAATAATTCAACACATCCAAGGAGCTTTTCAATCTACTCTACATTGGTTGATTCAGCTCTGTTAATTTTACCACTCTTGCCCATTTTCCTTCAGAGGATGAAACTGTATGGCTTTAGGTTTCAGTTTATGATCTAACAGATGCCTGCTGTATTCAATTCTCTTAGGTTTCATTGACTACTCCCCTTAATCTTATTTGACTGCTCCTTTGTTTTCTTAACACAGGCTGGGCTTATCTACAGTCACAAGAAATTTAGATCATTGAAGTATTCTAAACTCTTCACTGTCCCTGAAAACTATCATTCCATTTCAATTACTCTAATGACAGTCCATCTCCAGCATGAAACATAAAACCTGTGTATTTAGTATCATAACCTGCCAGAAACCTGTATAGACAATCCCTGCACAATAAAATTTTACAAGAAAAATATCGACTGTCAACCTTCTAGATAAATTGCAGACTGTTCATAGGTTGGATGAGAGAAATATAAGGCAAAAATAATCTCATACTTTATCACTTTCAGCTATCAACAATTTGAATATCAAATTGGTACTAGGCTTTCATCTGTCTTCAAGCTTTTAACTCGTTGATGTCTCCATCTGTTTCCAAAAACAATAAACTTTCACACCTAACCACGTAGGTCTCCATGCAATTGTAGGTATTCATCTCCTTTTGCATTGTTAGACATCATGTACATTATTCATTCAAACAAGAGACTCTCTTTAAACTGCAGACAGGAACCTTGTGTTGAAAAGACAAGGGTGATAGTCTTATACTCTGTCCATTTCTTATTTCAAATTTTGACCTTAAGACCAACTGATTCAGCTTTTAATCATGCAGTGAAAACTAAATTTTTAGGCTGTATAGGTATTCATATTGTCTTTAAAGTCCAGCTATTTTCTTCTTATGTTGCACCAGCAGTAGTATTGATATTCAAATCCTCATGACATACACAGTTTTTAAACCCTGCCTCTTTGAAACTTCAACAAACGCATAGTCCAATATAGAGCTAATTTTCAGTCTTACACTCAACAGAGCATCTCAACATGTCCCAGGAAGCTATCTCTTTGGATGAAATTTCATTTAGCAGCACAATTTAACTCTTTCCTCAACCAATTTTGGTAAAAATGACCTTACCGAAGAAAACCCCAAATCTGCAGTTATACTAAATTGTTGGGAAATACCTCTTAATTGGTCGACTGTAGATACGTTGAACGACCCCTCCTGTCGTTTATGAACCGTTCTGGAAGATACAGGTGTCGTTCAAGCTCAAATTTAACTCCAAGTGTCAAGATAAAGAAACCCTAGTTTTCTGGGCGACTATGAAACTTCCACCTAACTCTGCAACTGAAATCTCCATGCCTTTAGGCCGGCAACATCATTCTATTAAGTCTTCTACCATCGATCATGAATTCATGTAAAAATTCACTTCGCATTAGACCAAAATTCGCTGCTGCCTGTCAAGGTCAACTGTTTTAGGAGTAATGATAACCACCTTTTGTCTCACGCCCTGGAACCACTTGGAATCATGATAAATCTGGAGTTCACACGTAGCAAACAACTCACAGTATAGGATTAATCACTCATTGTTTGAAATCGTGATAAGATTTTGCTAGAAAACCAGGAAAAATAAGGGTCGCGATATTCTTGTAGCGCGGCTTTGGTGATTTTTCGTCCCAACGCTACAAGAATAGTTTTAATACTATTTATCGCTATTTTTCAGCTTTTTGGCATTTTGTGTGAGGTTTAAAAGTTGCTTGAGTAGTGATTAGGCATTATTAAGCTCAAAATAATCATTTGTGAATCCATGAGTTGATAAAATGACTTTAAAACTCCTTCAGCAAAAAAAACAAACCTATGTCTTAAAATTGAAAATTTCACAAAACAAGCTCAAAATTTCATAAAAACACTAAAATAATTTCCTAAAAGAAAGAAAAATCAAAATAAAGTAAAGAAACTCAAACCAAAATTGAAGAAACAAAATTCAGACTTAACATGTTGCATGAATTTTGTATTCAGTGAATACTTAGAAAAAAATGTTTTGGTATTTATAGACGACATACTCATATACTCTAAGGATAAATAATACATGAACTAAATCTAAATATAGTATTACAAATAGTTAGAGATCATCAATTTTATGTCAAGTTTAGAAAGTGTGAGTTATATCAAATAAAAGAGTAGTACTTAGGCCATATAATATCATATGTGGGAATAATCATGGACCGAGATAAAATCGTCTCCATTGTGGATTGGCCTATTCCCAAAGATGTGCATGACACAATATCACTCATGCGAATCACATGATATTATAGGAGATATATTAAAGGGTTCTCTACACTTTCATATCCCATCACCTCACCTCATAAAAAGGGAACAAAGTTTAATTGGTAACAAAAATGTCAAGAAATATTTGATCAACTAAATAAATTACTCATTATTGCCCCTATCTTAAAAATGGAACATCCTTACAAGGACTTTGTCATATGTACAGATTCTAGTAAATAAGGTTTAGGTGAATTAGTACTACATGAAGATCATGTAATTTATTTTGAAATCAGGAAACTAAAAAACAATGAGAAAAATTATGCTACCCATGATCTTGAATTAGCTTCCATTATTGACACCTTGAAGATGTTGTGTCACTACTTAATAAGTAGAAAATGCTTATTGATGTTTGATAATATCAATTTAAAATATTTGTTTGATCAACAAAATTTGAACATGACACATTTAGATGGCTATATTTCCCCAACAAGTATGATTTTGAGATAAATCATATCAAAAGAAAAAGAAAACAAGATTGTAGATGCTTTCTATAGGAAATATTACATGATTTAGGATGCATCAACTAGTAGTTATGAATCTCATTTAAAAATTAGAATTCAATATACGCTTTTTATAGATTAAGTTTATGGTGAAATAAATGACAAAGTGTAGAAAAACACTGTATAAAAACAACAAAATAGAATTCAACCTCAAAAAAGAGGGGTTATTAATGTTTTAAAACATATCATACACTCCAAAATTAAAAGACTTAAAAATGATTAGTTTTATAAAATCCCATATTCGTGTCACTCAAGTTACCATAAAATGTCAACAACTTTGTAAAAAGACCATTATTGTCCAAAAATGAAAACTGAAACAACAAAATATTTGCTAAGTGTTTAGAGTGTCAGTGGGTGAAAGATGAGCATTAACATCTAGCAAGTCCCTTACAACCTTTACCCATTATATAATGGAAATGGGAAGTTATTACGATCGATATTATCATCAAAGTGCCTAAATTAAATAAACAAGGTGACTCACTAATGGTTATGGTGTACAAGATGAGAAAGAACTCACACTTTATTCTCATTAAATCTAATTTAAAGGCCATTATATAGCAAAAAAAATCATGAGAGATATTTTTAGATTGCCTGACATACCAAAAATTGTTATTTCTAATACGGATGCAATGTTTTACTTCAAATTGATGGAAAAAATTGTTTGAAGGTTTGGATACACAACTCAATTTGATTACTTCTAATCATCATCAAATAGATAGATAGATAAAAAGAAAAAAAACTAGATTTTGGAAGGAGTGTACAACATACACATACTAAGTAGAAAGATTGTCTCCACTTAGTGGAGTTTGTTTACAATAATGGTTATTAGAATTCATATAAGATTATTACTTTTGAAAGATTGTATGGTAGAAAATGTAATACATCGTAATTTGGGACAAGTCAGTGGAAAGAATGATTTTAGGAACTAACATACTAAAGGAAATGGAACAAGTAGTGAAAAACATAAACTATAATTTGAAGATGAATCAGCAAATACATAAAAGCTACAAAACCCAGAAGAAAACTCATAAATATATTAATGTGGAAGATCATTTTTACTTGAAAGTGAAGTCGAACAAGAGTTACTTGAAATGGAGGAACTAATCCAAGTTAGCACCAAATTTATATGGGTCATTTTAAGTGCTAGCTACAATTGGTCAGGTGTCCTACCAGCTTGTACTAAAAACCAATGTAGAAAGAATTAATGATTTTCATGTATCTTTATTACAAAAATATATTCATTTTTTTTTATTAGTTGGAATGTGATATAGGTGGAACCATAAGGGGAGTTCCAAGTGAAACCTTTATGAACTCTCAACATGAAAGAGATATTGCTTTCGTATTGATACACTACTTAGGGAAAAGTGCAAGAGAAACACTTTAATCCTGGCGATGCCACTTGTTAGATGGAGGATTCCATGAGAGAGGCATATATATCTCTGTTACTAATAAAAAAAATGATTAAATTTGAACACTTGGGATGGTGTTAAGTTGAAGGTGTGAAAGGATGTAATAGTTTAAGAGTTAATATTTTAATATTATATTAAAAAATCCGCAAGATCCAATATTTCCACTTCTCTTCATGATAGGAAAAATATAAAAGATAGTTTTTGACATTACTAATTAAATATTGGATCAATTGGAATGGCCATGTTTAACTTGATGATCCATGACCCCATAAAAGGGGAACACATTCCTACAACTCAAGATGAGGGAAATATAAGTCTCAAGAGGAATTTCCATTGAACAAAGTCAAAAAATATAAGAGAGAATCCAAGGACAATGAATTCCCAAGGAAGTAAGTTGGTACTTGCTTAATACCTAAGTAATATTTGGTACGCATAAGAAATGTATTATCGGATCACTCTTATGTGTTAGAAAATTTCTGATAAGTGAATATATTTATTTCTTTAAGAAAGAGATGGATACGCACTTGAAGAATGTAAAAAATGTTGTCTTAACACCTGGTATAGTCATAAATTAGGGTGTTTTCCCCTATGGTGTCATGGTTAGGATTTAGGGGTGATTGTTGAGAAAGATAATTTAGTTGTTAAGAAGTCTATGGTTTGGTGGAATGTGGTCATTCCATCTGTGTTTTCCCAACAAGTGTAGTAGATACAACTAGAGTTCCATTACTTTATGTTAAACTAGAATTTATAGTCGAAGTAGACCATTGAGTGCACCTTCCCTCAAGTCTTGATGGCATGTCAAAGAGTTTTATGGGTTTTTCTAAGTCTGTAGTATACTCCTATGTCTGATTTGAGAAAAATAGGAAAATTCTAGTGGTGTTGGGCACCAATTGGAAAAACCTAGCTTCATTTGGTGGAATTGAGCTAGTGTGCCAAAAAATTTAATTGGGTACATTACAGTGGTATCATAGCATGTCCTTTGCACTTGTCAGCTGCAAAAACTATTAAATTTGTGAACCTATTGATCTACAGGAAAATGAGAGAAATTATGAAGTGGATTATGCAGTGGAATCTCAAGAACAATGTACACTGAACAAGACAAATTTGAGAAAAATCTACTAAGAATTGTTCAGAAAATTACAACACTAATATTCATAATTCAGCACTAATACAACAGTGTTTAAATAAGGATAATTCAAATCATGTGGAAAGGATTCCAATATACCAACTCAATCTAATTGAATAGCTAACTAGGACTATCTAAATCACTGCATGGGAGCCACTAGTATAACTCCTTATGTCTAAATCAGTCTGACAATCAGTTAAACTAGCTAAATAGATTAGGTTGGTGGAAAAATGCGCCACTTCCCCATGCATCCATACAAAGATGTAGCTATACAAACTGAGAGTGATCTAACTGGAGGTAGCTGGAGGTTGACTCAACATAAATTCCTACCTACCACAACCAACTGATGGAGGCTGCTAGTGGCACTCAAAGTGGCTCCTAGAATGTAGGGATTGGCACTAGTGGAACGAAATGGCATCGGTGGCACTTGTGGAACCAAACTCACCCAAATGGATCCTAAGTAATACAAGATGATCAAATAGACTATATATGGACAAGTGGGGATTATATAATCCTAACACCCCCCCTTAATCCTAACTTGGACAACTTGGTCCATGGAAACTAGGCTGAAAGTCACCCATACAATTGAAAGAAAAATAAAAATTGCTTAATAAACTAAGGAAAATGGGGAAAACCTCATGGAAAAAACCCCCCCTCAAAAAAAAGTAAATCGGGAACAATGAATCAAGCCTTTACACTGAGAATAGATCTGAGAAAGGAAAAACTCTTTTCTGTGAAGGACTTGGTGAATATATATGCAATATTCTCCTCTGTAGGCCATTAATGCAGTGTGATAGTTTTGTCATGCACTAGTTCCCAAATATAATGCATGTGAACCCCAATGTACTTTGTCCACTACTTATGAACTGGGTCACTGGATATATTTATGGTACTCTGGTCATCAGAGTAGATGTCCACTTAAGGTGAAGTGCGAATCTCAAATTTCTGTCAAGATGACATGGAGGAAAGCTACCTGAATGGATACATTTACAACCCCTATATACTCTGCTTCTGCTGAAGAGAGTTCAATTTTTTCTTGCTTCTTACTGGACCAACAAATTGGCACAGATCCCAACATAAACACAAATACTGAAGTGGATTTGTTTCCATTCCCATCTCCATCCCAGTCTGATCTATGAAGCCTATGAGATCAAGCATTACACCAGCTACATAATGGATCCCATAATCTCTAGTACCTTGCACATAGTGCAATATACACTTTGTTTCCTTCTAGTGCAGCTCATGTGTCTCCTGCATGTATCTGGAAGCAACACTCACAGCATAGGATATGTCTAGTCTCGAATGCGTGAGGTATAGAAGGATCCCAATGAGCTTTCTGAAAAGAGTGTTGTCTACCAATGGTGTAGATCCACCTTCTTCTAGCCTGATTCCATATAGGAAGGGAAAAGGGGCTGCTTTACAATCTTCCATGCGGAATCTCCTAAGCATGTCTAATGAGTGTCTGGACTGTAAGATAATGATTCCCGAAGTCTTTTTACTTACTTAGAGACCAATGAATTATCTTAACAGTCCAAGATAAGTTGTAGTGAATTCTTTGTTTAGAGATGACTTGATGCTTCTAAATCCAGCAGTAGAGATGTTAGTAATCAGTAAGTCATCCACATATAGGACTATCAATAGAAAGGGTCCCTATTTATTCTACATGTAAACATTACAATCTGATTTTTATTTTTCAAATATATGTGACATGAGGAAGGAGTCCATTTTGGAATACCATGCCCTTGGGGCTTATTTGATCCCATGGAGTGATTTACTCATTTATCAAACTAAGGAGGAATCATCATTGTACCCCTTAGTTTGTTTCATGTAAATATCCTCCTTTAAGTCACCATGGAGGAAGGAACTTGTTACATCTATGTCATGTACCTCCCACCTTTTTTGAAGCTGCAACTGCCAAGACAAGTCTGATGGAATCCATTCTTTCTACTGAAGTGAATGTCTCATTATAGTCCAATCCTTGAACCTAGGAGTATCCTTTAGCCACTAACCAATCCTTGTACTTGGTTGTGGTTCCATCAAAAGCTATAGTGGTCTTGTAGACCCATTTTCATTGAACAAGTTTCCTCCCTATAGGTAAGGGGACAAGTTCCCAAGTTTTGTTGTCTTGTAGCAAATCAAATTCCTCATCCATGGCTACTTGCCATCTTGGATCATGGAAAGCCTCTATGAAAGTTTGAGGATCTGATCCCAACATCATGAAGCACCTTAGGGAGAAGTGGATCAATGTGGTACACTGTAACATACTCTTTCAAATACTGGGACCTCGTTCTTCTTCTATCATCTAGATTTCCAGTAACATCTCCAACTGCTTTCATGAGCTCCTTGGCCCATTTAGGCTGCTGAGATGAAATAGATGTGGGATCTAGATCTAGATCCCCTTGAGGTGTAAGATGGATATCAAGATCATGCTTATCTTCATCTTCATCTGAATCTGAGTCTGAAATGTTAGACAATAAATATTTATCTACAAATGGAAGTAAAGGAGTTTTGATACCTTTACCTGCTTTGAATAGAAGTTTTGGTGGTACTAGATCTGAGTATGGCATGAAATGTGAGAATGCATATGAATTGGAGGCACGGTATGCAATACCTTTCGCTATAATATTCCCAATTGATATATATGTGATATGTACTGGGTCAGGGCCAAATACCACTAGCATTGGTGAGCCAATGTGAGTCATCTAGTATACAGACAACAAATTTTCATGTTGTTGGGATCTGAGAGTCATCACCCATATAAATACTAGGTCCTCCTAAGAGATTGAGAGTGGTGAAGGATTCCCTGGAGGAAAACATGTGGTTGGATGCTCCAAAATCTATCAAGTAAGCATTCGAACAAGAGAGGACTGCCTTCAAGGCATGGAACCTCTCATGATCTTCTGTCAGTTGTACAGCATAAGACTTCTTTACTCTTTGTAGAAGAGAAATATTGCTATGTTCAAGGAGTGTTGACAGTTGATCGATTGTCTTCTTCATGCACTGGATCTTGGGATGAAAGCCTCTCATACATTGTGGACACTTAGTCTTCTCAAATTCATTCTTTTTCTTAGAACCTGAGGCTCCATCAGAATATCTTTGATCCTCCTTTGGTTTTGAATCAGTGAATTTGGGCTCCTTCCCTTTGTGCTTCCCTCTTTCTTGCGCATTATTTAATTATTTCATCAAGAGTGCTTGATTCTTGGAGGTTTGAATCACTCCAATTTGAACCAATTTATATTTCTCGTGTATTAAGGACTCAACAAAAGCATCTAGAGAAGGAATCTTCCAATTGGGGATGGAAGCTCTTTCAGATTCGAATGTAGAGACAAAGACTTGTTGATGTATTTGTAAATTCAAAAGATATTCTGATGTATATTATCATTGTATGTTGTTTTACCCCCATTGGGGATGTGTGTTACCCATTTACAAGATGTCTAAATTGTGTCTAGACCTTGAGGTACAACCTTCGTTGTAAGTCGAGGAAATAGTCCCTGGTGTAACATCATGTAATATGTAATTATGGTCTATCTAGGAGAAGTGGGGCCCATTTGAGATGACATGTAGGCTTGATTCTTATAATTGGTCAGTGACTTGAAAGGGTATAAATAGGGAGGTTATATCCCTCATTTATACACACCTCACACACTCTCTAATGCATTTGAGAGAGAGAGAAAGAGTCATAGGAGGAGATAAATATAGTTGTTGAACATTTCTTATTACTTCTTTTGATCATCTTACTATTCTGAAGAAGTTTGCAGGGTTTTCTCCTTTATGGTTTCCCCGATGAAAATATTTGTGTCTTGTGCATATTTTACTTCTTATGCATTTTTCTGTACTTGTTATTCTTTCATATAAAGATCCTAGATAATCTAATCAGATCTTAAGAAAATCTAACATGGTATCAGAGCCTCTCTAAAAAAGGCACTGTGTAGCTGCGAGAACTAGGGCTTCCTAGTTGAAGGTATTCTCTCCACAGATCATCAAGAAAGGAGGGATAGGATAACTCACCTCACTAAGTCGCATCTATTGGTGGTATCAATTTATGAATCAGAAAAAAAAATTCATTGTACAGTCAAAATACAGCTGCAATGGAAGCTAATGGAAATTAGGGTTTCATGTCTGAAAACCCTAGAAGACTGAATTTAGTAATCCTAGCACTTTTGCTATAACGCAATATGGGAGAAGGGTTGGAAGCCAAAATTCATGATGTACAATGTGTAAAAGTTTCAGCCTCATAATCTCTATACTTAAGGATATATGGTTCCTCCAAAATAGAATTCCAGCCTCCTATAGAATGCAGTCATAAACAGGCGACCTAGGGATAATTGCTATGTCTCGAGCTAGGAAGGTCCAAACGAAATTTTGAAATATGTTCCAAGTAAGGAACAGACTATAGATTCGGTGGTACATTTTTAAGACCCATAATGTGTAAGGTTTGTCATTACACCAAAACCTATAGATGTTGATGAACATTTGAAACCCAGCACAAGGCCCTATCACCAGGAATGGCGGTTAGTCCACTTGTTTTTATACTCCCAAAGGTGCGGTGGTTATACCATGTGGAGGTACCTGATACTCCAACACCCCGCCTTCAGTGTAGCTCGGGGGAACTGAAACTTAAACCTTACATGGTATTAGAGCATAGGTCTCAGGTTCAATTCCCTCGAGATATGCCGAAGGTGGGGTGTTGGAGTATCAGGTACCTCCACATGGTATAACTGCCACACCTCTGGGAATATAAAAACAATAGGACTAACCGCCACTCCTGGTGATAGGGCCTTGTGCTAGGTTTCAAATTTTCANTTGGTGTAACGGTAAACCTTACAAAGGTTTTTCATTACACCAAAACCTGTAGATGTTGGTGAAAATTTGAAACCCATCACAAGGCCCAATCACCAGGAGTGGCGGTTAGTCCACTTGTTTTATATTCCTAGAGGTGTGGCAGTTATACCATGTGGAGGTACCCGATACTCCAACACCCCACCTCCAGTGTAGCTCAAGGGAATTGAACCTTAAATCTTATTCCCCTGAGCTCCGTCGGAGGTAGGGTGTTGGAGTTGTAAGGTTTGTCGTCACACCAAAACCTGTAGATGTTGGTGAACATTTGAAACCCAGCACAAGGTGCAATCACCTAGAGTGGCAGTTAGTCCACTTGTTTTATATTCCTAGATGTGTAGGGGTTATACCATGTGGAGGTACCTGATACTCCAACACCCCGCCTCCGGTGTAGCTCGAGGGAATTGAACCTGAGACTTATGCTCTGATACCATGTAAGGTTTGTCATTACACCAAAACCTGTAGATGTTGGTGAACATTTGAAACCCAACACAAGGCCCAATCACTAGGAGTGACGGTTAGTCCACTTGTTTTATATTCCAAGAGGTGCAGCAGTTATACCATGTGGAGGTACCCGATACTCCAACATAATGTGAAATAGTGACACGTGCAATTCTATACAAGTTTGTTATGCTGACCAGTCCCAAAAATAGTCACCTTGGGAAAATATGAATAAGTCCCACTTGGAGAATCCATTTCTTCTCTAACCTATGGGGTTGGAAAGAATACTTATCATGCTATCACACTGAGAAGTTTCACACCTTAAGGATCTGAAACTTCAGATATACAACAGAATTAATATCAGTCATTTTTGTAGAAAAAATTAGAAAACTAGGGCTTCCTATTCTGGGAGCTTCCCTCCACTGTTTTTAGAGAATGAGTACATTGGACAACTCTCCTTGAAGAGGAACATATTTATATCCAATCGGAATTTTGAAATTCCAAGTTTTGAAAATTAGGTTTTCTCTGACAAACCCTAGATCAGCTAGCTCTAGAACCAGGACGGACACCTCAAATCGATAATATCTAATTTTTTTCTATTTACATTTGAGGTTCTCATTTCAAAATTACTAATCACACTAGCTTGATGACAAAGTTTGGTGAAGCTAACAACTTCCGAGGATGAAAGTATAGGACCTCCATGATCCTTGAAGAAATTGACTTGGATCAGTATTTCAGTAAGAAAGTTCTAGGAGCCAAAGGGAGATGAGGCTAAGGCTAGATCCCATAGAATCATTGTAGCTTATATTAAATATCATCTCATCCCTCATGTTTCATCCTTGAAGACACCAAAAGGAAGTGTTCGATGCACAATCGAATATGAATAAAATATTGTTATAACCACCTTGAATGACCTCCCAAGATCATGGGATTCATTCATTTGAGGAATATGTGACAGAAGGAAGTAATTAATTTCAATAGAATTTGGAAGAGTGCACACAAGAAGAAGCTCAACTCATGATAAGAGAAGAGAAGATGGGAGAAACTAAAGATCTAGCTCTCACGATTCAAAGAAGATCCCTCAAGCGATCAGGAATATGAAGGATTCAATTCTTGAAGAGCCTCTTATCCATCATAGCATTTGGATAAGAAATAATGATGTTATGAATGAAGAAGATGATGAAGTTGAAGGCTCAAGAAGGAGTCTACCCACAAAACAAATAAAGATAAGTATTCAATTTTCATTTCATGATATTGTTTGTTTATGTATTTGTTTATATTTAGTTGATGTGTTATGCATGTTTGAGTATTTGCATTTATACTAATGAATTGCACATGAAGGGTAATAATTCAATGATGTTGTACAACATTTAATTACTACTTATCTAGATTGAAACCTCTTTGCTGGAATATTAGGAGTAGTACACACTCTTAATAACATTAGGGTAGAATGCATCTAGAAGTTATTGTATGTATACATGATATGGATGAATGTTGTAGCATTGGATAAAATAGTCACATGGCTATGTGACATATATTTGTCACTATTAATATGTTTTGGAAATTGTGATATTTTTATAATCATGCAAATGAACTTGACTTGTAGATCATTCCAAAAAAAAAGTAACGACAATTCAGAAGAGGAACCTGAATCTTCTCGGGTCAAAGACACCATAGCGAAAGAAAGAGCTTCAAAAGAATACAAATAGAATGGTAGATCGACCTTGATAGATGAAGAACACCTTGGGCATGAGAAATAATCCAAGATGAAGAATAGTATGAAGATACTTCCAAAGGAAGCAAGAGGCCTCATACACACTCTAGTTATGTGACACTATTGAGTGAAATCATTCATGCGGATCCTTCTAGCTATGAATAAGTAGAAAAGAAGAAAGGGAAGGATACTATGATCAAGAGTACCAGTTCAAGAAGAATGATGTCTAGTATGCGGTGTCGAGACCTGAAGGGAAGTCTGTATTGTATTCCATATGGATCTAAAAGATCCAGCATGCAGTAGATGGCAACATCGTGGGATGCAGTGCAAATTAAATACGTCCTTGTACAAGCTTAGAAGGAACCCATGGGACAGAACATATAGTTACATAATGATATTGAATGTCACTTAGAGTGATGAAGATCTTAACCTTTTCTACAATATTGAAGATGAAAGCCTATCGAGGAAGACAAGCTCATAGATGGGTGCGAGAAGAACTTTTCAACAAAGTTCAAGATAGAAGATCTTGGTATCCAGTGAACCTAGATGGATATGTAGAATATTAGTAGCAAAGGAAGTTGCTTCTCACTCCATTACAGAATGTTTCAATACATAGAGTATGAAAGGAAAAGGGAGAATGATGCTCCTCTTTAGAGGGAGTGACTGCAGAAGATCCTTAGGTTTGATATGGTACGACAAGATGGATAGTTTACTGATGGCTCTAGGATTTACTGAGAGTAAAGCATATTCCAACATTTACTTCAAGGTTGACGGTGGAAGACCACTGTTTCTCTTGTTATATGTTGATGACATGTTCTTGATAGGAAAAGAAGAACTCATTAAAGATGCAAGAAGGAGACTTGATTTCGAATTCAAGATGAAGGACTTGGGTATGATGCACTACTTTCTAGGCATGGATGTGTGGCAGAGTGTTGATGGAATATCCCTTGGACAAGGGAAGTATGCAGTGGAGATCCTAAATAGGTTCGGGTTGATGGACTGCAATGCCATGGCCACACCTATGGAATCAAACCTGAAGCTATTAAGTGATGCTTCAACAGAGACGGTTAATGCCACAATGTATCGTCATATGATTTGTTCATTGATGTGCCTGACGAATACAAGACCAGACACATGCTTAGCTGTAAACAATCTGATCCAATTCCTGGAGGATCTGTGACATGCTCACCTGGTTGCAAAGAATGCAGTGAGGTACATGAAGGGTATAGTTGAGTATGGGCTCAAGTATGATATGAATCAGAAGACTAACCTGCATGGTTATGTTTATTTGTATTGATACCACCACTGAGAAGAAGAACACCTTGGGTTTTTTCTTCAGTTTGAGATCTAGTTTGGTCTACTGGCTTAGCAGGATGCAGTTCGGCATGGCGCTAAGTACAGCCAAGGAAAAACATGTTGCCACTTTCCCGGCTATTTGTGAGGTAGTATGTTTCTTTTGAAAGCTACTATTTGATTTGATTGATATGACTTGCATTTTTTTATGATGCAAAGAGGAGCAGTGAAGCTCTAGTATGTGATCCAGATCGATATCTCTCGAAAGAGGGAGTGATGAGTTCTAGAATAGCCAGTAAGACAGGTTATCTAGGCATAAAATCTTGGAAAATGTCGTAGGTTGCTCAGATGTAATCAGTCCTATAGGTTTTACTTGAATGTAATTAGTCCTGTAGAAGCTTGCAGGTTATCCTTGGAAGTAATCAGTCCTGATGTGACTCTATGCTAGAAATTTCCAAAGTGAAGTTTGAATACTTCAGAGAGAAGCATGGTGTACTTCAAATCAAGGTTCCTTACAAGGGGAATTCATGAGTCTGAAAGACATAGATACACAAGAAAGCCTTTTTGACATGGTGGTAGGTTGGGCCTCCCATGGTCAGAACTATCTGTAGAGCCTTTCCGACATGGTGGCAGGCTGGTCCTCCCATGGTCGAGTGTAAGTGCAGAGCCTTTTCGACATGGTGGCAAGTTGGGCATCCCATGGTCAAATGTAAGTGTAGAGCCTTTTCGACATGGTGGCAGGTTGGGCCTCCCATGGTCGGATGTAAGTGCAAAGCATTTCTGACATGGTGGTAGGTTGGGCATCCCATAGTCAAATGTAAGTGAAGAGCCTTTCTAACATGGTGATGGGATGGGCCTCCCATGGTTAGATGTAAGTGCAGAGCCCTTCTGACATTGTGGCAAGCTGGGCCTCCCATGGTCGGATGTAAATGCAGATCCTTTCTGACATGGTTGAAAGTTGGGCCTCCCATGGTTGGATGTAAGTGTAGAGCCTTTCCTACATGGTGGCAGGCTGGGCCTCCCATGTTCGGATGTAAGTAAAGAGCCGTTTTGACATGGTGGCAGACTAGGCCTCCCATGGTCATGATGTAAGTATTGTGTTATTTGTATCTGGGTTGTGCTCTGTGTGACGATGAGATGATATAAAGACGATGAGTTAATATTAGGGTACATATGTGTTTCAAGGAATGTAATCAATCCTAGGATTCTCCTTCAGGTTTTGTAGTGGCATATAATCAGTCCTAGGAGATCTTGCAGATTTTACAAGAGGCATATAATAAGTCCTGAGATGTACATACTTGATCGCTTGCTCGCAAAGATGATGAATACATGGTAGAGGACTAGGCCTACATCCAGCATTAAAAAGGGATAGCACTGTAGATGAATACCTGCAAAATACTATGCCTACATCCAGCATGAAAAAGGGTTGGCACTCTAGATGAATACCTGAAAAAGGGCTAGGCCTACATCCAGCATGAAAAAGGTTTGGCACTATAGAAACTTATGATGACAGATAATATGGGATGATGATCAAATTATAAGAAGATGATGGCAGAAACTATGATGAATACTCTATGACTCTGTGATGATGATGATGCGATGAAGACCTGACCAGATTTGTTGATGACCGTATAGAGAGAGAATACCTTCTAGTTAAGAGGGATTTTTTATCTATTTGTAACTTCGAAAGATATTCAGATATATGTTATCATTGTATGTTGGTGTACCCCCATTAGGGTTGTGTGTTACCCATTTACGGGATGTCTAAACTATGTTTAGACCTTAAGGTACAACCTCCAGTGTAATTTGGGGAAATGTTACCCAATGTAACATCATGTAATATGTAGTTGTGGTCTATATAGGAGAAGTGGGCCCCATGTGAGATGACATATAGGATCGAGTCTTATAATTGGTTAGTGAATTGAAAGGGTATAAATATGGAGGCTCTCTCCCTCATTTATACACACCTCATGCACTCTTTAAGGCATTTGAGAGAGAGAGAGAGAGAGTCATCGGAGGAGAGAAAGATCGATACTCACCATTGCTTATTACTACTTTTGATCATCTTACTATTCTGAAAAATTTTGCAGGGTTTTCTCATTTATGGTTTCCCTGACGAAAATATTTGTGTCTTGTGCATCTTTTACATCTTATGCATTTTGTTGTACTTGTTATTCTTTCAGATAAAGATCCTAGATAATCTAATCAGATCTTAAGAAAATATAACAAGATGGAGTTATCATAGCCAATATTTCTAGGTACAAACGGCACAAGTTGCTCATATTTTCTCTCCAATCCACGTTGTTTGCATTGCAGTACTAGTGACTTGTATTTTGTGAAAAATTGCTAGATAGATTCAAAATTGCTGGGTTGTAAAGAAATGAGATCATTTTCCAATATGTTCCCTCGAAGCTCATCTTGTCTTCCAAAAAACTATTCAATATTTTCCCAATATTCCTTTGGAGTCCTTAGTCCCTCAAGGTGGAACAAAATATCCCAAGAGATATGAGTGCACATGAGTCGAAGGCCTCATCAAGACGATTCAAAAATATGTTCTTCTCAACATGTTGTTGTGGCTCAATTTCTCTACCCATATTCATCCTATATATCCCAATATTATGCAAGGACACCTACATATATCCCCTCCAATCAATGTATTTGAAGGATGTAAGGATTCGGGGTATGAGAGCTGAGGGATCTATCTCTATGTATGTTGAGACAGACAATTCCTCAAGAATATACATAGATACCTGCAAAAACACTGAAAAAAAAAATTCAATTCATAATCGTGTCAGTTTCAAGCCTTTCCACTTCGACATGTACACTTTATCAGAGTTCGTCAAACCTGGATAGACTTCTCTGAACATAATTCAAAGGGAGCAAGGCCATCATTCCAATATTAATTTGGAAACTCAGTTTCTTCTGGTGTATAATGGAGATCGAACAATACTTGTTGCTATCCTGAACAAGGCTCTGATACCGTGTTAAATTTTTGAACCTATTTATCTACAGGAAAGTGAGAGAAATTTCGAAGTGGATTATGTAGTGGAATATCAAGAACAATATGCACTGAACAAGACTAATTTGGGACACATTTGATAAGAATTGATTAGTAAATTACAACACTAATCTTTAATAATTCAGGAGTAATACAATAGTGTAACAATAAGGAGAATTCAAATAATGTGGATAGGATTCGAATCGACCAACTCAATCTGACTAAATAGCTAACTAGGAGTGTCTAAATCACTGCATTGGAGCCACTAGTTTAAATCCTAATGTCTAAATCAGTACGACAATCAGTGAAACTAGTTAAACCCGTTAAACTTATGAGGTAAGTGGAAAAAGGTGTCACTTCCCCATGCATCCATGCAAAACTGGCACTAGACTAACTAAGAGTGATCTAACTAAATGTAATTGGAGGTTGAATCAGCATAATTGCCTACCTACCACAACCAACTAATGGATGCTGCTAGTGGCACTCAAAGTGGTTCCTACAATGTATCGATTGGCACCGATGGAACCAGTGGCACCAGTGGAACCAATATCATGGTGACACTAAACTCACCCAAATGAATCCTAAGTAAGACAATATGATCAAATAGACTATATATGGACAAAGGGAGGATTATATAATCCTAACATAAACAAGTTCCACTGTCAGCTTAATAAAAAAAACTTGTACAATGAGACTAGTACCTATTGGTTATGATTACGAATGGGGTGAATAGGAAGAGTCCTCACCTGAGGATGGAATCATTTATATTTATGAAGGATATGAAAGAACAATTGGATTTTTACATGTTCAACATTAGAACACTATGTATTATTATGTCAACATATACATATAATATAATAGGCATGTTATGCAACCAAGTCCTAGAAATAACATAAAAATAGCATAAATACACCAGAATAAAGTAATCTGTGCCTAATAATGAAGAACAAAGATGAATAGAAATCCTATTCTAGGGAGGAACCTCCTTCCACAGTGTACTGAGTACATAAGACAAGCCAATATACAATGGTGACTCAAATGAAAATATATCCTTCCTATATAAAGGAGATAAAGTTGTACAATAATAGCTAATAGACCCAAGTCGAGATTAATAATATGTAATACAACACAATATCGTGGGTAATGCATCACACTATAGGGGGGAATGTGCCCAACGTTTAGGGATTAACATGCCCCTGCCCTTCAGTCAAGCATTGTACTGAATTCTTGGGTAGGTGTGGATGCATATGTATGGAGGAATCATCTTCCCATGTCGAATATTCATATGGTATGTTCTTCCACTTGATGAGGTACTCAATAATTTCTTTATTTCATAGTTGTTTGGTCCTAGTTTCAATGATTTGTTCAAGTTCACGTATTATTTTTCCTTTTTCAAAACTTCTATGACAATAATGTTGATCTTCCTATTGTTTCATTTATTTTTTTAACATATTTAACATTTGGATAATTTCTTGTCGATGCTCTATGTTATTTACAACTACTTTAACTATAGATTTCCCTTCTTCAAACTTTGATTGGAATATTGTTTTATGGCCAACTTGGACTGAGATAAATTTCAAAAAACTTCTCCTCTAGGTATGAAACTTTGGCCTTTTTTATCTTGTTGTGTCCTCTTTCTGATGTTGTGGGCCTGACCTAATTTAGATGTTGCAACAAGAAGTTATTGCAAATCTCCCAACCTTCTTATTTTTTGTTTATCCAGAAGAAATAACTTGTATGGTATGCCAAGTGTCCAATATTTCTAATATGAGTCCAAAAACTCTATCAAATATGCTTTGTTCCATTCTCCTTCTAATGCAACAAGTCTTATTCAATTTGGAATTCGCATTCCCTAGATATGACCATTTCCCCCCTAACACTTTTTGCAAACCCTGATTGGAGTATTGTTTTAGGGATAACTTGGAACTAAGGTGAAATTGGAATTTTGGCTCTCGTGCGTATGAAAATTTGGCATGTTTTTTCTTTATATGTGCACTTTCTGATGTTGAAGGTCTCACCTAATTTGGATTATGCAGTGGAAAATTATTGCAAATTTCCCAACACTTCTTTTTTTTTTCATTTCAAGAGAACAGACTTGTACAATATTCCACGTGTCCAATATTTCATATCCTAGGTTTAAAATACTAGCATAGGCACCATGTTATGTGTTCTTCTTGATGCAATGGGTCTAAAATAATTTGTATGTTCCAATAAAAAAATTTGCAAATCTCCCAAAACTTCTTATGTTATGTCCTTTCAGATGAGAGAACTTGTATGGTATGCCACATGTACAATAGTTTTTATCTCACTCTTAAAACTCTACCACAATTAAATTGGTATCTCTTATTTATTATGCAATAGGTCTCACTCAATTTGGATATTGGATGCTCTATATATAACAATTTTCCCTAGAATTCTTCTTTGACACTAGCTTTTGGGATAATCAGAAACCCTAACTTCTTCAAGATATAGCTCTTGCCATGTAATGAATAAAGATATAAAATTTTAACAATTAATTATTAGGCCTATTATATAAGTGGTTTCCAAGTTTTGTTGTCATAATCATTCTAGGAAAAAAATATAGCAAAAATTACAAGATCCCTTGTTTTGAAGAAAGCAGCCCCGAGGAAAGAGATCTGATACCAAATGTTATGCAACCAAGTCCAATAAATAGTATAAATACACTAGAATAAATTAATCCATGCCTTAATAATTAAGAATATATATTAATCATAGTCCTCTTTGAGGGAGGAACCTCCTTACACGATGTACTGAGTACATAAGACAAGACAAGATACAATGATGACTCAACTGAAAATATCTCCTTCATATATAGGAGACAAAAATGTACAATAACAACTAATAGACCCACTAATAGACCCAATATTAAATCCATAATATGTAATACACCACAATATAAGGGGTAATGCACCACAATATAGGGGGGAATGTGCCCAACATTTAGTTCTTAACAAATCTTGGGGCACCAATGTATAGACTTGTTGATCAGAGAGTGTTACCCACTTTCCTTCCTACTCCACCACAAGAAGAAAATGAGACTCCATTGGATAAGTCACTGCATATTGTTGATAGGATTGTGCAACATTAACAACGTTTTCACTGCGAAACTTTGAAATACTTTTCTTTCGTTTGTCTACAAAGAAAGACTCCAAAAATCCTTGTCAAGCAATTGGTTCCAAGGGAATATCCTCCACTATCACGATTCATCCTTCTAATGAACATGAAAGGTGAGTAAATCCATCAAAATATGAACCATTTGGTTCCTTTATCCAATGCATTGAGACCTTCAAGTAGAAAGAAGAAGAAACCAAACAAAGGTATGAAAAGATATCAGATTTAAGTAACAACCATGTTTTCTTGCATCAACCTAAGATACACTATATTTCATGTAATGAAAATGATGATATGGAATATTCTAATGTTGTTTTGGATGTTATCAATAAGTTGTGTGTTGTGGATGTATGACACAAGCAATTTGATTTGTCATTTCATCCATTATAAGATGTGAAGATGACACTTGTAGAATATAGCTACAAATTGAAAGGATACTCTAGTTTCCTTGTCAGTGAATTCAAAAGGTACAAAGCTTGAGGAAGTTAAGTTCTTGAGAGAAAGAGGATGGATAACCTACAGAAAAAGAAGAACAAAAATCATCCTCCCATTCACCATTGGAGTTTCATTATGAAGATAAGGACAACTGCACAAAAGTTGGGAACAAATCAGAAAATTCAATGCAATATTTTCCGTATGAACCACATTTTTAACAGGTCCATTGAGGGTAAGAAAGGTGGTCTTTATGTCATCCTTGAAGAATTTTGATGGTACAAAAGCATTGGTGTCATATTTTTGTTGCAGTGATTCAGGGGAAGATGGTATATTGGAATATGAATATTCCATTACAGACGTGGAGGAAATTCGAAAAGAAATGGCAAACATGAAAGGTAACTATCTACACCTACTTTTCTATACAGATCATCTTCTTAATATTATCAAGATGCATCAATGTTCCTTGAAATAATATGAAGGTAAGGTTGGAAGGATAACTCATGAGCTAGTGGCCACCCATGGTTCCTTGAAGAGCGCTCAAAAGGAACTTCAAGAATCAGATATTCAAAGGTTGAGTTGGAAATACCAAACCCTTCCTCCTATGCTTCAAACAACCAATTATATGTGGTTAATTGCATTCATGGTTCAATTGAGGAGCTTCATGTGATGGTTGAGCATCAATAGAATTCTAATTTGTAGGTTCTTTAGAAGGAACAAGACATTATAGATGATGATCAAGCACTTGTACTATAGCAGGAAAATCATAGACTACCTCTATGGGAGAGACACATAGCCATGGAGGTGAAATATGCATGCATTCTTGCTACAACATCCAATAGAGGAGGTTATGAATCCATCTATTTTATGGATGATCTATACATGGATTTGAGGTTCGTATATGTTCCATCATGATAAATATCTATAATATCCATATCAGATGCAGATGTAAATGGAACCAAAGATGGGGTCAAGGGATTCTTTCTAATGAGGCCACATGATGAGCATGATACACGTACATATTTTTCTAGTTTTGATAGTGATATAATGATCATATCTTTGGTTTTTAGAAATGCACCATTCCCTTTTTATCCATGTGAACAACAGAGGAATCTACTGACACTATATGATACCTACATCATACATAGAATTGCATGGGAGTTCCACTTGAGACAGTTGGGTAGAACAAATGATAGAGATGAGATCCATTAGACCAATGCATAGATTACAAAAGAGTAATTTGTAATATGTATTCATTCCCTTTAGAACAACCATGAGGAGTGTTTATTCATCCATGGATTGGGTGGATAGATACATGTCCGAGATGGAAGCACAAAGAGGTCAAAATTATATTTGCAATCATTGTAGTTTATTGATATATCTGACATTGTTTTGTTTCCTGGGAAGCAATAAACGCATATATGGTTGTTATATCGTGCATTCAATATTAATAGAAATACATGGGAGTTTCACCTGAGTGAGTTGGTTGAGACTGGTAGCAACAATGTGATCCTTAGTCCTAGTGTGCATATTTAATTGGAGAGGCTCACAGAGATTTGACCCCATATTATAAGTGATGAACTTCCCATTTGGTGGTGGGACCTTGGAATCCTTCAAAACGATAGATCATTCCATATGATAGTGATGCTTAGTGGAGTGCAGTACATGCAGTGGCATCATATTATTGATTGGTTCAAGTGTAGTTGATGGAATTGGTGTAGCATTCTAGTTGTTAGCATTAAAGAGCTAGCCAACCTACATTTGTATGAGTCTATCCATGTGGAGTAGTGGTACGATTTCCTACAATGGAAATAATTTTATGGATGGACACAACATTTTCTAGCTTGGTGGTATTGGAGTCTTCAGAAGACTCCTTTCCCCAACACTATGCAATGCAAAGGTGGATGTACCAAACACCTTGCAGTTCTCATGTTCATTTGGGACCCTAATATCATTTTTGAGAATCAGTTGTTCTAACTGGGTTAGTGGAAGTATGGTAGGAGGGAGGGAGCTAAATATTGAGGGGATTTTTGGAGATATTGAGCAACCTAGATACATGACAAGTGATTCGAACATACTTCATTTGCAATTATTCATAGTTGGAGATGATAGAAAGATGGTATATTTCACTTGGATTCCTCTGCATGCCACCATCCATGGTGAGAGATTTGGTATTTGCAGGTGTTTCAGTTATGAGACCGATGAGAGGAGGATGTAGATGGATTATGATAGTTGGGTAGTTGTGATCAGAGTGGCACATCAACATCATGCTGATCCATTTTTGAGTTTAGATGGGGAGCCTAAAATATTGATTGTAGATAATACTTGCAGCATCATTTCTAGAGGTAAGAGTCATTTATGGTTTTAATATGATGAGAATCTTATTAGTGTGTAAATTGAACCCAAGAGATAGAACAATTACACTCACAAAATTTCTAATCAAACATGCAAAAATTAAACCAAAGGAGACTGAAATTGGAGCATAACACTAATTTGTATTGAGTAAGTGTACTATAGCCAACCTTATGAAGTAATAGGCTGCTTAAATATAAAATTACATGAGATATTTGAATGCATAGGTATGCCATTCAAAAAGGTCAAAAAGCACACTTACTAAATCTAGTCAAATCCCCCATAGGTGCATAAAGCAGTTTCCAAATCCACAAAGATGCTAACGAATTGGCTAAGTTAAGTAGGAAAGCTAAAGAGGGATGGAAAGAAAACTCATACATTCTTTTATTAGGATAAAAGGAGGGAGGATGATGTGGGAAAAAAACAAGTCAACTACACCTAGTTTAGCTTTTCTTTTTGCCTTAAATCTCAATAAAACATGCAGTTTTTAAGAAAAAAAGTAGATATGTGATTTGGAGGATCTAGAATAAAGTAGACATGCTAAAATGGCTTTCCAGGATGTTTTCCAGGCACTCTATGACTCATTTTTAGCATGTGTTGACTTCTAGGACATGTAGAAGGCAACTACCATAGAGTGGAATCTAGGAAACTAGGTAATAAGACAAAAAATGATTTAATTAATGTCTAAGGTAGGTAACTATGGGTTGATTATCCTAACACCCCCCCTTAAGCCTGAATTTATGAGTAAATATCAGAAAACTATAGGGCCTAGAAACAAGGCTTAGTCACCCTTTACGTACTACTTGTCCATACAACTGAGGAAAGAGGCAAAAACCCAGTGGGAAAATCCTCCCTTAAACATGGACAAAAAAACAAAATTTGGAAATCTTGTCATCAATCATGCTTCATAGCATGATCATCAATCCCCATTAGTGATTTGATATTGCTAAATTTCTTCTCACGCAAAAATTTGGTGAAGATGTCTGCTACTTGTTCTAAAGATGCACAGAAGAGTAGATGAATGGTACCATCATGCACAAGCTGTCTGATGTAGTGCATATGGATCTCAATGTGGTTGGTTTGTTGTCTCTTAAATGGATCATTGCAGATTTGAATGGTGCTCTAATTATCACAGTAGATAATATTTGAAAACTCTGATTTGAAGCCACATTCTCCAAGTATTCCCTGCAACCAAAAACATTGAGTTGTTGCATTTACAACTCCTCTATACTCTGCTTCTGTAGATGAGAGTGCTATGGCACTCTGCTTCTTGCTTGACCAGCTGATCGGTCCTTCTGTAAGCATGAACACGTATCCTGATGTATACTTTTGATATGCGTTGTCACCTGCCCAATCACTGTAAGTAAACCCAATCAAATCAAGATAATAGAAGATCCCATGTGTTCTTGTTCCTTGAACAAAGTTTAGGATCCTTTTGGATTCCCTCCAATGGTTCTCATGAGGTTGATCCATGTATCTTGAAGCCACACTAACTACATAAGATAATTCATTTTGATTTTATGTAATATAAAGATAAAGCAAACACCCAATCAACTTCCTATACAGTGTATTATTTACCATAGGAGAAGAAACTGCTTCTTCAAGCTTAACTCCTGAAAGGAAGGGAGTCTTTCTTGGCTTGCAATTTTTCATGTTGAACTTGTTCAGAAAATAAAAGGCATACTTGGACTGATGTACTTAGATTCCATTTTTGTATTGAGCAATTTCGAGACCCAAGAATTGGCTCAACAATCCCAAATCTGTCATAGAAAATGCATGGTACATTGCATCCTTCAAGGAGGCAATCTCTTTCTTTGAAATTCCTGTAATCGGAAGGTCATCCACATACAACACAATAATCATAAAATAACCATGAATCAGCTTCAAATATATATTAGGATCATACTTGCATCAAACAAAACTCAATGACAGCAAAAAGCCATCAATCTTGGCATACCAAGCCCTGGGGGCTTGCTTGAGCTCATACAATGATTTCTTTAACCTGCACACTAAATATGGATTAGAAACAAACCCTTCAGGTTGCTTCATGTAAATATCTTTAGTTATATCTCCATTTAGTAAATCACACTTCACATCCATATGATGTACCTCCCACTACTTCGAATCTCCAATGGCTAGGGATAGCCTTATGGAGTCCATCTTTGCCACCGGTACAAAGGTTTCATTGTAGTTAATACCATGTACTTATGAGTAGACCTTAGCTACCAATATTTCCTTATATTTCAAAGGTGAACTATCAGCAGCAAACTTGGTCTTGAAAACCCACTTACATTGAACTAGCTTCCTCCCAAGGGGAAGATCAACCAATTCCCAAGTGTTGTCCTTCTGGAGCGAGCTGAATTCTTATTTCATGGTTGTTTTCCATATTGGATCATCTGCTACATATTCATATGTCTTTGGATCTGATTCAACCATCATATAGCTCTTCTCATCAAATAGAGGATCTTTCACACAAAGGGCACTCTCAAACTGAGATCTAGTCCTCCTAGTGTCACTAGGATTTCCAACTAGTTCCCCAACTACATGAATGGTATTTGATACCCATTTTGGTCTTGTAGGACTGTTAGGATAAAAAATCAAATCATCATTATCAGACATATCAGAATCAGCAAACTCATTAGTCTCTCCACTTACAATCGATGGATCTAGTGGTGAAGAAGACTCTCCAACTTCAACTGCTACTAAAGGCTCTTCTTGGAACTGAACACTTCTTTCAATGAAGGATTTGTTAGTGCTCAATTTGATCATATTTTACTCTTTTAAATCTTTAGAATACCAAAAAAATAGGAACTCTTGGCTTTGGGGCTGCAAAGCCTTTCTCTTTTCAGTTGGAATTCTAGCCCAAGCCTTTGAGCCAAAAATCCTGAAAAGGGTCACATCTGGCTTGTGCCCACTCCAAGCTTCGAAATGAGTCATACCATCAATATTATTATGAGGAACCCTATTATGGATGTAGGATGCACATTTTATAGACTCAACCCAAAACTTTGGTGGAAAATTCTTATCCTCCATCATGCAGGTTGTCATCTCCTTCAGTGACCTGTTCTTTCTCTTAGCAACACCATTTTGTTGTGTTGTGTAAGGGATCGAATGCTGCATCTGAATACCTACATCTTTACAATACTTAATGAACTCAGAATTGACATACTCACCACCATTGTCAGATATGAGGAGCTTTATTTTCATCCTAGACTGGTTTTCAACGAAGGCTTTAAATACTTTAAAGAGGTCAAAAACTTCAGACTTATGCTTTAGGAAGTGAACCCAACAATACCTGGAAAAGTCATATATGAAGGTCAGTGCATATTTGGATTGACTCATAGACCTATGAGGTAATGGACTAGGAATTTCACTGTGGATCAACTCAAGAGGTGCAAAGGTTCTCTCATGACTAGCTCTCTCATACTTGTGCTCTGGGTGTTTTCCTAGGATACAACCTTGACAGACTCCCTTAGAAAACTTGATCTTTGGTAACCCTATGACCATATCTTTTTCACTCAAAACAGAAAGATACTTGTAGCTAAGATGGCCAAATATTTCATGCCAAAGCTTGCTTGCCTCATTAGCATGAATTAGAAGAGCAGAGGGCTTTGAGTAGGGTAGAAAATGGGAAAACATGTATACCTTCGAAGTGTGATCAACAACACCTTTTGCTATGAATTTACCATTCAAAATATCAATGATTTCAACATCATCAATGGATAAGATGACCTTCTTTGGAGACCCAGTTTGAGTCATCCGATACACTGACAAAAGATTAGAGGCAAGACCCGGAACATACAACACATTATTGAACTTACCGTGGTCAAGATCAATCCTTCCCTTCCCCAAACTATCAGTGAAAGAGTCATCTCCCAAAACTATTGGTGGATCTTTCAACATGCCAAGAGAGGAGAATTCTTATTTTGTCAAAACCATATGTCTAGAAGCTCCAGAGTCTATGATGAAGCTAGGTGAGCTTGATGTGCCAGCAACTAAGGCATGTACTCTCTCTCTGTCCTCTGAATTTGATCCTCCTTCTCTCTTCTTTGAGCAATTGGGAAGGGAGATGTTATTCTTCTCCAGGAGTTGGGTCAACATGTCAATTTTCTTCTTCATTCAAGAGCTCTCCAGATGATAGCCCTTACTGCAATATGCACACTTGCTCACTTCTCCTTAGTTCTTCTTTCTCTGGGAGTTCTTCTTAGAACCTTGGGTCTCCTCTTAAGACTTGTTCTTGTCTCTCTTTTGCTCAAGTGGCTTTTTAGATTTTTTCTTGCTTTTTTAATCCACCCTTGAATCTCTAAAAACCAAATCTTGGTCTTTGAAAGGTTTGATGGTGCCCATCATCACCAACTTATCTTGTTCCTGTGTGAGGGATTCCATGAACTCTGCAAGCTTAGGCATCTTCCAGGATTGAGCTGTCAACTTGGTGGCATGGAAGGTCGAAACAAACACTGAATAGTCAGGTCCAAGCGTAGAGAGTATGGCCAAAACTAGTTTCTCTTCCTTCTTTTCGATCCCACACTGTATTAGCTGCAAAACAAGGGCTTTAAACTTGGAAAAATAGAGTTGCAAGGATTCGAACCTATTGGGACTCAAGGAAATCAGCTCATTCTCAATTTGATGTCCTCTGATCTCATCTTTCTTTCCAAAAATATCTACAAGCTTCTCCCACACTTCATTAGGTGATGTCAATCCATCAATATGGAAGAGGAGGTCTCTTGAAATGCTCAGACACAAAAGACCATAGGCCTCATCCCTCCTGTTGTGCCATTTGATTTTCTCTCCAATTGCATTGGGCTCCGACTTAGTTTCCATAGTCACCCTATAGATACCTTTCACTCTCAACAATATATCCATCTCATATTTCCACTCAAATAAATTGAATGGAGTCAAGATGATCTTCTAAGATTGGTCCATAGCTCAGAAAATGTGCCCTTCAGTCAGCAGAATATGGTCCCGGTCAAGATGTTGAACCTGCAATAGAAATATGGAAGGAGAGAAATCAATCTACAAAGGATCTGATACCATGTGTAAATTGAACCCAAGAGATATAACAATTACACTCACAAAGTTGCTAATCAAACATGCAAAATTTACACCAAAGGAGACTGAAATTGGAGAAAAACACTATTCTGTATTGAGTAAGTGTACAATAGCCAACCTTATGAAGTAATAGGTTGCTGCAATATATAATTACTTGAGAGATTCTAATGCATAGGGATTCCATTCGAAAATGTCAAAAAGTAGGATTACTAAATCTACTCAAATCCCCCATAGGTGCATAAAGCAGTTTCCAAATCAACCAAATTGCTCATGAATTGGCTAAGCCAATGTTATAATTTTACAAGTCAAGCTAGCATTATGTTAGGATATTTAACTAAGAGAATAACAAGTACAACAATCAAACATAAGAGACAATGAACACAATGTTTTTCCTCAGGGAAACCATAAATGGAGAAAACCCCGCAACTTCCTCAGAAATAGAATCAGCACCAAAAGTAAAACCCCAAAATAGTAAGATGATCTCCCAACAGCAGTAGTCTCTTTCTTTATAGCCCTAGAAACTTCTTCTCCCTTAGCTATGTGCTACAACTGAGTGTGAGTGAGTGTGTGATAAATAGAGAGGATCACTCTGTATTTATACTAATTCCTGATTTGACAATAACTCACTAGGGACGAATTCACTAGGAGAGTCTAATAACCCTAAGGCCCCAGAACTATGGGGACTTTAACCCTTGATCTATAGGAGGGTTACCCGCAATGTCTTGACATGACTTGTTTACATTATAGAAACTCTCGATTGGAACATCGGGGCATGACATGACTCAATTACATTACAAACACATCCTGAAATAAACATCAAGGAACAATACATAAGATATACAAATGAATACATTTCAAAGTTACAATTACATCAACACTCCCTCTTAACTAGGAAGTTATTCTCTTGACAAAATTTATCAGCACAAGTCTTCTACTCTATATCATCTAGATCATCATCGAGTTCTCTTCATCTCCAAGTCATCTTCAGCTTCAGGTCATCTTCACCTTCAGGTCATCTTCATCTAGATATGGATCATCACTCGATCTAGATCATCATCACTCGATCTAGATAATCACTCGATCTGGATCATCTCTGCTAGATCAACATCACTAGATCTAGATCATCACTCGATCTGGATCATCATTGTTGGATCATCATCAATGGATCTGGATCATCACTGGATCTGGATCATTACTCAATTTGGATCATCACCACTAGATCTAGATCATCACTGGTTCAACATCACTGGTGCTATCTCATGATTCTTCTTGTCATGGGAAGTTCTACAGATCCTACCCTTTTTCATGTTGGTTGTAGGCCTAGCCTCCATGTAGGTCTTCTTTAGTGCTTATATCTGACCCTAAGTCAGAATGGCCCGCCCAGCACTTACATCTGACCTTGACTCATCAGAAAGGCATGCCCAACACTCACATATAACCTTGACTCGTTAGAAAGGCACGCCCAACACTCACATCTGACCATGAGAGGAACACATCCTCCATCATGTCAGAATGGCCCAACCCTCACATCTGATCATGGAAGGAACTTAATCCTCTCACCATGTTAGAATGGCACATCCCTTACATCTGACCATGGAAGGAACTTAATCTTCTCACCATGTCAGAATGGCATAGCCCTTACATCTAACCTTGACTCATCAGAAAGGCTCTTGGTCCCAGACTGAGGGTTCCTGGTAACTGACCATGTGCCTCCATTCAGAGAATGGAAATAGCCCTTATATCTAATAAAGTGGGAAAATATCCCTCAATCACATCAAAATGGCCCTACACTTATATCTGATCATGTGAGACTACATCCCAGAGTCATATCAGAATGGCCCTCAATCCTAGATTGAGTATTCTTGGTAACTGACCAGGTACCTCCATTCAGAGAATGGAAATAGCCCTTATATCTAATAATGTAGGAACCAATCCTACAGTCATATCAAAATGCCTCGGCACTCATATCTGAAATGGAAGGAACCAATCCTCTCACCATGACAGAATGGCTCGGCCCTTATATCTGACCATGGAAGGAACCTAATCCTCTCACCATGTCATAATGGATCATAGACTTATCACTTCCCCTTGGAGGGAACCTTGATCTGGAGAACACCAATCTTCTTCCTGAAGTACTGAAACTTCACTCAGGCCAATGGCTTTGTTAACACGTTAGCTATTTGTTTATCTATCAGAGGATATTGGAGCTTCACTGCTCCTCTCTGCACCATATCCCTGATATAGTGATACTTGATCTTGATATGCTTTGACTTGTCATGGAACACCGGGTTCTCCATCAACTTCACACAACTCTGGTTGTCGCAGTATATACAAGTAGCATATAACTAGAGATGAAATAAATCAAACTGGAGCTTCCTCAGCCATACTACCTCACAACTAGCTGAACAAGCTGCAACATACCCTGCTTCAGTTGTACTCAGTTCCACACAGGATTTCTTCCTACTAAACCAAGAGATCGCACCTGATCCCATACTGAAGCAACACCCTAAAGTGCTCTTCCTATCGATGGCACTTCCTGCCCAATCTAAATCAACATAACCCCCCAAGTCAATCTTCTAATTCACCTCATACTTGAGCCCATAATTAACTATACCCTTCAGGTACCTAAGAATATGCTTTGCAACAATCAAGTGAACATGTCTCGCATCTATCAGGAACTAGCTCAAGGTGTTCACAGCAAAGCAAATATCTGGTCTCATGTTTGTCATGTACATCAAAGACCCAATCATCTGCCGATACATCGTAGCATCAACCGCTTTTGATGAAGCATCACTCAATAGCTTCAGTTTTGATGCCATAAATGTGGTCATGACCTTGCATTCCATCATCCCAAATCTCTTCAGGATCTCTATCGTACATTTCCCTTACCCCAAGGAAATTCCATCTACATTCTGCCACATCTCCATGCCTAGAAAATAATGCATCATACCCAATTTATTCATTTCAAACTCGGTAGCAATATTCCTCTTCGAATCAGCAATCAACCCATCCATACCTATTACAAACAAATCATCTACATACAGTAGGAGCATCATTGGGTTGACATCTTCAACCTTGTAGTAAAGGTTGGAATTTACTTTACTCTTAGTAAAGCCCAAACTGGATAGAAAGCTGTCAATTCTACCGTACCATGTCCTGGGTGCCTGTTTCAAATCATACAGGGCTTTCTTCAATGTACACACATGAGACTCCATGTCATGTGTCTCAAAACTGAGTGGCTGCTCCACATATACTTCCTCTTCCACTACACCATTCAAGAAAGCAGCCTTGACATCCATTTGGTGTATCTTCCATTTCATCACTACAGCCAAAGTGTTGTAATCTCACAGATCACATAGGGTTACCAATAATACACATTAAAAGCATACAAATATAACAGAGACAAGAGACAAGAACATAGGTAGAATAACTGATTATATTAGAGTGAAAGGGTCCATTCAATACAGAGAACTGAACCAAGTTCTCATCTAGCTCAACGGCCTAATATATATGAATTACAAAACAGTTACAATTAAATAAATATTGGTTCGGTCAACCGACACGACCTTTACGTGGCCAATATAATCTCCAATTAGTTGGCTAGTTGACTTAGTCAGCTAATCGACTTAGTTGGCTATCGTTCTAGTTGGGTTACCAACTTGCTCCTCCAACATCCACAAACAAAACATTTTTTCGTCCCGAAGAAATAGGGAGGTGCCAAAATTTTATTACCTACCCTAAGTAGTTATTTCTATGTTCAACCTTCATGGGATGTGAAGTCTGATGGTTGGTATTTTCTATACACAGACTTCGATAATTGCTTCAGCTATCACTACCAACGGATGTTGGAATTCCGTCCAAATTTGAAGTATTTTTTGGATGTCGATGGTTAATGTAGTAAGACTTGATAATATCGACATCTTCTCATGAATGGAAAGGTCTACTATCCTTTCCATGTCAGGACCCATAAACTGGTCCTTTTCCTTTGCTGTCTCAAAAATTCATTTCATCGGCGGGCAGATGATGTCTAATTTGTCTAAACTTGGGATTGCTTGTTGCACCCACTGGTGTGCTCGTCGCTCAAGCTTCTGCAGCTTGGCTATTTCGAGCACTATTTCATCTTCAATTGTGCTTCGGAGTGCTTCCTCCATGCTTTTCTCTTCTTGAGCACTTGGATTTCTTGTTGGGTCTGTCGGGTTTGCTGAAAGACTTTCCCATAATGAGCAGGCCAGTCTCATAGTACTCCTTATTTAATGACTGAATCCTCCATATGATCTTGCAATACCTTGTATGCTTCTAAAAAAGTTGTGTGCTCCTGAATCAATAGTCGAGATGTTTCTTATTTTTTCTCCTCTTTTGTGTTCTGCATCTGTTTCTCTAGCGTCAACACCACACTCTCAAACAGCTGATAATCTTTTTCTGGTGGCTTGTTGGTGTCAACCTCTGTCGGTCCTGGTATCATAGATTGCATAAGGTTTCTGCATTTCTTGAGGAACTCAACTTGTTCTTTTTCATTGTCATCCAATTCCTTGCATCTATTATGGCTTCTTGTTTTTGCTTCAATCGCCAATGTTTCCAGGAGTTGCCCTAACTCTCCATCCCTCAGCTTGGTTGCATCGACTGTAGTGGTCGACCCAAGTTGACTGATGTGGACCATTGTCGTCTAGATTTGATGGTCCTTCTTCTTTTTATCTTTCTTTCTATTGTGCTCTTGTTGCTTCGCTTTCTTTGGCACCTATGTACCTACAAGAGTCAAAATTGGGTTGTCTGGTTGCTGGCTAGCAATGGTTGAGGGTATTTCTGGTTGGGTCGTTTGGATGAGTGTTGTAGCTGTTTGTGCATCTAGCTAGTTTTGCATAGAGGTTCCATATGCAGATGTTGTTGGCACTAATGGTTGCAGCAGACGCGATTCAGATGCAGCTGGTTCGATTATAGTTTCTGGGTTGGGGGGTGGTGGTGATGGTGATGGTGAATTGTTGGGTGTGATTGGGGTGGTGGAGATGAGGTATGATGTCGGGTCTTGGATCTGTGGGGGTGAACCTTCCTGAAGGTCGGAGAACAGTTCATCGATTTCTTGATTTATTTCTTCCATGTTATCCCCTTCCTCATTCCTTGTTGGTTCATTGGCTGGTGGGGTGGGTTCGAGGTCGGTCGGAATGAGGGATGTAGTCCGACTTGTGACAACTTCATCTTGCTTGTTGGGGTTTCTTTGGAATGTCAAGCTCAAAATTCCCATAGTCCTCAGCCTCTAGGGTACTTGGCCAGGTTGAGGAATGGGTAGTATGCATCCACTAGCTTCGAACAAGGGGCATTTGGTGGTGAGATTGTGTACCAAGGTGAGTAACTCAAGCAATTTTTCGATTTACGCCTGGAAATATCTATCTCGGTCGAACCTCTACTTCAAGGTTTTCGACATAGCATTCTTGCATATGTCGATTGGGATTATGGAGAGAGATTCTGGTAGTGCTTCTTGTATGATTTTGGTCGGAGATGGGGGTGGAGGTGTAGACATGAGATCGACAACATTTTCACCCGTCGAGGTATTTGTGTTTTTTTCCTTCTTTAGTTGACCTTGTTGTGCTCCCGCTTCGATGAATTTCTGGAACTTGGTTTCCATCGGAACATCTTATGATATGGCATATTCTATAATGTCAAAGGTCGTAGCTACTAGTTCTTCCTCGTCTTCTGATGACTCTGCGATGATAAGCTTGCGCTTACCCTTCCCTTGCTCCTGTTCCTGATTTCTTTTTCTTTTTTCTTGAGGTTGTTATCTCTTTCAACAATTTGCATATGTTTTCTTTGGTGACAGCAAACTCAGGGTTTTCAGTATATATCTCTCCCCCTTGATCTTGAGTCGAGATGATGCTTTCTTCAGCTGGATTGGTTACCTGCTGTTATGTTTGTGTCTCTTCCCTCTATGTTGTCAGCGGTTTGATTATAATTTGCAGTCAACCGATGTCTCCTCCGACACAAATGTGCTGATGTATAAACTGAGCTCATAATCTTCTTCTTTTTCTTGGTCAATCAGTGGCTCTTCTATTGATAGGTCTATCTCTTTGGCCCTTATTGGTATCAACAATTTTGTACCTGACTGTCGAGCTAGCTCCCCAAAAATCTCTTCGATTGTCGGGTAGTAGTCGAGATTCTTTGCCTTTACCTTGGCGCCTTGCATATACCACGTTGCGGTATGGTCAAGTTCTAACTGTATGTGGGTAGTTTTGGGCAGACTTCGTCGGATGTTCTAAGGCACCCTCCATCTGGTCATTTGGACTTTCAGCTATCGGAACCAGTTTTGTAACAACACTTTTCCTTTTGCTAGTTCCTTCATTGTTCCAGTTTGGGAAAACGGTTTGAATCTCCACATATGGAATTTCTTGGGTTCTTGAAACTGCTTGTCCCCGACAGAGGATAAGTAATACATGACTATCCATATCATAAAGGATGGGAACCTTATAATCCCTCCTAACTCCTTGCATTTTTCACAGATGCCTTTGAGCATGTCGACGACGTACTCATCCCATCTGTATATTTTTCCTATGTTGAAAATGGTATCCACTGCCTCCAACATATCTAATTTGAGGTCGCTTCCTTGACCTGTCGGTGTAATCCTAGTGGCTATGATTTTAGCCACAATTTGTAGCATTTGGGCTTGTATTTGGCTAATCATTATCCCTTTGGATTTTTTTCCTGATGCTGATCCAGTTAGTTCCTCTACCAGCCCTTCTTTTATTCCTATTGGTACTGGGTCACCTTGGTTTGATAAACCAGTCAATTTATAGATTACTTTACCGAAGATCTCGACTGGTCTGTCGTTCCTAAAATCTGCTATTGCAGTATTAGCTTATGATGAATTTCACTATTGTTTCCTTTGTGCCTCAAAAACTGGCCATGAATGGTGCGTTTATGTAGTTCACAATAGTACTGTGATTTATTTTCTCTACAGCTGAGGTAGACTTTTTGTCGACATAGGCCCATTCTTTAATCTCGGCCCATAGTTTCGCCCATGAGCTCTCCTAAACCTTAGCGTTCTTGATGTTTTTTAGTATCCTTATTAATGTTGTCTCCACAGTCTGTAGTTCTTTAGCCTTGGCTGCAGCTCTGGTTTGTTTTGGTGCCATCTTGTTGGTTTGCTGGTCGACTTTACTTCGGTATTCTTGGCTTTCAGTCTTTTGGTTGCTAAGTTGCTCTCTCTGTTTGAAACGTTGTAAGTGATCCTTTGGCGGTTCAATATTTATAGTTGATTTGTTTGACGTTTCTGTCAATGGGTATATTAATGGCGGACGTGATGGTCCAACACGAGCACTTGATTTTGCGTTAATGGTGATTTTATTTTGGCACTCGTAGTCATGAAGGCGTGATGTGACTTTCGAGGTCGTTGTTTGATGTCGATCATGTGAGCAGTTGATGGTGTTATGTCAATGGGCATGATGTCGGTTGTCGAAGTGGTGATTCCCTGTCATACTTTTATGTATATAGGTTCTATTTTGATTTTTAGATTTTCAGATTTTTATAGCTTTTGTTTAACCGTTATGGTCATTTTTTTTTAACTGTTTTATTCGGGCACCATTAACAAGTTTCCGAAATACTATGCCTTGTAACATCCTTAGTCGGACCGATCCATTGGCATGTATCTCTTCGACAACATAGGGTCACATCCACTCTATATGTAGTTTTTTGGGTTTCCCTTTTACTCAACTATTGTATAGTAAAGTCAAGTCCCCTACCGACAGGTTTTTTTTTTTTTATGTTACGATCGTGCCATGCCTTTTGTTGTTGTTTCTATATTTATTGATGTTGTAACGTGATTAGTTGGTGTTCTTCAAGTTTACTTAATTGCAGCAGTCGGTCATTTCTTCCTTGTTTGACATCGACATGTAAAATCTCTACGATAATAGGTGTCTCTTGTCGAAAGTAAAGTGGAACTACTACTTCTTGTCCATAAACTAGTTGAAACGGTGTTTGGTCAGTTTAACGATTGTATGTTGTCCTGTATGCCCACATTAATGCAGGTATCTTTTCATCCCAGTCATCTTTTTCGGTGTTACATATTTTTGTTAATCATTTTGTTAATGTTTTGTTAAATGCTTCAATTGCTCCATTCGACTGAGGGTGGTAGGCTGTACTCCAACGATGGTCGATTTGGAACTGATATGTTACTATTTTAATAGTTTTATTAATAAATTGTGTTCCTTGGTCACTGATTAGAGTTAGTGGGAATCCAAATAGGGTAATGATATTTTCATAGATAAACTTAGCAGCTATCTCGCTGGAACATGTGTCGACTAGTTTTGCCTCTGCCCATTTGGTTATGTACTCAACTGCAATTATTATGTACCTTTCACCTCTTCTTTTTGCTGGTATGGGAAATGGTCCTGTGAAGACGATGGCTGAAATTTCAAATGTCAAGCTTGGGTTTACTGATATCAAGGACATTTCTGTACTAGGCAGAGGTCGACCCAGCCATTGACATCAGTCACATTAGGCTTACAAAAATTTTACAGTCTCTATGAAGTGTCAGCCACCACAACCCTAATTGTTGGATTTTCTTTGTGCTTGTGACTGCTTGGAAATGTTTTCTTGCAGGTTCGTAATGTGCTTCATACATAATATTATTTCTTTCGTGTTCCAATACACACCTTCTGAGGATGTCGTCCAAGCCCATTTTATATAGGAATCCATTTATGAGGCTATATGGTGTAGCTTTCATGGCTAAAATTTGTTTCTTCTTCGTACTCATACCTTCTGGTGCTTGTCCATCTTCTAAGAACTGAGCTATTTCTTCTAACTCTATTGGGACTGCTTCTATTCGAAATAAATGTGCATCTCGTAAGTCGTCTTCTACTCCTGTCGGTTCCTCTCCTGTGTCGATTCGAGATAAGTGGTCGAGACCGACATTTAATTTCCTTGGTCTGAAAACGACTTCGAATTCAAATTCTTGGAATAGAATTAGCCATCGACAGATTCTCTCATGGTGTAAAGGCTTATTTACGAGATATTTTAGAGCTTGGTGGTCAGTATAAAAGATAAATGGGTTAGTTAGTAGGTAGTGTTGATATTTTTGTAGTGCAAAGACCATTCCTAATGCTTCTCTTTCTGTCGTTGAATACTTTCTTTCAGCCTTGTTTAATTTTCTACTACTGTAAAGTATAGGGTATTCCATTCCATCATCTCCTGGTTGAGTTAGGATTGCTCCTATTTCTAGGCTTGATGCATCGATGTGTACATGGAATTTAGTTGACCATTTTGGAAACATTAGGATGGGTGCTTCAACTAGATTTATTTTTAGCTTTTCAAATGATATGTTGCATTCCTCTTTCCAGTTGAACTTTTTATCTTCTCTTAATAGTTCTTCTAGTGGGTAGGTCATGTCTGAATAGTATCTTATGAATTTTCTATAATATCTTGTATGACCAATTAATACCTTGACTTGTTTTGGGTTCACTGGTGGTTTTAAGTCGAGGATAATTTTTATTTTTGCAAAGTCGACCTTAATACCTTCTTTGCAGATAATATGTCCTAACAATATCCCTATGCGAGTCAAAAATATGCACTTCTTGATGTTCAAGGATAGCTAGATTTGTTGACATCGTTCCAACATAAGCCTTAACCATTTGCAGTGATCTTTTAACATAGAGTATATTGTCCAATCGTCAAAATATACTACCATTGTTTTCTAAATATATTCTTGAAATGTTTTGACCACTATTCTGGAAAATACTTCAGGTGCATTGTTTAGTCCAAAAGGCATAACCCTGTAAGCAAGTGAGCCAAATTCACAAACGAATGTTCTCTTTTTCTGATCTTCTTTGGCTATTGGTACTTGGTTATAACCTAAGAATCCATCTGTAAACAAGTAGCATTCATGACCTGTGACCTCATTTAAGATTTCATCTACATAGGGAGTTGGAAATGGGTTTGTTAATGTAACTTTATTTAGCTCTCTGAAGTCAACACAAATTCTTAGCTTGGATGGATCATGTTTCTTTGGTTGAACAACCATTGGACTTGCCCATTCTGATTAGTCAATAGGGTAGATAATACATGTTGCAAGCATGTTATTAATCTCCTTCTTGACTATCTCTTTGTATTTATGAGCTAACTTATATGGTATTTTCTTCACTGGTCGAACATCAGTTTTAATATCGATTTTCATTTCACCCATTTCATGGACTACCTTTGAGATATTTATAATCTCTGGCAAATACATTTTGAAATTATTTTAATAAGTTCACTATTTCTGTTGTTTGCTCTTCACTCCAATAATCTCCAATTTTTGCCATTTTTGGTCTGTCATCATTTGAGATGTCGAATTCTCTAGTTTTCACTTTAGCATCTAGCCATTCTAGTGCTTTGGCTTCATTGATTGGTCATCTCCATTCCTTAAACTATGAAAATGTGGCAGGGAAATCTATTGCAGTCATTCGTTTGGTATCCCCCTTGTCGGTTGTCCCAATTTTGAGTACTGTGCGAATTGGTTTTGTTGTTTCATTATGGTTTGATTTCCATCTAAAGCTTTTCCCTTCTAGATTTTCATTTTCCATCTATAGTCTTGTTGACTGTAGTATTGTCTCGGTTTGTATATTGTTACAGTTTATTGTTGGTCGGCTGTATTTTAGGGTTTTGTTTTCTGTTGGTTGTATAAATTATTTGATCTATTTTGTTGTTTCGACCAAATTCTTATTTTGTGGTACAAAATTGAAATCTTTGATAAAATTCTCTTTGAGCTCATGCCATATGAATGTTTCACCTCGAGCTTCTTCCATTTTATACCATTTGTTTGGTAAGTCGAAGAGTGTTGATGGAAACAGGTGTGACCATGTACATTCATCTTTATACCCAAGTCTTTTCCATTTTTGTTCACATGTCCTTATGTGGTCTTCTGGATCCTATCCTTGCATGAACATAGGTATTTAGGATTGATTGGTTAACTTTTTCCCTCCAAATATTTCTATGAAGAAAGTTGAAGTTGTTGTCCATGTCTGCAGTCTTAATTGATGGGTATCCCACCATCTAGCAACTTGTCCTGTAAAATTTTCCACTAAGCTTTGTAGTCGGCCATGTTCACTAATGTTTCTGGATACTTGTTCTATATGCATCACTCATGATTCTCTTTCTTTGTACCTTGGTATTTGTGTACTATTTATATTTACTGGTTTTAAGGTAGGATATTCCCTAGTTTTCTTTTCAAATATTTTTGGTATGATGGACACCAAGAAGCACTGTCAGACTGGTTTTTTCTGCACTTTTTGAACAGTCCAGCAGCCTCTTGCTTGTGTTTCGTAATTCTCGACTTTCCAATCATATAATTCTACGTCTGAATTATATCCTACTGAGTCTTGGTTGCCTAAGTGAAGTTCACCATAGACATTAGGTTCTATGAAATCTTCATTGTTTTGTATCTGGTATATTTTTCGGATGTTCACTTCTTCATCAATTGGTTCTATCCAAGGATCTCCTTGGGATGGATGAATGGGTACTATGACCTTTTGGCCATTTCCTTTTAGTTTTATTCTCTCCTTGTCTAAGGATATCGATGCTTTCATTTTTCTTCCCCAAGGTCGGCCTACTAACGCTGGGAAGGAATTGGCTCCTTCCTTAGGGTCAATGATTTCAAAGTCGACATTGGTTGATATTCCTTTGATGGTCATGTCGACATTTCTCCACACTCCGATAGGTTCAATTAGGCCTTGGTCGGCTAATTTCAGGTATATTCCTGAATCATATAGTCAAGGTCTACCCAATTGTTCCCAAGTGTCTCGATTCATAATATTTACCTGTGACCCGAAATTAGGTACAACTTGTCGGACATGGTATCCTTCAATTTCTAGGTCGACCAATGGGTCGGCATCACTTTTATCTTTTTGGTTTAGGATGTAGATATTCTTTGTTTGTTTTTCGGTATTATTGTTGTGTTTTATTTTATACAATAAGTCGATGAATTGAGATACTGATTTAACTTTTTGTACTAAGTGTATTAACTCTTTTACTGTGTCTTGTCGATTATCGTCCTCTTCTTCATGTCGAGCAAATTCTCTAAATACATTTGTTGCATCTTTATACAGTTGTTTTTGTTTAACCTGATCAGGGTAATCATTCTTTTATTTTATTTTGCTTATTCATGGGTTAGCATTCCCAATTTGTGTCCCTTGTCGGGTTACTATATGCAGATTCTTTGTATTGATTATATCATGCTTTTGCACACATGACAAGACATTAACATTTTTCTTCTTATTTATTTTATCAAGCATAGTAGGGCAATCCTCTAATGAGTGATACCCTACTCCACAACTAGTATAGAATTTTAAGTCAGTTCTGTCCCTGTATGGACAGTCTACATATTGGTGTCCTTCTTTGTAGCACATGAAACATTGGATGGGCTGACGTGGTCGGTTGTCGTGATTCCCTAAGAATCGACCTTGACCTCCATATCCTCCATGTTAGTTGTCGAAATGGCACTCATATCGACTACCTTGGTACCTTGGATTATTCTAATCATTTTGTGCATTGTTTCGTAGCTCATTGTTTTGCACGATTGCGTTAGTCTGGTATACTGCGTGATAGTTTTGTCGATTTTTACGTTTAGATGGCAATTGACCGTGGCATGATTCTTCATTTCACAGATAGCACACTAAGATGCTTTACCATTTTTCATGCTAAATGGGCAATCTTTTGTTGTGTGAAATCCATGTTCTTAGCAGATGTCCCAAAAACACTTTGTTTGCACAAATCGAACGTCCTATCGGCTGATATCCTGTCGATAGTTGTCTTTTGAATGTCCATCCATTGAGCATTTTGTGCACCAGATATCCTAACTCTTAAGGTTTATCTCTTTTAATTATTTCTGCACGATCTCGAGTTGTTCCTCTAGTCTATGATCCGTGGGGTATGCTAGAATATCTTCATCCATCTCTACTTGTAGAGTTTTAGTAAGCACATCTTCATAAGTTTTGAACATCTCCAAACTTATGTGCCGACGAATTTTCTGTGCCAGACCTGCAAGAAACCACTGGATTAATAGTTGCTTGTCAATTACATAATCCAATTAGTTGAGAAGGTCTTTCCAGCTTTTGTTGTAGTCGCGGACAGTTTCTCTTGACTTTTGTGATGTTGTCTTCAATTTCTTAGCTTCCAGATGTTTTGCATCTAGAGTTTTAAAGAATGATAAGAATTGCACTTTAACCTCTACTTTAGTTCCTCGGGGGGTTCTTTCAGAAAATTTCATATACCATGTTAATGCTCTTTTCCTTAAGGCACCAGCAAACTACACCATCTGTCTATCTTCATTTATGACTTGGTTTTCCTCCCATGTCAACTCACGGATGAACCAATGTCATCTAGGGTCCTCATCGCCCTCATATAGAGGAATATGTGTTGATCTGTGACCCATGTTGGATTCGTTGTCCTTGTATTATTCAGGAGGTGGCATGGGTGGGGGTAGTGGGATGTTTTGTTTATCTTTTTTTGCAGAGTTGTTGTTGACAGAACTCTTGTTTCTGTCGGTTTTTTTATTTGTCGTTTCTTCTCCAACAAGCAGTCGGTCAGGGTCAACTTCTCCTGTCAATGTCCAACTGCAATTGTTTGTCTGCAGGTCCGATTTTTCTGTATTCTCCAAAGCTGTATTTGGCAGGGGGGTGATCCTTCATGTGTCGAGTAAAGTAAGTGGATACTTCAGTTGGAGGGGTATGCTTGAAGCGTGACCCAATTTCCTTCTTCTGGTCGACAGATAAGTAGATGATTATCATCATTTATCTCGTCGTCTAGCCGACTCCATATACCAAACTCACCAACTCTTAGTCTGAGGTCCTCTTCGACAATGGCTTGTATCCTGGTACTTGGATTCGTTGGAGATAGAGGTCTTACATCCTGGGGAACTTCTATTTGGAGAGCTTCTCACTGCTCTATCCACAAATCTTCTTCCATAGGTGACGCTTCTTCTTCTACAACTTCTTCTTGTCGGTCATGACCCACTTCTGGAAGATTTCACTCTTGGTCTGCCAACCTAGTATTCATTCCTCTTTGTAGTGCTAAAGCTCTTTCTCTTCTTTCTTCCCTTCTTTGCTTCCTCCTCTCTCTCTCTATTTTCTGTAAATCCATCGTACCTTTGTGTGACACTATCCATTCGATTTCCTTTTTAGGATGATTTTTCATCACTGGTGATGGTCTTTTTTTTTTAGTCGACTAAAATCCTCTCCACTTTACCCCGAAATATGACCAGCTACCCCCCCATAGCCTACCCAACACTTTAGAAATCTTGGATAGTTTTGTTTACTTGCTTAGGAAATATTCCCACTCCCTTTCGGCAATAAATTTCTCCCACTTCTTTTTTTTCTCCACCCAATTAGTATTTTGTGGCGGTTTGCATAGTAATGGGTGAGGTTCGACAATATAACCCACTCCCTTTTCTATCAGGAACTTGAACAACAAGGTCAGTAGGGAACATAGGAATTGCTCAGTAAGGTATGTATAGAATTTCTTCTGAATGGTTTCCACCAAAGTTCTTTCTTCTATAGCTTGTTCCTCGCAGAATTCGTCGGTGATCTTTCCAAACCACTCTGACAGGTTTGTCCTTCCCCCTTGAATCATTTTTTCTTGTAGCTGTTGGTCTTTAGTCGCTTCTGGATTTTTCATCCAGAATTTTTTTCAAGAGCTGGAGTACCGATTCCACAAACTTCTCATGGGTTTTAGTAAAGAACCTTTCCTTTGCTTGAGCAGTCATTAATCTGTTTCTCTGTATGTAATTTTGCTAGTAGTTTGCTATTTTACACTCCCACTGGTCCTTAATCTCTTGTTCTGATACTGTCTGCTTGTATACATCTCATACATGTACTACCGGAAATGGAACCAATGTTGTAATCTCACAGGTCACATAGGGTTACCAATAATACACATTAAAAGCATACAAATATAACAGAGACAAGAGACAAGAACATAGGTAGAATAACAGATTATGCTATAATGAAAGGGTCCATATAATACAGAGAACTGAACCAAGTTCTCATTTGGCTCAACAGCCTAATATATATGAATTATAAAATAGTTACAATTAACTACCTGTCAGTTCGGTCAACCGACACGACCTTTACATGGCCTACCTAATCTCCGATTAGTCGGCTATCGTTCTAGTCGGCTTACCCACTTGCTCCTCCAACATAGAGCAACTACTGATCTGATGGAAGTGTATCTGGCTACATGTGCAAAAGTTTCTTCATAATCCATTCCTTCTTTCTGGGAGAAGCCACGAGCCACAAATCTTGCTTTATATTTTTCTATCCTGTCGTCTACAACATGCTTGATCTTGTAGATCCATTTGGAAGTTACAATAGACTTCCCCTCTGGTCTTGGGACAACATCCCAAACATCATTCTTCATGATCAATTGATACTCTTCAATCATAGAATCCTTCCATTCTTTCCTTTCTGCCGCTTCTTCATAGTTGGAAGGTTCTTTATCGATGAAATCACATAATAAGGCTACATACCCTGAGCAGTTTCTTGCTCTGTGATTCTCTTCTAGAGCCCCATATCTTTCTGCACCTTGGATAGCTTCTTGTACCCAAGTAGGTTTCCTCTTATGAGGATTATTCTCCTGAGGTGGATCTACATGTTCTTGAGATTGATCTTATACTTAACATTCTTCGTTCATTGTTGTGTCATGAATTTTGGGTGCTTCTATTTCTTCAAGTTCTTCTGCAAGCCTCTTTCTGGATTTGTTGTAAGCTGAGTCTTCATCAAATTTTGCATCCCTGCTGATTCCGATCTTCTCGAATCCTGGGAAGTATATTTTGTATGCTTTCGAGATTTCAGAGTATCCCACAAATATACCCTTCTTTCCTAAGGGATATAACTTTGTCCTCTTTTCTTTTGGAATGTGTATGTACACTAGACACCCAAATATTCTGAGATGGCTGACTTCTAGTTTCTTGCCAAAAAATACTTCTTCAGGTGTCTTGTTGTTTAGTACTCTGTGTGGAGTATGGTTCTATACTTACACCGCTATTCTGGCAGCTTCTGCCCATAGATGCATGAGAAGATCTTGATCGTGAAGCATAGCCCTTGCAGCTTCCATGATCATTCTATTCTTCCTTTCTTCAACTCCATTCTATTGTGGATTATATGGAGTGGTTAACTCCCTCTTAATCCCTAAATATTTTCATAACTCTTTGAATTCATTTGATGTGAATTCTCCGTCATTATCTGATTGAAAAGTCTTGATCTTCTTTTCAGTGTTGTTCTCAATCAAGGCTTTGAATTTTTTGAACTTGCTGAATACTTCATCTTTGTTCTTCATGAAGTAAATCCATGTCTTCCTAGAAAAATCATCAATAAAAGAAACATAGTATACATACCTGCTTAATGAACTTGATGACATTGGACCACATACATTAGAGTGAATGATTTCCAAGATTCCTTTTGGCTTGCTCTCTCTACTTGGAAATGTCTTCTTTGCGTTCTTTCCTTTTGCACATCCTTTGCAGACTCCATCATGTTTTGCTTGAATTTATGGAAGACCTTCAATAGCTTTGCTTGCAAGTGGTAGTGCTCTGTAGTGCACATGTGCAATACTTCTATGCCAAAGTTCATTTGGCTCTACTGTGTCATGGACCAAAGCTTGTTCTGAATGGCCCTTCAATTTGCATAGGCCTCCCTCTTGTTCCCCAATCACTACTGCATCATCAAAAGTATTTCCCTTTGGCCACATGAGGACTTGGCCATCTACAAATGCAAACCTCATTCCTTTTGCATCTAATGCATATATGGAGAGGAGGTTCTTCTTAAGTCCCAATACAAACAATACATCCTTCATCTTCATAGACTTTCCAGAGTCTAGCTTATAGGAGGATTCCCCACTACCCTTTATTGGATACTGGTAGTCATCTCTGAGTTTCACCTTGTGGGGTGATTCATGTTCTGATATTCTTACAAAAGACACTTTGAATCCTGTCATATGTTTGGAATCCCCACTATCTATAAGCCAATCATTGCTTCCATGTGTGATGTTTCCTGTGAGAGCGGAAATCAAAACATATTCTTCATCACTTGAACAATCATCACTTTCTTGTTTGTTTCTCTTTTCAGGATGGTTCATCATCTTCTGCAGCATGAGCATGATTTCTTCTCTTGTTGTTTTTCCTCTTGTGAGAGTTTCTTTTGTTTCTAGGACAATATTTGGCATAGTGTCCTATTTCATCACAAGTATAACATCTGAGTTGATTTTTCTTGGAGGAAGAGTTCTTACCTATAGAACGATGATGATGGTCCCTTATGTTTTTCTTGGATTGAACTATGAGAGCTTGATCTTCACTTCCCATATTTTCTTCTTGAGCTGCTATTCGAGCTTCTTCTTGTGAGCATTCTTCCCATAGTCTGTTGAACTTGACTAACTTCTTTCTTGCACATATCCCTTGAATGAAAGAGTCCCATGTCCTAGGGAGACCATTCAAGGTGGTCATTACAATCTCTGCATTCTCTACTTCTTCATCCACTGCTTCAAGTTGTTCTTTGATCTGGGAGACCCTTGTGAAGTAAGACTGTATAGTCTCTGCATTCTTAATCTTCTCATTCTTTAACTAGTTCCTCAAATTCATCTTCTGGTTTATGTTCTTTCCTTCAAATAGTTTGGTTAGGGCATCAAACATAGCTTTAGGTATATTTAGGGAGGACACCTGTGGTATGAGGTGATCTTTGACTGAATCAGCAATAATCCTCTTAGCCATAACAAACTTCTTCTTTTGTAAGGCCTTAGCCTCATCTCCCTCTAGAACTGGAACCTCCTCATTGATGTAGGATTCCAACTCATTTTCTTCCAGGACCAGGGAAATCCTATACTTCTAGGCTCGGAAGTTATCATCTCTCTCAAGATTTTCATCAAGCTTGGTATGGTGAGACATATTAACTGAGAACCTCAAATGTAAATACAAAATATTTAGATCTTACTGGGTCAAGATGTCAAAACTGGATCTGAAGGTGAATTTCTACAGTGCTGGTTCAGGAGAAAATTAGGGTTTGACTTTCCCAGAGTTATATCCAACCAAATGCTTTGATATTGATCTCTAAACTTCAATTTTAAGGATGAGATCAATCCAAGCCTGGGCTCACTCAAATATTCCACTTCTATGGAAAGCCCTAATTTCCAACAGCAGTGTCGGGTTAAAAACTGAAAATGCTTAGAATCAAATTATGCTTCAACAGAAAGATGCGCCCTAGGGAGGAGAGTCAGTCCAACCTTCTTTTGTTGAAAATATGTGGAGAGAGATCCAAAAATTAGGAAGCCCTAGTTTCTGTAGCTACACAGTGTCTTCTTCTCAAGTTAGCTCACTACTAGATTTTGACCAAAAATCCGACGGCCGTCATGTCGGATTTTCGACACTTCCCTGTCGCATGTACGACACTTTGATTTTTTTTTAAGCATCGAAAACTTGTCGTCAGTTTTCCGACACCTAAGTAACCGTCAGTTAAGTGACACCTAAGTAACCGTCGGTTAAATTTAAAGCGTTGGTTAAGCGAAGGAATATCTTCGACGGTAGTGAAAGTTTTTTAAGAAAATAACCTTCATGCCGTCAGTTAAGCGACAGAAGGACCGTCGGATAAGCGATGGATATTAAGAAGAAGCGTCGAAAAAACGACATTAAGAACCATCGGATTAGCGACGGATATTAAAATAAGCGTTGGAAAAGCGACAGATATAACCGTCGGATAAGCGACGGATATCTAGAAAAAGCGTCGGAAAAGAGACATGTGAAACCGTCGCTTAAGCGACGCTTGTTGTAATTTTTTCTTTTTAAATATTGTGAAAATATTGTGACTATCCTATGACTTATACCATCATACCTGGAGGAGGAACCAAGGGTCCTTGGACTTGAAAGAAGTGCACTTGCTCATAATGGTGGAGCAAATTACTGTAGTATTTGCCTGACTTAGTTTTGTATGGAACCTTCCTCACATCAAACTTTATCTTGTATAACAAAAATAATGGCATTGAGAATTCTAGTATTTGGAACAATGACAACCAAAAACTTACAAAGGAAATAGAAAATCATTGATAGAACTTATCCCTGCATCACAGATGTCTCAGCACATGAATTGGTCCTTGTGGAGTATACTGCTTATCATTGGTGGCATTTGCTTTGTGCAATAAATTAAAATTCAGGTGGTAAGAAAGAATTTAATTTGGTATTTTACATTGCCATCACAAAAAGTTCTTCTTTACTCCTTTTCCTGCTACTGTGCTTAAGAAAACTTCAGAAAAGACCTAGCAGCCTAGTATTCACTCTAGGATACTTTGAGAAGAAATCCTAGCTTCCAACTCCTCTCCCAATGAAGGATAAAGAAATCCCAGCTTGCACGGATTTGACTCCTCTTGGTGCCATTCACCTGCCAGGTAATGCCTTGTAGCTCACTACCAACAACTTGTTACAACTGAGGCTTTTCGAAGGGCAATTTGCAACTCAATCCCTATTCTCTTTCACACACTTGTAAATTGTCTTCAAAACACCCCACAAGTTCTCGATCTTCTAAAGAAAACTATAAATCACTTATTAATTTCATCACAAATCCAAGAATAGTATCAAACAGTCATAGCCCAAACAGTTATCTTCATTTAGTCCTCCATCAATATCCCATATTAACATACTAATAGGAAAATTTGGTATGTCAAGTTATACATTACGGCCATTGTGCTCTCAATGTGGCCCAGCAGAGTAAGTGTAAAAATATAACAATAGATAAAGAAAAGGTAGATACTTACATTATCAAAGATGTAGCAATCCCAAATTCGAGCATTATGACCAAAAAGAATTGGTCCTGCAATAATATCAGCATTGGGAAGAGTGTGTGGATCATCTATATCATTCACATTGAAGTTGCAAGTCCATATACGGGCACTGCATGAACATAAATGCAAAATAAAGATTTAACTTTGAAACCAGTGATTTGGAGAGCAAAAAAATAATATGAATGATAAATTTGGGGGGAATATGACATGTTTTCTCAGGATCTTGTTGATAAAAAATTTTAACTTTGAGATAAGCACAAGAAGTTCGTTCATGTTAGAATCCAAACTATGCCAAAGATTGGTCTACCTGCGATCATCAGAGGAAGAAATTATTTTTAATCCATCATAGGACCATGCACTCTGTTTTACAAGTTCTACTACAGAAACTGCTCTTTCAACCATCTATGTCTGCCATTTGATATAGAATGCCCGCCATCCCTGCATTGTCACCAAAAGAATGGGTACAAGCAACAGATCAGAATAAAAAATTACTGATAAAGATATTGAAACAAAAGCTTAAATTAATGTTTGAAAGATGGATGTTAAATATATTGACAACATATGCTCAAAAGTCACAACTCCCTCATGTTCTGCTGCTAATCTCTTAAAATTGAAAGTGCATTTAAAACACTTAAAACACACAACTAGAACAATGCCGCTAATCATAAGAATAAAGATGTGAGAGGTTTTTTGAGCAAATAGTGAACAGCTTTAGACCAAGACAGGGACTCAGTTGGAAAGTGGAATTAGAAGGAGCAAGACTGTAATGCAGTTCATCGCCCAAAACAGAGACTTCAGAAGTGTGGCCCAACCTAAGCACAGGTGAATGGAAAAGGAAAATATCACATCAAAAGTAGCTTGCAAAATTTGGATCCTTGACAAATGTTTAATTTATGGCGTGGATTCTTTTGCATTGCCTGTTTACTATCGGTGGTTGGGACTGATTGCTCATATGGTTCGTTGTAGCAGTTTTATTGGCACAGGTATTTGTCACAGTATTTTTCAAGAAACACACCATTCTACTTTCTGCTATTCTTTTTTATCACTTTTAACGATATAAGGTTTCATCACGTTCAAGGCAGTATTATATAGATAAGATAAGACACTTTTATTAATGACCAACAAATGACCATAAATAGGTCAATGAGACTGCTAGGTACACACATGTGAGATACAAAGTGGGAGTGCAATATTTGCTCGTAGAAAAGCATAAATTAGCCTATGATAGAAAAGACCTAAAGTCTACGACCTCTGAGGATGGTGTGTGGAAATGAATCAATAGTGCAGGTATCTGCAAGTTCTGCAGAGAACCAAAGATGAACTCTCTCAGCTTCAAACATTATACAAAGACCATAGCCTGTCAAACTATTTATTCTTTACGCAGCAAATATAAAGAGAAAATAATGCGCTAGGTTTGTAATTGGCAATCCTAATTTTGTGCTAGCGTTGTAATTGGCAATCCTAATTTTATTTACCGAGTTACAGAAGAACTTGTAAGATAGCCACCAGAAACAACCATAAAATGGTAGCCATAACAAACAGGCCCTGAAAACAATTAGGCAATGGGCTAGCAACCAAAGAATATCTTCGATCTTTATTGTTGCCACCAAAAATGATACAAACTCAAAAGAACACGTCATCTCAGAATAATCAGCTTACTTATTGC